>JAREIS010000350.1:600000-981904 GCA_030060385.1 Muscicapa striata striata
CCACTGCTCATTCCCAGTCAGAGCAAGCAGGACCTGTGTGTGTACATCCACTGATGAACTAGAATCAGAAACTGATTCACTTTAAAAAAAAACAACAAAAATACCCCAAAAATATTTGCATAATTTTTCCAAGACAGATTATTCCCTTGAGTTTACAACCTAGCCCTCCAAATCTTAAACCTGTATAATTGCTATTTGTATTACTGTAAAACCATAAGCTGAAGAACAGAACTCATCTTACAGTTGTTAGACAAATTTGACAGCTTTCTTCTCTCTTTGTAAAGATGCATTACATTAAGTAAAGATCACAGTACAATACTTCAAAAGATAAGCTATCCTGTCAGAAAGCAATTCACAACACTTATTTCCAGAAAAAAATATGTCATACAGAAACGTAGTTTGAAAGTAAAAGTATGTCTGAGCTGTATGAATTAAAAAGAAAACCAAACAGGGGAACTTGACTGTTCCTTGTCCATCAAGAGTTTGTTATTAGATCATACGCTAGCAACATAAACCATTAGCAAGGGCTACTTCTTCATTTAAGGACAAAACCTTAAGGAAGAAAAGTGGTCCTGCTGGAACTATGCATTTTAGAATTTTAATTTCTTGTTAAAAATTTAAAATTAATGTAGGCAACTCACTGGATACAGAAAACAATAAAATTTTTTATATATTGCATTATTTCTCATGACATATTACTGCATAATTATAATAAGATTCATTAAATTTCATACTCTGATTTAGTGGTTTTTTGTTTTTTTAAGCTACATTACACAACCACATGTATGGAAGCATGAAATGTCAATGCTGCTCAGACACATCAGTAAGTATCTACACGTGAAAAACATAAATCTATGGAACAGAAGAATTCATAAGGCTAAATTTTCAGTAGTGTCCTGAAGCTTAAATTGCTTTGACTTTTAATAGGATTTAGGCTCACAAGCAACTTATGCTGCAATCTTACTAATAACCTTTCAGATATGATACATCTCCAAAAATGTTATAGGTTAGAATCTGCCAAAGTCTCTCTTGTATTAGGAAAGTATTTAGTATTATTCTTCCATCTGTTACCAACAGTTAAAAGCAAAAGGACTTTAAAGAAGTGTCGTAGAATTACGTTACTAATGTAAGTTCTTCATGTGGTTTTATAAGAATCTTTTAACCCAAAACAAAATCAAATAATAGAAAACTAAGACACACTGAGCAGTAAAAAGGCAATAAAGAGCTACTGTTAATACTTTATTTTACTTCCTCTCCTCATAATTTATGTAACAACAAATTTACACTGCCAAAAAAAAAACCCATTAGGAAGTTCTTCTTCTGAAATCCACAATGAACAATGAAACTGCAGGTATTGTACCTTAGAAATCAAAATGGTACAAAAAAAAAAAAAAAAAAAAAAAAAAAAAAAGAGAGAGAGAGAGAGAGAGAGAAGCCAGAAAAGAAGCAAAACACATAGAGACATTGCTATTAAAAGTATTCTAAATTCAGCTTTGTGTGCACATGCATACTACTGACAAAGTAACAAAATATTCATGACAAAGTAAGAACTTAACACTGGGATTATAAGAATGCACAGAGATGGGGAAATGTAGATGAAAGCTGTTTTTAAAGCAGATCTTGCAGCAATGTGTGCACTATGCTAAACTACAAGCAAAGTCTCTTTAGCTCATTAGATTTGCCATTTACAAGTCAAAACAGAATACACAGCACCAGGGAAATGAAAACCTCATCTTCTCACAAGTGAGGGTTACCAGGAAACTCTTCTCCTTACCTACAGAAAAGGTGTAACTGTCCCAAGTTAGACATCAGGATCCATCATCCCATGGTGGAACATGGGAACTTCAACTGAGCACTACAAAGTACTGAGGCACTTTCAGTAACCAGTTGTTTGGAATCAGACATTCTGAACACATATCTCAGTTCAGGACACATGCATATGCTGACACATACAAAATATATGTAAGCAACCTGTTCTTGCAGCAAAGTCTTTGAATTTGAACAGCTTTAAGCTGAAGGAGGGTAGGCTTAGACGAGATATTAGGAAGAAATTCTTTCCGTCAGAGGGCAGTGAGGAACTGCAACAGGCTGCCCAGAGAAGTTGTGATCACCCCATCCCTGGAAGTGTTCAAGGCCAGGTTGGATGGCGCTCTAACCTGGTCCAATGGAAGATGCCTCTCCCATGGCAGGAGGGTTGGTACTTTAACGCCCCTTCCAACCCATGTCATTCTACAATTCTATACAAAGATTGCTGAGACTACTGACCCAGTATTAGTCCATGGGAGGTGCCACTGGTCACCAGCTTTAAGTTGGACTTAGCACCACTGACCACAACTCTTTGAGCCAAACCATCCAACCAATTTTCCACTCAACTCATTCTCCACTTCTGCATTTTCCTTTGTCTTTGTAGAAGATCACACCTTACTGGAACTTTTATGAGCTAAAGATGACAAAACAGCCTGAAACTTCACTGTCTCATACTATCATTCTCATAGGGTCCAAACAAATACATTTCTTTAATTCATTTTGTCATACAGTACTCACATATTGTTTGGGTTGTTTTGGCACTGTTTGGGCAAAAATTCCTATAATCACATCTCACTAGCTCAAAACAAAAATTGTGTGAAGCTTTATTTGAATGTAATGACAGATAAAAATAAACCAATGGAGCCATCTGTAACAAGCTGGGTTTAAAGCAGATGGCACAGTTATAAGAAAATATAGGAAAATATTGGTTACATAAGACAAATAACACTATTACAATGAAGTGTCTGCACGGTCTGTTACCCCTTCTTGGAACAGTTATCTAAAAGTAAAGAAAAGAGTCTGCTTTAGACAGTCTCTTAGGAGAACAATATAGTTTTAACTCTTCATATAAATATGATCTTGAGTAAAATATTATGAGAAATTTTGGCTCAGTCTGCACTATTTAGACCAAAGTTTAGATCAACAGAGTGGTTTTGAGGCACTTTCCCCAGTGACCCCAGTTTGCTACATGCTGGTTCAGTTCACTGAGAGCTTTCCAGTCATAGAACCTAGATGTCTCCTAAGGAAGCTAAACTACTCTGATCTACCGGTCACAAAATGCACTTCAACCTCTGGGGGCGTGAAAAGGTCTGAAACAACTAGCGATACAAGCAACTTCAAATTATACAAATTACATTACTGATACAAAATATCTGGTCCAGAAGATGAGGTTAATATCTAGTCTGAAGTAACCCTGGAACAACAGAGATGTAGGGAGATCAACACTGTTTTTAGTAATTCATTCCTTAAATACCAAATTTAATTATTAGTGTAAAACACAATCATAAATGCTTCTGGTAACTGCAGTGCCACTACAGATACAGATCCAAGAAAATATTATACAGTTGGAGGCAAGAATTGGCAGAATTCTTCAAATAGTTATAAAAGCAGGAAAAGAGTAAAATGGGTTTGACTGGATATTAGGGTATGTGGACTTCACTGAAGAGGGGGAGGGGAATGTGCTACAAATTCCAATGATCAAGCTCATGTCAGCTAGTATTTAATAAAAGGGACAAGACTGACATCTAAAATATGTAAGGGTGAACTTTCAGACTGATAGTGATTCAAAACACAAGGAAAAACTGTAAAGAAAAACAACTAAAACTGATACAAAGGAAGTTTAGGCTGGGAATAATGACATCTCCAATAATCAAATAAGTGAGAATTCAGACTTACTCTGCAAATACTAAACTCTATCCAAATACTTTGGATAAAAATCTACTTAGTTTTAAGAAGGAACTTGATGTGATTACTTGCAATAGCTGATATTTTATTCTACACAGTTCAGAAGGTCATGATATTTCTAACTCCATGAGACAAGCATGCCATGTTTGGAAGGCTTGAATGCACACAAAACAATCAATTCTGTACTTGATTTTAGTGAGACAAACCATGCTAAACACAGTGGTAGCTAAAATATAGGAGGCTAACAATTGAACTAAAGACTTCGTTTCCTGCTCATTCAATTCATTATCCAAGAGCTCCTCCAGCAACAGAAGTATTACATCCTGTCTCAAATAAACACAAAGACAGTTTCCTAGAAAAATACTGGAACCTACCCAAATTGAATTTATTGCAATAGTCACATTTCTTGGTCTGTCAAGTTATTCTGGAAATTCTCTCTTCTTCCTGACATTAATTTCTACAGGAACGTACCCAGAATTAAAGGTTCAGCTTGAAACTAGAGAAGTCATTTCTCCTCACATCACTTTTCTCATTATGTCAGCATTCCACCTCTCTGAACTTGCCCTGTGAATTTACTGCTTTTTTGCTTACTGCAAGAGTAAGCTAAAAAGAAATATGCCAGGTAAAGCACTGGTAATTATATTGCTGTACTTTGCTTCTCAACTACTTTTCTGAGAGATTGAGACAACTGGAACACTTCCTTCTCTGCAGGTTCTCTACTAGAGTAAATGTGTTGCCATGTTCTACCCTCTCCTTCCCCACTGATTTCAGAGATTAAAAACGGCTACAGTTGAGAAGACTGTGCTTTTTTATTGAATTAGAATATTCTCAGTGTTTTTCCAGACCTCTTAAGCCTTCCTTAATCCTTTTCTTCCAATGTAGAGAGAAATTAAAATTTTCCCTAAAAAGGGGACAGTTGGTTGTATGTACTTTGACTGCATATAGTAGCAAACATAATCACTTCTGTAAAAAAACCACCCCCCAATTGTACTGAAAACAATACTCGCACACACACACACCTGTCTTGAACTAAGACAAAGCTAAAAACATGAATGTAATTTCTCATCACTAAAATGTTTCTGAGGAAAGTTACTCTACAATGTTTTGGAAAAAGCAGCTATCATAAATCAACACTGATACACCTTGTTTTGTCTCTGCAAACACTACCACAGCCTAAGCTCTAACATGCATTTTTACTGTAGTCTACTTGAGGACTGACAGAAGGAATGTACCACAACACTAAAGGACCAATAACCTTTAATAGCTCCAAAATAAGCTACAAATGATTATTTCCTGCATAGCCATGGGAAACAAGGACCTTAGAAAGTAATCTAGAACAACCATTTAACATCAAATGAAAAGAATGTGAAAAAGACTTCTACAGAGATAAGGTGGTGTAAGAGGAGGTCAGAAGAGTCTAAAGGGGCTGCATGGAGTCCTCTGGCATAGCATAGTGAGAGGAGAGAGGCTGGTGAAATTCTCCACTGCCAAACTGATTAACAAGTAGGTTAATTGGGGCAAGACCATTTTAAAACATTGAAGAGAAACACCTATCATATTTCAAACAAAAGGGATTACAGAAATTAAGACATGCAAAGGTAAAGGCCTGGGTAAGAATATAATGTACTCTCTATATCTACAGTTTTTGCCTCATCTCCAATTAGACAAAAAAAACTGCATTTCAACTTAGGTTTTAAGAAGTAGTATTTTAATATTTAATTTTAAATCCTAGAAATTATTAGATTTTAATAATCCTAGAAAGAATTTTAATTAATCCTAGAAAGAATATTACTTTCCAATACAGATTTTTAAAAATTCAAATCACTATAAAAATAGGCAGTAACACATGAAGCAACACTACATGACGGAGTACCCATTAAGGTCTTTCCAACATTAGCTATCCAATGAGTAAGGTTTGAAAGAACATGCTACCTACCCTCTTTGAAACAAATCCACATTGAAGAATTTGTGGAGCTCCACGGAGAATTCTACCATAGCCTGAACTTCACTCATGTTTATGAGGATGAAGAAGTCAAAACTTGTCAGCACCTTAGTTACTGAAAACAAGAGAAAACAAACTATTTAGAACACAAGCTGGGGATAATGCCCATCTGCTCCTAAAAAGGACAATGCTTACACACAGTTTTGCACAGCTTCCTTAAATATCCTGAGGTTAACAAAAATATAGGACGTACCAAATCCAGCTCACAGTAACTTCTACCTTTCTTGTGGAGGAATCAAGTGTTATCAGAGAAGCATCACAACACATCGTCAGCATAATACAATCCTGGCACCTACTGATACCTACGTACTGCAGCTCTGCTCTGGTTCTTGGCTGGAGAGGGAAAAATACTCTCTGACAAGGAGAAAAAGAGCATGGGCTGCTTCCAGCCCTTGTTGGTGCAGAATGACCATGCAGGCAGCAGAGCCTCAACTCTGGCATGAGGACAGTAACAGCTGAATTACAGTGTAGTCAAACAGTAAAGAGAAAGTGTATGACCAGGTCATGTAAGGCTTTAGACTCAGAGATTCCAGGAGAAGGTAGGAGTTACAGAAGGCAACACACCTATTTTTAGTCAATTTTTTTTGTAATAAAGTGATAATTTTCACTGTCATCTTCACAGCCACAGACTAGCAAATTCCTGCTAATTTACAACTGCCTGCTGATACCTAAATTAAAATCCTACAGATTTTACTAAGTTCTTCTGATTTTCCTTCAACACTATCAACCAGATTAATGAAATAGACTACACTTTCTGCAAACACTTGCCTTCAAATTTCCCAGTTTCTGCAAGCACTGTCTGGTCTGAGGACTATGCAAACAAAACAAAACAAAAAACAAAAAAGAAACAAACAAAAAAAAAATTGTGCAGGCTGTACTTCATGCACATTAGTCAATTTTTCTGGCTCTGATGTAGAAGAGCTCAAATGGATTATGTTTTTTTTTGTTTCTAAAATTTTGAACATGCTTTTGGGTGTTTGTGAAGTAGCAGCCAGTACTGAGACTGAAACAGAGTAGGTGGCAAAAAGTCATGACTGCAGCAGGTATTAGTCAGCTGAAAGCAAAGTTACCTTTAGGGGCATAACCTCTAACCTACCAACTAAGTTGCCTTAGAATAGGACTCAAGAAAAGATTTCCCTTTCTGAACTCACTCTAGAGGAGCTGAAAGACTTTAAGCACTGTAACACAGGTGTAGATTTTAAACTCTAAACAAGACATTAATTCTGACCTTGGTTTAACAGCCAATACAGGGACTCAGAATGCACTTCACAAAAACACAGGAATAGTACATTACTGATGTAACAGGGGATGGGGAAGAGGAATTCTGCTGCATTAAGACAATATGAACAACTTGGATAAAGGGCCCTTACCACAAGATCAAAACTACAGCACACAAGATCAAAACTACAGCATCTAGATGATGCTATAAACCCAGCTTGTCTAAAAAAATCTTGTCATCATTCAAATTTCATTCAAAGGACTTCAAGAGACTAATTGAATGATGCCACAAGTTTGCCACATTTTTGCTAGAGTTTGTAGTGTTAAGACTGGCAGTGACAGCCTACACAGCTTTGCAGCAATTCCCTCTTTCATTGCTTTGTGTATAGTATTGTATAGGGATTTCTTCTGTGGTCTTTAAAGCTAGAATCAAAATGTTCTGCACTGTAATTCTCCGGGGCTGCAATACTGCATTATCACATGGGCATCACCTACCAAAGTGCAAGTGTATCTTCTGCAAATGAAACCTGACCTGCCACAGAGCAGAGATCCAGAGATCCGTGACCCTGGGATGCTAGGCAATAAACACTGTGCGCTATGCATGAAACTGTCCAGTACCTCAGAAGGAAGCCACTTTACAGCACTCAAGGAAAAGCAAAAAGATAAAGTGAGGATCCCATGGGGCAGTCTCACCCAGCTTGCATTTTGATTAAACTACATTCTCAAGAGAAGAAGACATGACAAGGCTCCCTGGCTTCAATGAGAGGTGCCAACTCTCTGAACGGTTTGTCTCCATTAAGTGAAGGGAAGACTGTTCCTGTGGTTGCTGTTGGGTCATGATCAGGGTCCCTCAAATCCCCAGCAGAAAAACCCAGAAAAACCCATAACCAGTCCAATTAGGTAAGCTCAAAGGTCCATTTTATGAATGAGTTAATTCCACAAAAAATACTTAAGAGAGCCTCATCTTGCATGACTGTCCAGTCAAAACGTCTGTCCAGTGAACTTGTGGCATTCCTACTGTGTATGATACAGCTCTAGCTGGGGCCACTCCCTCCCTTCCTTCTCTATTGAGCTTCCTTAGCACTCCCAGCCAGTCCACTAAAAATTGCCTGGCAGGCAATTTTTCCCGGCAGACCAAGCACAGGGTCCAGCAACTGCAGGCCTGCATGACACAACAGGGTGCATTTTAATCCAGTAACACAGCTCTTGCTCAACTACAAACAGTATTTGGAAAAACAGTGTCTATGCCTTGCTCCAATACCAACTGCAAAACCAGTAAATACTTTGGCACAGTTCACAGAACAACACATCCAGCAAGCAGTGCTGAGTACTGCAGGTACCCAGCTGACCACTGAATAGCTTTTTCTTTGTTGAGCATCAGCTTGTTCCACGTGCACCTTAAACTGGAAGAAGGGGAGCATTCACTGCCCTGGGCTGACATAAACCACATCACTACTTTTCTGCCAAAGTCTTTCATTGCAGTGCAAAAGAAAATAGTTGGTACAGAACAGTTACAGTTCTGTGAAATATGTAATAGAAAGTGTTATGCAATGAATAGATATTTTAAAGGAGAAACTCAATTTGGACAGTGTCTTAAGCTTGTACATTAATCATACAAAAGCCAACAAAAATAATTGAACTCATACAGAGGTATTTGTTGTATAGATTCCTATCAAGCTGCACTTCACAATCTGCACTTTACAGCTGCAGTTCACAAACTTCATCTACAACAAAAGTCCACAACTCATTTTAATACTTAATGAGTTTAGTGTTGCATTTCAAAGCACTTCATTAGCATTTGGAAACCAAGATATTAAACTGCGTTAAGAAACAAAAGAATCCTTCAATAGCAGCTCTCTCTGTGAGAAATGGAGTTTAATGCAGAATATAAACCCATATCAGAAGGCCAGATAATAAATGACAATACCTTAATACACAAATTAGAATACGGAGGTTCTAAACTTTTGGTAGTTACTTGCTTTTATAATCAAAACAGCATTTCAATATTCAAAAGTATTTAGAGCACTGAGACTTAACACCTCCAATAGATAAAATGTCAGTAAAAAACCACTTGATCCTACACTGAGGGAGGGCCAAACCTTTCTTTTCCACCATACTTCTGAGGGTTTACTTATTTTCCTAAGTTGGAAAATCTATATATCCTGGCTGGTCCATGCTGTCCCCACATCACTTCACCACTTCTTTAGTTATCCAAACTAATCTTTCCTGAGGCCACAATACAAAGTGGATCACAGGATAACATATTTTTAAGGTTCGTGTGAAGAAAAAAAAAAAAAAAGATTTTTTTTTCTTGTTTTTTTTTCCCTAAATCAATCATTTTAGTGCTATTTTGCAGCAGCTGCATCAGAGCACCTGAGAGTGAACTGAAAATACAGAAACCTCCTAAACTAGCTTTGTTTTCAGAAAAATGATTGTGTAACACTGCCATTAATCTAGTTATTTGCACTGGGAACTGCAAAAGATCACTGAGAAACAAAACCACAAAAAGATGTTCAAAGGATATCTTACCTGCACTGGTAAATACTCCATTTTAGTACATCAATCAACCAGTCTTCCAGTTCTCTGCTGTTAAAAACATACTGCTCGAACTAAAAACAAACAAACAAACAAACAAACGTTTTACTCAGAGCAACATCTCTAGAATGTTTTAGTACTTATGTACTTCATTCTCTTTTCCTGCATTCTAATAACAACCTTTATCATGACCTCTTCAACAATCACACAAGAACAGCCTACTAGCATTCTTCAGTCTGACCTTGGGTCCTGCACTGCAGTTTTCAGCTCTCCCAAAGCGTAGCAGTCTGATGTGTATTTTTACAAAATAAAGTAAAAAAATACAACTTCTTATAAAGCCAATGCTCTGGCAAAGCTCACATTGCTATGTCCAGCCAAACTATCCCTGTCTTCAGCAAGGAATTCTAAGCTCCCAGAGGACTCTGGTACATCCCAGTCACCCCACAGCCTCCCAAACCTTCAGAGAGACTCTCAGCTCACCAGCAGCAACACAGCCATGAAGAGGTAGGAGGATATTCTGGCCTGAGTCATCAAATACAGCTCAAGCCCCCACATAGCTACCAGGGAGGAGACAACTTACAAGAACAGGTCTGATGACATTCTCCTGGTAAATCTTATGCTCCTTCTTCGAAGAAGCCAAAATTCAGGGAACAAGGAGGAGAGCCTTAGACCATGAGCCCGCTTTCTTAGAGCAAACAACACAGGTAGGGGAACACCACTCAATATTCTGAAACTCTCCCTGGAGCTCCTGATAAACCACTACCTTAAAACTGTTTACTAAGAATCAGTTCATCTCTCCTGCACTCTGAAACCATGAGGGTACTTAAAAAATACAATTTAAGAAAAGCAGAATCTCTTTATCTGATGACCTTAAGATTTCAGAGACACAGAAAAGAGAACACTTAGTTCTACCCTCTTAAATGAACTTTGCATCTTTCTGTATGTATATTTCAGAGAAATACAAACACAAAATCTATCACAGCTGTGAAACTAAACTGGTTTTGCCTTAGCTTCAGAGGAAAGAAAACAGAGAAAGTAGAACAAAAAAAAAACATTATCTGGATTTTTAAAAAAATATTTCATTTGTGCATGTCATGTTGGTATTACCATCATTGATACCACAACTTTTCAATAATAACCCAGTAAAATCCTGATGCCATAATGCCACATAAAAATGGCACCAACACTTATTACATTTGTTTAACACTGCATTACAGCCTGTGTCATACCAGTTCTCTTTTAAAGAGGAATGAGTTATTTTTTTGAAAGAGAGAGCAAAAAACCATGCAAAATTCTGAGGAACTAAATTTTTTCAAGCCTTAGATTTAGTATTCTATATTCAGTAGAAAACAAAAGTAAAACTAAAGAATCTACAAATGAAAATAAAGCAAAACATCCATTCTGCTCAGTCTGTTTCTAGCTGTTCATTTAACATTCAAGTAGTATTTTTCTACAAAGTTGCTGTAGGAGCCTTGTACACCCTCATCCCTGAGCTTTTTACCAGTCCTCTTTCTCCTGCATGCTCAGAGATCCAGCACCTGCCAACACAAATTCAGCCACCATCTATCTCTGTACTGATGACTCACAGGTTTGTCCCCCCACCTGAGAACTGCCATCAATTCCAATTTTAGCTGTTTCTTGGACACTGCCTTCAGCTGAAACTCAATGTGGTGAAAACAACGTTTTTGACCTGACCAGCAAGGCTATTCCTAATGCCTACTTTCTGAGTGTGCATACTAGCACGATCTGGCTGGAAACCTAGACACTGTCTTTCATTTAGTTTTCTCTGGGTTCTCATGGACTTTGGCAAGACAATACAGAAAATGTGCCAAATTTTTCTGCATACAATTAGAAATACGTCCCATCTATCCATACAGCCAAAACTCATCCAAACTAATATCCTTTTATTTTAATTACTGTGAGGCTAAAAAAGCATATTTCACTGCCTGTATTAGTTCAGCATGGTGCTGCAAAGAACCAGTCTGTTATTTTGATCATTCCACCTCTCTCTGCATTCCCTGCAGAGAGAGCCTGGACTACTGCAAGCATAACTCCCCTGGTCCTTTGAAATCCTTTCACAGCTGTGCAGCACTCGATATCACAGTGTTTCTGGTTGAGACTAGAGCTTCCCAGCACTAGAAATAAACCCTGCTTTTCCATAATTAAAAAGGTGAGGGTATAGAAAAGAAATTGTAGTTGAATTTTTGATTGCATAATCATCATGTTGTAAAACAAGCAAACAAACAAACAAACACAACCCTTATCCGGAAGTATCTAGCATACCTTATTCAATTAATTATCCCAATTTTAAAAAGACAACATGACCACCACTAGAAAAATACTTCAAAACACATGGCTTTACATCAGAATTTTCTAATTAGTTCTTTTACAGCTCCACAGTTATAATAATTATGTGAAATAAATAACTACACCTATAGTTAAACAACGACCTAATTTTCATGGACGCAAGGTGAAACTTGACTATTACAATTTTCTCCACACCTGGCTCTCTAAGTCTAGATTACTTCCCAGACAACCACAAAGTTTGACTCTAACAAAGCTAATGCAAGATACCTATGACATTTGAATGGACTAGATAAACAACCAACTTAATCAGGCATTAAAATTCTAGTTTTCATACTTTTTGCTTTAAATTTAGCACCAATATCTCATCCCCCATGCAGCACACTGATAAAAACAACATACTCACTACTTTGAGCTGACAACTTGATTATTCCCACTGAGCACAGAAGTCATTAAGATGTTGAATTTATTTCTTTTCTTCTCCCCTATTAATAGATCATACATGTGATACAATAATTCATCTTGAACGCTTATTAGGCTTATTCCCTTCTATCCTTGCATTGGTCTTTGTCTGTTTGACAAATGACATGTTATTTCTAAGCTTCCTCATTAAAAAGTTTAACAGGAAAAGTTCTGTGAGAGGACAGTTAAAAGCTCTTTTTCTTATCGATGTGTTCTTCTGCCTTCACTACAAAAACCCCTGCTGCAAAACAGACCCCATGATTACAGATTTCTCTATTTTTCCTCCCAGTATGGACACTAACTTCTTCTCTCTTCAGCCACCAATTTACACTAAACAAAAACTGCATCATCTCTGAGACCTCTTCTCCTCTTTCTCATTAAAATGAATTGAGCAATGGTTTTAACAGTAATTTGCACAGAAAAATGGAAACAGAACATGAACAAACCAAACCGAATGTTTTATTTGGCTTTTACAAAGACCTCCTATAAAAAGAAAACACACATTTTAAAAATTATTAAAGGGGTATGAAATAACTGGCACAAATGTGACTGCTTTTGAGTCAGAAACAGCCAAAATTGTGTTTTGATGATAAGCAGTAGCAGTTCAGGATATGTGCTACTACATTATGCCAGCCACTTTGTCCCACTTTGGTCCCGCATACTGGTGGAGTGAGAAAAATGAACTTCCACACACTCATGCCAAGAACCAAGGGGAGTGGACTGTGCAAATCAGCAGTAAAGCTGAGTTACCTCAACAACACTGATGAAAATAAATACCTCTAAATACAGCAGCAGTAATGTATCTAGAAATACATCTGCAAATGTAGAAATAAATCTGTAAATTAATTGTTTTGCTTACAATTTTTTACTAATGAACTCACAATCTACCTTTTCCTAACCTATTCAGAAGAGCATTACAGGCAGGAAAGCAAAATGAAGTGCTTATATTAACAAAGTCTTTTGGAACTTTACATAAAAAGCATATAAGGATCTTAAAGTAAATGGGGAAAAAACCCCAATAAATTGCAGGCTGTAGTATTTTGCCTTAAAAACCAAATTGCATAGCCTAATACATTCACCTTTTTATAAACTACTGAATTTATGAAGGATGTATCAGATAGGAATTAATAAAGTAGGAGAGGGATGCTTATTAAAATAATATGATTCTGTCCAATGGAATAGGTTCTTCATAAAACATTAAGGGTCTATCTAAGTGAACTTAAAACATACTTCATTTTCCTACTCACACAAAGGAAGAATGCTCTATCTCTTTGAACTCCATGCCCCAATAATGTCATTAAAAGAAAAATAACTTTCATATGGATGGATGAATCTGGCATTAAAATGTCTGCAATGACTGTTAATGTCATGACTCTACCATATTTTATGAATCAAAAGTCTTCAAAAAGAAAGTTGCAACTTCTCTCCCACCACAAGCAAACTTGTGAATGATGACTTTTTGCAATCCTTCGGTTTTGAGAGAAATGAAAAATATATCTAACAGTATATGACCAGTAAATTATTTAATAGCTAATTAATTCTGTATTATTGTGCTCTGTAAATAAAACAGCACAATTTACAGAGTTAAGTCATTGTTCCAATACTTCTTCTGAGGTCATTCTTTGACAAGATAGTAAATACAGTTTAGATTTGACAGGTTGATTTTGTATTGGAAGGCTTTATGCCAAATAGTTATTGTATTTCCTCCCACAGTAGGCATTAAGTTAGTGCAAATGATATATTGCGTACTCTTATTAACTTAAGAAATGTGATAGCTTGGCTGCCTGATCGAAGCTACATTAGGGGATAATCTGATAGTAAATCTGATCCAGGATGAGTGGTCACAAAACTACTTCCTTGGTAGTTCTTACAGTAATAGCGTTGGTGGTGATAGGCTGGATCAGCCAAGACAGAAAAACAGTTACTCCGACAGGACTTTCTTACAAATTTGAGTTCTTTCAGAAATACACAGAAGTACTGTATCAAAAACTAATTTTTTTTCAACACCTAATGTTAATAACCCAATATAAAGGCAGCTGATTTGGGTATGGCTTTAAAGGTAAACCTTTAAACACATAATCCTTGACTTCACTTTTTTCATAGAATCACAAAATCTTTAAAGTTGGAGAAGACCTCAAGTTCAAAATCATCAAGTTCAACCTTTAACCTAACACCACTATGTCCACCACTAGACCACGTCCTCAAGTGCCAACTCCACACTTCTTTAAATACTTTCAGGGCACTATCCTAAGGCACCCTCTTTCAGTGACTGACTACCCTTTCAGTGAACAAATTTTCCTATCTAAACTATCCCGGACACAATTTAAAGCCATTTCCTCTCATTCTATCACCTATAACTCAGGAGAAGAGACCAACCCCATCTTGCTACACCATTCTTCCAGGTAGCTGTAGAGAGTGATAAGATCTAGCTGAGCCTCCTTTTCTCCAGGCTGAACAGCCCCAGCTCCCCACAGTACTCCAGACCCTTCATCAGCTCCATTGCCCATCTCTGGACTCACTCCAGCATCTCAATGTTTGTCTTGTAGTGAGGGGACCAGAACTGGATACAGGATTTGAGATGCAGTCTCACCAGTGCTCAGTACAGAGGGACAATCACTGCCCTGGCCCTGCTGGCCACACAATTGCCAATTTCCCTGTGGTTTGGCTTCCAGTTTCATACCATTTTAATAAAACAAATTAAGGTAAGCATTATAACACAAAAATTTAGGTTAGAAGTTTAATTCTTTGATCTTCAGTGCAAAAAACCCCAAACTTAAAAACTGAAAATATAAAACATTGTTTTTAACTTTTCATAACATCTGCCCACTGCCTTTACTCAACACCTACCTGAGAAAAGGTACTCTTATAAAACACTCTTATTTTGTTCTCCTTTTGTTAATGATTTTCTGATGTTCTAAAAGACCCGCTCTTCAACTGACCCCTCTCCTAAGACCCTTTCTATAACTTTTCTGCTACACAAAACATGCATTAATTCTACAGCCAAATCCGTATTATTCTAGTACAAAGTGCAATTTAGTTCTGGTTGAATGGTACAAGAGCAAAGTTGAAGGACAATTTAGCAGATTGCCACTGCAAGCAATGACCTAACGAGATCATAAAAAGTATTTGAGAATGTGCATTAAGGCTTTTCAAAAACATATTGTAGCAAACAAATACCTTCATGTCAATTTGGCCTAAGGCTTTAAGTTCTCTTGATGCTCACTTATCTTCATGCTGACCAGGTGAGGAAGAGACATACTTTTCTCTGCAACCTCAGGCAGCACCTCCAGCAGCTGATGTCTTGTACACGTCCAAATCTAAGAGCGCTAAGCTGAAACACATCTAAACTTCTAAGTTCACTTAGTTATTACCCAAACCAGTCAAGTACAAGATTCTAATGCACTGTCCTTAACATTCCACACTCTTTTTTTCTACCACTGAAGCCTGGAGCAAAACAGTTCTGACCTAATAGAAAAAAACAAACAAACAAAACACATGCTCAAGCAAACAAACAAAATAACAACAACAAAACCCCCATAAACAAATTAAACCAACCAAGCCACACTCCCCACTTCCAAGAAAAAAAAGATACAATAAAATTTAATCACTCCCTACTTTTTTTAGCTGTTTAGAATAGAAGGGACTAAACACAGTCCCTTCAGAGTATTGTGTGTTCTTTTTTGACAAATACATGGGCAAAGAAGTCTTTGCAGAAACAAGTGTCAAGTAAAGATAACACTGATCAGCACTGGCGGACAGCTGTGATGGTAGCTTGAAAAAACTGAGGAGATCTTAGCATGCACACTATAAGAAGACTGGATGTCAGTAAGCACCCTGAGAAAACAGCACATTATGTATCAGGAGCAAAGTCTTTAAATGATATCCTTTTGCTACCCTTGCAGAATTGCTTGCACTCATGCAGCAAACAGCCATCTCTGCAATCGTGCAGGCAGTTGAGAGAGGCAAAAAGCCCCACAACAGCAAATCAAACTTTTACAGCTATTTTGGGGATTACTTTGTAAGTTCTGGTTATGGGGGGAGGTTTGGTTATTTTTTTGCATTTTTAATTTAAACAAGAACATTTCACTGATTTAAATACAGCATGGTTCCACTAACAGCTGCACCGATCTAACTCAGAGTATGCCTATTTTAACATCTAACCCCAATGAGGTGAGTGAGGACATAGCAAGAATTTAAGCCAACTTTGTCCATGAAACTACACGAAGTCTTCCACACTAGAAACAGCTTCAGAAGTTTCTGCCTTAGGTGCTCATTCACATCTTCATAGCATCAATACATCGCCCCCTCAACACTGCCAACACAGTGCTCATGGGACAGCATTTTAAAATTAATTAGTTACCATTTTAGAATAATCTATTTTTGCAGGGCTTGATCAGATCACTTCCTTATCCGGTTTCAAAGCACAGCTCCACAAATAGCAGTGCCATCAAGCACAGGGAAGGGAAGCATGCAGCAGCACAACACAGCGGTTCCCTGGCCAGTTGTCCCCTCAGCCTCCAAAAGCCACAGCCTTGGCACAGCAAAGCAAAGAGGTCTCAGCAGCAGGGTGAAATAAACTGCCCAGTCTCGCAGCCATTCCTGAGGCAATATTTTTCCTCTCCATTCCTTTCTTTGATTCACCTCAAAATCTGGACAGTAACACCCTATCCCTGCTGGACTTCTTGCATGGAAGGACACAACCCAGAGCCCAAGCAGCAGCTAACTTCCCCCTGCTCCACAGGACAAGTTCTGCTTTCTACTCACAGGCCTGGTTTCCCAGGGAGGCAACATCTCACCTGGGAACCCTCCTTGGCACCCCAGACCATTTCCCTCCAGAAAGAGGCATGGAAGGATGGAAAGCCTAGCAGCCTTGTCCCAACAGGCCCAGAAACACACTGCCTGCAGAGTAACCAACTGACACATCTGGTATCAGGCACAACTTTTGCTGAAGAAGGGCTCCTCTGCTCCCTGTCATGAAGAGAGCAACAGGGCTGCTCTAGTCACCTCTGCTCCACCAGTCTGCAACCCTCCCTTGGAGCAATGGCATTGCTCCTCCCCCTCCACAGTGCCAGAATATCTTACTGGAGTCCCTATTAAACAGACAAGTATAGAAGCATTAACAAATTCAGTTCCAAGATTTGCTTTTGTTTATGTTGCAGCTTGAAGGCTTCATGCCCCTCGTACCTCCTGCTCCCCAAGTGGCATTCCACTAACAGAACAATGCTGACGTGTGAGAAACTGGTAAAAACACTGACACAAACCTAAAATGGCACGACTCTGTTTCCAAAATAACACACTGGAGAAAAAACAAATCTAATGATCACCTTTAGTAACTTCAATGGGTAGACTGAAGAGTTACATCAAAACAAATCAGAAAACTGTTTTCTGAATTGGCTTGAACCATCATCAACACTACTTAAACAATTTTTGACAGTGTTTTGTATGGAACAGTTTTTGTTCATTCCTTTTCTCCTACCATTTACTTGTCATGTTTAGTTAGAAATTTTTGTACTAATGTTCTGTAATCATTAAATCCCTTACATGCTGCTTTCAAATTTGCTACAACTAGAACAAGCAAAACCACCCCTTAAATATAGCATAAACATTTAGGGGGAAAAAAGGCCCAACAACTAGGAACCAATGTCATCAGAGACTTTCCCTACTCTGCTGATAGCATGGCTGGTTGTTGTACCTTCTTCTCCTACCTCAGAAGGGCAAACTAAACTGACTGGCCATGAAAATTCATCATTCTATATAAACTCCATCAGCTTCTACACATTTATATCAAAAGGCAGGTAACACATCTATTAGAGCTTCTAGTCACAGACTCAAATTCAGCTCAAACAATAGTAGCATTAGCTGGCACTCAACCAATTTCAGAGACATACAATGCACCTTCCACAGGTTGTCTCTAAAGAACATGTAAAATAAAATTAACAGCAGGTAAAACCCAGCGGCTCAGAGATTCTGCCCCAGCAACAAGGGCCTTCATTAGAAAAAGAAGTCTAGCATGACAGAATGGCCACAAACTTGGAGATCTAGGTACTGATTTCCATGTTCAGATCTAGTATTGACCTCACTTATAATAAGGTTTTTTTCCTCCAAGCTGTTTGACATATAAAGCACTAAAATATTTTCTACTGTCTATGCTTTATTGTTTCAGAACTTCAAATATCCTGGACACCTTGGCATGTTTTAATCTGGATTTTTTCACCGCAGTGAGGGACTGAAGGTCAGAGGTGCCTGAAAATAAAGGCTCTAGAATTATCTGATAGCAGGTATAATCTCAGAATTTAACCAGAAAAATCTTTTAAAAACATACATATGCATTCATAGAAAGCTAGATTAGCCACATATAAATAGACAGGCAAGCAATTATAATTAAGTCTAAAAGCACCAGATAGGCAACTACTACAGCCTCTACCACTAAAACTCAGGAGCATTAATTACACTATTTATATTGATTTTTTTATATGGAAATACACAATCATTATGCAGAAAACTCATCAAGCAATAACAGAACTGACAGCCTGGGGAGAAAGTGCAGCTTCTTCTACAGAAGCACAAATACTACACTTTCCTTGTAAATTTTAATAGAAAGAAGACAGCAAATGCACTCTAGCCATTCTAACGTGAAAATTGAAAGGGAAACCTTGTTTATTAACTTTAAAAAATAATCTGAAGCATAAAGAGAATTCAGTTTATTTTATAGCTAGAAAGCACAATAAAACATCTCTCAACATCCTTTATGCAACAGGTAATGAGTGATCTATGGCATTGTCAGTAACAGGGATTAATTCACGAGGTCACAGCACGTGAACAAAGTTGTGATTATAGTAAGCAGACTTGCATCTGGAAAACAAGTCAATTTATTATTTCAAAATGTCAGAGGTCAAGTGTAAAGCTTCCTGCAAAATTAACTGTTGAATGCTATACATTTCTTCTTAATTTGGAGGTATGGTGTGTACAGATTTGTGATTTGTTTTACAAACAAGATTCAGCAAATCATACACACACATACGTATATATATAGATGTATAATTCTATAGTATTAGAGAAAATAAATTTTTAACTTCTCCCTAGAAAGCTAAATATATCAAAATCTGTGTATTTTCCCCTTTTTTTCCTGATACAAGACTTGCAATTCAGAAATGTGGACTTTTAAAATTTATTTTTAGTAAAATATTGGTAAGTGAAACTTTGTATCTTGTTTCCAACAAAATTGCTTTCACAATATAAAATTCAAAATTCTTCATAGCAAAAATGTTCCCAATTTCAAAACCTCTACAGAAAATCCATTACAAAAAAAGCACTGAAACTATCTAACAAAAAATAGAATTAATGTTGTTTTGATTTGCTTTAGCATTTTCAACTTTTGTACCATTTGTAAGTTGAGCTCTGTGAGATTTGATTCTGTTTCTTATTTCTCTGTCTGTTCTTTTCAAGAACAATGCTGTCACCAATCTCCTGCTTGAAGTAAACACAATTTGCTCACCTGACTTCTTCGTGACACAAAACTACGGCAAACTTATTTCCTCCCTTTCAGATTTTTTTCCTTGTATACTCTTTGTTGTATACTCTTGTTACCACAAAGGTTCCATGCATTGTTCTTCGAGGAAAAAGGTTTATAGAACAGACTTCTACAAATATCAGCAACACCACATTACTAAATGCCAACTGCTTTTGCTATAAATGAAAGCATAAACACTAAATTATGTTCATACTTCAACAGTGACTTATTTCTACACACAGTGCTTAATGACATGTATCCAATGATTTAATGTGTTCAAAAGGTGCTTAACAAAATGCTAGAGAAGGCCAAAATCAGCAGATGCGTAGCAAACATAAAATCACGCGTCTTGCCAAGGAGAAAACACATGGTGCATTAATATTACTGAACATAACGACATACTTTACTACTTTGCGTAGCTGTGGCAGAAAAACATAGAACTAGCATTTTTTCAGAAGCACAGTATGATTGTAACAAGTTCACCAGGCCAAAAAATGTGACTTTTGAGCGGATTTAACTAATCTCTCATTCCTGTTTTAAAGCAGCAGGATTGTGACTTATAGAATCATAGAACAGGATCATCTAAGTTGGAAGAGACCTTTAAAGATCATCAAGACCAAGTGTCAATCCAGCACTATCACTGTAACCACTGAACTGTATCACCAGGATATAAGAACTTATAAAACTTTTGAAGATCACATTTCCTATGCTTGTCCATTTGGAAGAATATCGAATGCAAGATTAAATAATTAATAATTCAAGAAACTCTGAATTATGCTCATAGTTAACCAAAAGAAATTAATGTGCTGATATTTGACACAGTAATACTTATTTAGGCTACAAGTTCTCTGAGCAACAGCCTGTCAGAGATAACTGACATACAACAACAGGCTGTCAAAACAAATATCCATCAGGAACAATGGCTGGTCAACACACAGGTGCTACTCATCTTTCCTGTAATGAAAACAAAGCATTAATGAAACTGTACTTTTCCATACAGAGAAAAAGGGGAAGGGGAAAACCCACACAAAAAACTGCAACTCTTCCACCTTGGTTAACAAGAGTATTTTCTGCCAAGACTGTCCCTAGGTCTGCAGGGATTGGGAGATGAAAAAGAACAAAAAGACTTCAAGACAGAAAACATGAAGTATAAGATGAAACAGTTACAAAGCAAGGATGAGAAACATTAGTCCTTTTCAAAATAACAACTTCAAGCACTGAAACAAGGTCAACAGTAACAAGAATTCTCAACCCTTGATTGTTGATTCTCACGCTGAGGTCCATCTTTGGTACTGATTAAACCTCAAACTTTTTCGGACAGCAACCAGGCCAAGAGAGAGACACAAGCACCAGTAGTCTCAGCATTACATTAATAAACATTTGGGTACCTGCCTCCTAGGTTGGTGTAGGCAACCAGGTTCTCTCCAAGGAAAAAAAAGTACAAGAGTCAGAGCTCATAAAGGGCTCCCCTACCTTTACCTGCAGTTGTCCAAAACCTTGTCACTCAGAGTAATCTGCCTCAATCTTTTGCCAGCATTTGCTTTCCTATGCACCTCTCCAGCTAGACAGATGGCTGTGGCATTCATATCCCATTCTAATCACTTCCAGCAAGAGAAGCTCGCACCAAAACACCAGATTCTAACCTGGTGAGAATGAAATACTGATAGAAACATCCTGTCAAAGAGTGTTTATCATATCTCAAAACCACAACCAAGCCCAGTAGAACTTGTGTCTTTCTCAGCAGAAAACTGACTAGCAAAGTCAACAAGGAATGCCAGAGTGACCAGTGGATTTCAGTTTTCACATCTCTCCCTGCCTGGGAACTGAATCCACTAATTCTATATTTGTGAGAAAAAAGCACCAGAGACAGTCCTGGAACTGAGATTTGAAACCCATGTGCTGCCAAGGGAAATGTTAAAACCACAATACTGCAGTGTCAGGTAACAGTGTCACATCCATCATTAGGGCTTCAGAAGAGATGCAAGGGCTTAGCTCTTCTGAAATCTGAACAGAGCCCAATGTGTTATTTTTGAGGTTTTGCTTAACTCAAAACAAAAGTAAATTCTATCGCAATGGAATTAGATTGAATCAACAACTGCGTTGGTTTGTCTGGCACATTTTCAAAATCACAGTTTTGAAGACAGATTTTGGTTGCTGTGTGCACATTACTATTACTGATTGCTATTCATGCCAAGTCTATCCAGATCAGTCACATTGACCATAATTTGAACAGAAGGTAACAAATCAGTTTTATTAATGAAGTGCTAATTTAAGTCTAAAACCAGTATTTTCACTTATCAGTCAACTCTTACCAGTTGTGTAGGATTGTATTTCACGTGAGGGATATTTAAACCACTCCAAAGAATGAGTTCAAATTCATATTCTCTGACTTTTCCTTACCAAAGGAAAGCTTATTGGCTTATGCCAATTACAGGGGGAAATGAGTGGTGGGAAAAGGAAAACATGCTGGTACACCGAAAGAAAATGTAGACTAAGATTTATAGCTCTGCTCTGACATACCAAATGCAGGTACTCAGACTGTGACTACTTGGTACAATCATATGGAAGAAACAGAACAAGATTACAACTCTGTGCTTCATTCATTTGAAGTACTCGCAAAAATACAGCCAGAGCCCAGACTGTTCACTTCCAACAAAATAATTCAGTTCTAATGGGCAATGAACTGTTGAACAGAATAATAAAAACGGTGCTGGAGTACCTAATTTGTTCCTTCACAAATCCAGAATTCTTTCACTGTAAAAAAGCTGTAATGTTCCACCAAAGCAGAGATTTATTGAACAAGGTTTGGACTGTGCTATTTATCCCTTAGCAAGGGCCAAGCAATTTTATCTTCACAATCAAAATGCTAAGTTGGAGTTATTTAATGGATGAAAATGTAATACATTCCCTTCCAGAATAATACAGATTCTGCAGCACTTGCTACTTGGTATCCGGTCAAGCAAACCAAAAGGTGGTGCGTGTGGATTTCACCTCGGGCTTTGCCTACTTATAAGACATTAAGCAAATTGAAAGAACCACTTAAAAACCGAAGTAAAACCCAGTAAAACAAAATAGGAATTTATGTCCACTCTACTTGATAAAATGTAAGATTCAAATAGTAGCTTGTTTACTTTACAGTCAGTAAAATCCTCTGCAACCAGGAAAAAGGGGAAGTGGGCTTAAACACATCAGCACAAATACTTCTTTGGTTGTAATATCAACATGATTGCAAATCCCCCAATCACAATTTTTAAAAATCTGTTATGCCATGCAACAACGTGTAATTATCAAATAAAGCTTTCAAATCGGCTCTGTTAGAATTTTTTCTCAAAATAATACAAGAAAGAAACATTATTTCCACCAGAGCGCTTACTGATCATGCAAATCCTGCCGAGCGCGCCCCGAGGTTAACTGAGCCCTGAGATCGCGGGGACGGTGACGGGGGTGCGGAGCATCTGCGGGAGGCACGGCACGGCCGGAGCTCCGAGGGGAACGGGCTGTTCCCGCTCGGACCGGGAGGGCGGGAGCGCCAGTGCCGCCCTCCGCGCACCAGGAAATAGCTGCGAGTTATTCCTAACGCTCGGCCAGCAACTTTCCACACTGCACGCAGAAAAACCTACCTTTAAAATTAATAAATAAATAAATAAAATAAAAAATTAACGCCCCTCTCCCCCTCAACACTGTTTCAAAGCCTGTGAGGGTCCCGTATTTCTCAGGAAAGGAAGGAGGGGAAAGGCACCATCGCCTCCAGCAGTTCCTAGTACCACAGCCGGCCCTCGGACACTTCGCGGCGGGGACGAGCGAAACACTATTTCTGACCTATTTTCGGCGCCGCCTCGGAGCGATAAACAATCAACAGCGGCGGCGAAAGCTGCCTGGCCACGAACTTCTCCCGGGGGCCACGGGCCGCCCCTCGGCCGGGGGAAGCTCGGGGGAAGCGTCCCCTGCCCCGCGGCCGAGCCCCCCGCCCCACCTCGCCGCCCCGCGGGCCGGGCTGCGGAAAGGCTGCCCGAGTTTTCCTGCCTGGCTGCGGGGAGGGGGAGGTCAGACCGACACAAACAAGTCCCCCGCCCGCCATGCCCGCGGCCCCGGAGGCAGACCGAGCACGGAGGGGTGCCCGCCTGCCCCAGCCCTCCGGGAGGGGACGGACGCGGTCCCGCCGCTCTGCCCGACCACCCTGCGCCCCCTCGCCGCTCCCCGGCACCGACCTGGGACACAAAGGAGCGGCCGCCGCTGTCCGCCGATCGCCCGCGCTCCCCGCGGAGTCCAGGCCGCGGCAGCACCGGGATGGCGTAGCGCAGGCATCCGACGCCAGCGCCTGCTGCTCCCGCGACAGCCCGTGCCGCCGGCGCCCGCTCTGCGCTGGGCGGGGAGGGAGGGGGGGCGCTGAGAGCCGGCCGAGCGCCGCCTCCTGCTGCCCGGCGCCGAGGAGGCGGGTGCCGGAGCCGCGGCCGGGGTGCTGCGCCGGCGGCTAAGCAGAGGCGGGTGGTAGCGGCCGCATCCTCGGCTCCCGCGCCGGGCTCTCCGTGCCCGCTTCGCTCCGGCTCCGAGGACTCTCCGGTGCGGCTCCCGCGGCGGCCGCTGCCGGCAGAGCGAGTCCCCGCTGTCCCCGCTGCGCCCAGCCCACGCTCAGGCTCCCCCTGCCGCCGGGCCGGGCCGGGCCGCGGGTCGGGCCCTCCGCGGCTCCGCGGGCCGGCTTGGGGCGGCCCCGAGGGCCGGGAGAGCCCCGGGGCTGGGGGACGCGAGCTTAGCCCTCGGTGCTCTGCACCCGCGACCCGCTCCCCAGGGACCCCGTCGCGGCACGCTGTGGGGCGGGCAGGCCTGCCCTCCGCCGCGCTGCCTTCCCGGTGCCCGCCGTCCGGCCTGGGCACGGAGCAGGGAGCGGCCCGCGGGGAAAGGCTCCCGGGTGGTGGGGGCAGCAGCGGGGCGGGCCGGGCTGCGGGGCACCTGCCGGGGGGTGCAGCCCTGCAGGTAATGAGCCTCTGTGGGGAAGAGGTTCTCGCTTCTGTAGAAAGACCTTTTTCTCAGTACGTGATACCAAGAGAGAAGTAAATCGGCTGTAAACGGCACTAATAAAGCTGGTAGTCTTTAACATCGAGGAGGAGGAATGCTGGGTGCTACTGTCTCATTAACAAGTGCGACATGTAGTTTGAAAATTAGAGAGACAGAACTATTTCAGAGAACTATTGAAAGCAATATTATTGTTTGTCTGAAGAAAAAAATCCTATTCTTCCACCCCTTCTATCTGCTTGCCTTTATCTGAAAGAAAAAATTGGATGTGAAGAAAACCTGCATAAAAATAGTTTTTCAGACTCACAATGTGGCTTTCTTTCTCAATGCCAAGCCTAACCTGTAGCTGTTTTGCAGAGAGAGGAATGGAAAGCAGACAATTTGCTTTTAATTAAAGGGGTCTTTCAGTCCAGTCAGATGGCAGCAATGTTAAATTTTATGTTAGTGTTTGCATAGAATTCTTTCAACAATTTTGTCACCAACTGATTCAGCATCCAGACATGCAAACAGAAAATTGATTGTGAAGGCAGGGAGCCAGATTGGTGCAGGGTTGGGATAAACTACAGAGGGATGAGAAGCTAATTGCCATGGAGTACCTAAACCAGCTTTGTGAGACATCGTTGTGAGTTCTCAGCACCTTTTGTTTCTGTGAAATCTGATTGAGATTGTACAGCTGGCAGAATCTACTGCAGGTTAAACTCATGGCTATTTGGAAATTTAATTTTTGTGAAAGAGATTTCAGTTTGTGGGAGATTAATGATTTAAATGAAACTTGCATCTGTTTTATCAGAAGCATGTGAGTGTCTCAAAGCTTTTCAAAAAGGCAGTTTTGAATTTATCAGTGGTTGCCATTTTTTGGTTTTGTCCTTGGTTATTTTGGGATAGGCTTTAGTAACTGCTTTGTGGTCCTACAGAGTCAATTCCAACAACCAAAAAAACTGGAGTAGTTGTGCATGGCTGATAAAAGGTCCCACCAGGCCTAAACATGCCTCAGACCTGCCTCAGAAATACAGCAGCCTTGTACTAAAAGATGCTCAGCACCAGATCATGCCTGTGGATCTCAAAAGTCAGATTTTATTGCAGATCTTCTGGTTGCTGAATAGTCCAGAAACTGTCCTGAGAGTTTGGATGAGCTTTTATATACCTACACAGATAAATTCTTGTCTGGCTTGTAATTTTTTTGTTGTTTTATCTCTCCTTAACCTTGGCTGGACTTCTGCTGTTAGGAAAATATGTCTTGCAGGCTTCTTTCCCATTAGATGGAGGAAGCATTTCTTGGTAACTGTGTTGTCCACTGATTTGAGCAGAAAACTGGCAGCTTGTTCCTATAAATGGCAGAGCTACCATTAGAGAAATCTAATTTCCTCCATCACAAAAATCCACTTGAGAAGGTGTGTTATCAATCAGCCCATCTGCCGACCTTGGCCCTCTTTTGCATGTGGCAGTGAGTACTGGGGATGGGGTCATCCACATGTATCCCATGCACTTTCTGGTGCCTCCTCGTTTGTCCATGCAAAGAGGAATGAGCTGACAGCCCTTCTGAATGAAGACCACCTTGGGGAACAGCAGCTCCATCAGTCCAAAGCTGCTTTTTTTTTCCAGGAGGATTTTAAAGTTTGGGTGCTGTACATAAGAGCTGCCACAAAAAGGGTGTCCTGTCAAACCTGGATGTACTGATAAGCATTGCTTCTTAGAGATACCTACCATGAACTTCTGGATTATTCTCACTAGTGACTAACATAGGGAAGCCTGGAAGTAATTGATGGCTTAGGTATGATGTAGGAGATTCTAGAAACCACTTCTACAATTTGAGTTCTGACAAAGCTGTCTTTTCCATGTGAAATGAAATTAAATCCTTAGTTCATATGGCTGGGTTAAGCATTTTTACTAGTCCAGGATTTTGTCAAAAAATAGGTTATTGATTATGGATATGTCTGCTAGGTTCGATACAGCCCTAATACTGGTCTGTATACTCTAGCTAGCATCGAATTTGTGCACACTTGGAAACAAAAGGTGTGGAGGCACCAGCAGCTGAACTGAGAAGCAGGACTCAGATCCCAGATCTCAGATGCAAAGCCACATGAAATCAACTGCACAGCTTCCAGTTTCAGAGCCAGCCTCTCCAGTGATGACCTGGGACTCCTCCTGCACTGCTTCTGTGTGTAGTATAGACATGCACATTGTAGAAATAATGTAAAGGGCTAGTGAAGCTGAGTGAAACCACCAGTCAGGGAATATTCTGGGAGGCTCAATCCTGATTCCTGGAAAAAAAAAACAACCCACAATAGATAATCTGGCAAGGAAGCTTGGTAACAATGTGCACAAGTGGTTGGTGTATCAGGAGGCCATTCAAGAAGAGCGTGGAGTAAATAAACAGTTTTTCTGAGAAGTTTATATAGGTGGACAAAGAGAAAGCTTGAATTTCAGAAAAATTGCCAGAGGAGAAAACACAGGGTGTAGAGTACGATGATAAAGATTGCCAGATTTGGGCAATCACAGGGATGGTTCATGTATTACTGTGTCTAGGATTTAAAACTGGGTAATATGGGTGGAGGAATGATTCCTGTCAGAGAAGCAGCTGTTGATTGTGCTTGTTTGCTGTCAAAATATGGAAAAATGCTGAATGAACGTTCAACTGATTGCCCAATAAAAACACAATTCTAGACAACTGCCAGATTTGGCTGTGTGCCCTAAATGAATATCCAGATATAGGATACACAGCACTAAGCATGTTCAATTTTGGATAACAGATTTGCGTGAAACATCCTCTGCAATAGCTTTAATCATAAGAAAACATAGAAACTAATTACATTTTGAGAATATTTTGATAACTGCGTGTTGAAAACAGTGACTGAAAAGATGCTTCTGTGTACTGCAAGGGATTGCAAAGTTCTCATTAGAATATATAATTATAAAATCATAATTAAGCTAGTATGTTACTAAAATAGAAAGCATTTCACTTACATTTTTTTGCTTTAAATAATTTGGTCAAAACAATCTAAAGTAGCTTTTAAACTTCATTACATAATGAATGCAGTATTTATAGGATTCACAGAAGATTGGTTAAAAGCTTTTCCTCGTATGACAAATAATGATCGATTTTTGGTTGTTTGGGAATTGCAAAGCAAATGGAGGAAAATTAACAAATTATGTATGGAGAATAAATGAGAGATATAAAAATACAGCAATACAATTTAAAAGGTCAGCTTCCTCTTGTCAGCAGAGGCTCTTTGAAGGCTGCTTAAGATGGGGAACTCAGTGCTGTATCTTCCTTCAACTTGCATGGTATTAGGTTAATGCAAAAATAAGGAACCAGCTTTTTTAACACAAAGCATGCTAACAGTGCTATAGGGAAATCTTCATACCCTTGCTGTAGTCAGTGGTTTCAGACACAGCCACAGGAATTTTGGTTTAGTCCCTGACTAAATAAGAGACCTTCAGGGAAGTGTCAAAGTCGCTAGAGACAGGATTAAATGAATGGACACAGGCTAGGTGTTGGAACTGTGCAAGTAAAGATGGGAATAGAATTAATGCAAGGAGATCAATTATTGAGAAGTTGTAGAGGGAGAGGAATGATAAAAGATGGAAGCATATTCAAAAGGAAAAAGGGAAACAGAGAACCCACTAGAAGACTGCAATGCAGGCTTGCAGGAAAAAAAAATTGGATTTAAAATACAGCATGTTAATTACCCTTCAAAAAAAAAAAAAAAAGAAGGTTATGGAAGAAATATTGTCCATAGGATGTTGGAACAAAGCACCAATAGTCAGAGATACTGAGAAAGACAGATTCTGCAGAGAAAACTGCATATGGTTTTACTTTTCTTTACATAAGAAAGAACTGCAAGTGCAAAGGGCACTGCATATGTGCTTTCATTTGATACTAGTGTTCATCAAATTAAAGGCAATGAGGGAAGGAGAGGTAAAAAAATAATTCTGAGTCTCTTGGCTAGGATTTAAGAAAGTAATCTGCTTCAAGATTTGTTTAAAAACTCTAATGCCAAGAAAGCTACAGGAAATAAACTTACATTAACTGTCATTGCTCTTTAGAAAGTTCCCATGTATCAAACCTAAATATCCCAAAGCAGTAATACTTAATAATCATGTCAACATCCAACAATTTCAATTCTCACCCTTTTTGGAAAGGCAGCAGTAGAAACTAATTACATTTTCCTCAGTACAACAGCAGTACTTTTTGAGCAAGTTTTCCTGGGCAGTGATGAGAACAAAAGTGCAGGGTATTGGGTGGACTCTTCTGAGGAGTCTCTAAAAGCAGTGTTCTCCAGGTTGTTCCCTTACCCTGTCATAGGAGGGAAGGAGCATTGTGTCTCTGGCCACAGCTGCACCCACACTGAAATTTCTCCCTCCTCTCAGTGATGACCAGGGCCTGCTGCTGCTAGAACCCAGCAGTGATCAGGTCATGTGTCAAATGATTTCTGCCTTGGGGCCTTCTGCCCTGGCTGTTGGAAGGATATTCCATAGCCCAGCACATCAAACCTTAATGCTAAGTATTATCTTATACTGAAATCACATTTTGCTTTATCCTAGGTTGCACTTACCATTAACAGTTCTCTTATGCTGTGCATTGAGTACCATAGATCATAGAATCATAGAATCATCAAGGTTGGAAAAAGCCTCTAAAATTATCGAGTCCATCTGTTAACCCAGGACTGTCATGTTCACTGCTAAACCATGTCCCCAAGTGCTACATCTACACACCTGTTGAACACTTCCAGGGATGGTGGTTCCATGACTTCTCTGAGCAGCCTGCTTCTCTGAATAGCACCATACACTGATGTTTCCATCAGAAATCTCTGTCTATCATGTTAAGCTTCACAAGTTTAACATTACTAGCTCTTCCCATAAGGTAACTTCATGTGGTAACTGCTTTCTGAATTAATATTCTGTATAATTTGTATGGAGGAAAACACAGTACTTGAAGTATAAACTGGCAGGTGCCAGATGGAGCAAGACCACTGCATGTATTGATAGGTCAGTCTGAATATTCAAGTCAAATGCCCCACAACATTTTAATTTGTGCTTTGGCAATATCAAATGAGATTTCCACAAACAATTTTATATCCAATACCAACTCCACAATATTTTGCATTATTTTCTCTCTTGTGTTACTTGCCTGCATTTTTCTGAGGTCAGGGATAGTTTATCTAGTTTCTCTGGAGCTTTGCCTTCTTTCCTGCTGCATTTTTTTTACACAAATTGGATATAATTTCTAAGATTAATTAATGTATTGTAATGTAATGTAATGTAATTTTGCTTCTGAAATACAAATGAAAATTGTTGGGACCAAAACTAGAAACAGCAGTTAAAATATTCAACTAGATGCTTTTCCCCCACTTTCTATGTTCCTGCTCATCCTTGTCTATTGTGTAAAGTATCTTTCCTAATCTTGTGTTTGATTATATAGTATAAGATTTACGGTTCTTTTTTAAATGAGAGTATATCCTTCTGAGAGCTGGGAAGCACAACAATACAATAAATCCATATGGATTTATTCTACAGCATGTGACTGATGGTTCAAACGAGCACTCAGCTCTCATAATAAGCTTAAAAGAGGAGAGAGAGAGACAGAGGAGTGATGTGTGACAAGACTGAAGGAAAGAGAAGAAAAACCTTCTGAGATTCAACCCTGTTTTGCTTCTCCCTTGCTTTTTTGTGTTTGTCAAGGACTAAACAGTCATGTATGCCCTGAGGCCAGAGCTTGGAGAGCATGAGTCCTGTACTGGTTTGTTACACGACTGGCACAAGAGATCTCCACCATTGTGATTGCAATCACATTAAAAGGAAAAAAAAATAAAAAATAGAGAGGGAGAGAGAAAAAAGGACTTTGTTGAGATTTGAAAGTGAATTAATGCACCTCATTTATTTATTTGATTTCCTGAAAATGCATATCTGTTAGCGAAAATGTTTTAAAAGCTTTGTGTACATCTTTGGTGTCAGACAACAATGAAGTTTCTAAAGCATGGGAGTACAAAAATATGGAATGTAGATAGTCTCAAACCTATGATATTTTTGGTTTTGAATATGTTAGTAGGAGGTTTTAATACAAACAACTGTGTGTTATTTTTTATTCAATTTTTTGTATTTTATATTTAGTTAGAATATGAAAATCACTAAGATATCCTGATGGTCTTTCATTGATTCTTTTCAAAGCTTCTGTTACGTTTTCAACCTCAACTGTTAAAAAAATGCATCCTAACAAGATTTAAATCATATTGCACAACTTCAGTACTGTCAGGTCATTTGTTTAAATCTACCACTGCTGTACCTATATTTTGGATTAAAAAAATACTGATTAGATTAGATTAGATTAGATTAGTACTTCTGAAATTATTAGATTTTAAGATCCTAATGATCATAATAATTTGAAAGGTGTGAAAATGAAAATACACTGGTGAAATGCCATCCTGAAACAGCAAAATCCAAAGAGACATCTTGTTTTTCTACCATCAGGCAAGCATTTGAACAGACTCAGTGGAAATAAAGGGTTTTTGCAATAGAATACAGTCTTTTTCAGAATTAATATATGAAAAATAATATTTGGAAGGTTTCTGGCCCTTGCATAGCATTAAATGTCATTCCAAAGCAAAAAGAAAGTTGCATCTGAGAGCAAATATTTTCATTATTACTACAGTCAGTCTGCTTCTAAATTTCATTAACCATTGAAGCTATCTCATCTCCACTGAATCTGAAAGTGTTTTAGGTTTTGATTGCCCTGGAGAAAAGTGAGAGAACTTTTGGGGAAAAAGATGATGTGTCAGGGTAGGCCACCTTGTATCTCCAACAGAAGAACATTTATTTGTTTTTCTATTCAGCTACCACACATATGAACTGGTTCAGGTATCTGCCAAAGTGGAAAGCTGTAATACTCTTTTTATAAAAGAGGATGAGTGAAAGCATCACAAATTCTACTCACAACTAAAAGTCATACACATACTGTCACTTACAAATAAAAAAAAAAAGTTGTTCTTCAGTTTATTGTTCAATTTTATACTACTGTAGTACTTCAGCCAGCTCTGGCATGAAATAAATTTTGCAGCTCACTAATAAAATGAAAGAAAGGTCCTCATCATCTACTGTGTCTGCTATTAAATATTTTTTTCTTATTATGTTATTAGAAGTCTCACATGGTCTGGGATTTAAAATGCTGCATTGCTGCTCTTAGACTTATAAAAGTAGGCTGAAAAACATGAGACTTAGAAGCTGAGACAACTACAAAGCAAGTGAAAGTTACCCATTAGTGTTTTTTTTTAACTGCCGGATCTTTTGAATTGAAGTGGTGCTATGGAAAAAATAGTATATTTTTTCAGGTAAACATAAGAATTCCAGTCAAGATTATGGCTTTTACTGCTGTCTGGTCAAGACAATAAGAGTAACTGGTTTGCTGTCAGTTTGTGGTTGCCTGGACATTGGGTCTGGGCATATTTTTATATTTTCATCATAGCAGGTGGAGCTGATATGGGCAATACCTTGGCTCTCCCCATCCCACTCCCTATCCAGAACAAGAGGGGCAGAAGCAGGTGTCTGTCTTTACTGCTGGTACAAATCCAAAGCAAGCTGCCCTTGACATCTCAGAGAATAGTCTGCATTAGCAGAGCTTTTCCTGAATGCCTGCAAACATACTTTACCATTGTGTACACAAACCAGACACTGAAAGAGCTTATCCTGTCACTGCTAAATCAAATTAGCCATTGATAAAGTCAGATCAAAATGGTGTTTTACACAAGTTGTTGCACATTCATCCTGTGGGCTGCTATAGAGAGCCTGGACTACTTAGCTGGAAAATGACCCTGAGATACAACTTTGGACCACAGCAAGAAAGAAAACGTTTTTAATTCTTCAAAGTGCAACACTGAATTGTCCAGTATTAGGTCTACACGCTAAGGGGCTTATCATGGTGTTGAGACAGCTAGACATGAGTGCAAGGATTGGGTAAAGAGGATGCAAAGTATGAGATGATCAATAAGTTCATAGGTACAGCTGCACTACTTACTGCTGTGTGGTGCAGAGAGCTGTGAGCTGCTATTGATGGCACTAATTCACTGTGGTTTGAGTCAACATGAATGTATCACCCTCAGGCTTGCTGCCAATAGATCTGCCTTCAGAAACCCCACAGAGCCTCAGCATGCTGGGCCGGGCCACAGGCTCTACTGCACTGTGAGCAGCAAGCCTCATGTAAGGATGGGTATGTGTTCAAAGTGGCATGTGTGCAAAGGCACACCTCAACCTCCTCTTTCATGCAACCCCCCATACTGCCTGATCAGATCATTCTTAGTTCAAATTACCTTTTCCTCACTTTGGAAAAGGAAGGATGAAAGTGAGTGTGAGGGAGAAGAGGAAAGCTATCGTTAGCATGGGGTATGATTGGTTTGCCTGCATTTCTTTTGCACAAAGAATGTGGAATTTAGGGGTAGGTTTTGTCATACAATCCTTTGCTTCTGCAGCATGTTTTTCCCAAACTACAGGCCAGTCCTGCTTTATTCCTTGCTCATGCTATTATTCTGCTTGCAGTGATGGGAAAATGCTTCCTTCAACCTAGCAGCAGACAGTGGTTGAACACAATAGTATGTATCTGACTATATGATAAGAGATGGGAAGGCTTTGCCTGCACAGGTGGGCAGGTTCCTTTTATTGGGAAGATTTTTTCTCCATGCTTATATCTGAACATCACAGTATTGATTAAGTTTTAGCCTACTGAAAAGGTTTTAAAACACTGCTCTTCCTGCTGGGACCCTGTCCTTACATTCATATATTTTCAGAAGATAATGCACGGATAATTAATAACCAACTTTTCAATTTCTTTCCTGTGGAAAACAATTCTATTAAAAAATTTTACTATATGCAGAAGTTGACTGTCTGAGAGATTCAGCTTGCACAATGGATTCTTTTTTAAGATAAAAGTCATTACTTCTCAGTTATGGCTGTGTACTGCAAGCAGTGAATTACATTATACTTTACAAAACCCTATTTTCCCCTATCAGGTTCATGTGCAGCAGGATTTATTCCTTCAAAGATAATAATATTCTTCAAAGAATAAGGTCAAAAAATGTAAAATCAGGATGTGACAAAGTTGTATGCAACATTTTCATTTTTCACCACAGTCAGACAGCTATTTCACTCACATTGGAAGCCTGCAAAAATGCTGTATTTAAACAGAAGGCAAGTGCACCAGTGAACTATAAGATCATTCAATGAGTTTCAACATGTTACTGATAAGACTGGGAATTTAAATACATAAAGGTGTTCCTTATCATCTTTGCTGAGACAGACAATGCACCTTTGACAGCTTTAAGTATTTGGTGGCTGCAAAGCTGTTTCTTTGTTCACAAAGATATTGTGAAGAGGAAAACATATCCAGTATCCAAACAAGAAAGCAAACAGACCCAGTTTGTTGTCAGTTGTCCAGGATCACATTCTAGCACGATATTCTGAGCACCATTATGCTGCCACTTGTCCTGCTGGCACATGTCAGGACAAGGTGTCTGTAATAAAGGCAGCAGATGGTTCTTTGGGTTGCCTAAAATCAGGGTTGGCATGACACATCATTTATGACACTGCAGAGAACAAAGCATTGGCATGAACCTAGTGACAGATCTCTGGATATTGAAGGCATCCTGTATTCCATTAGACCCTTCCCACACAACAGTAGCCCCCAAGTTTCTGAAGGGTTTTTTCTATTATTGTGCTTGCTAGTTTCATATCTGGTAATAAATATGTATTCAATCTATAATCCATCCATTTAAACTCAATTAAAGACAACTGTTTGGGGAATATTTCAAGTTTTGACTATGCTGGCAAACAGCACAACATGAGCTGCCTTGCAAACATCTGTGACTGCTGGGCCAATGACTGAATTGCCAGCACTCAATTCTTGGCCAATTCATTTCATTCTGTTTTGCTAAGCTCCAGAGCAAAAGCAACACAATTCTGAGCAGTAATGGTACAATGGTTAACCCCCTCTAAAAGTTTCAGCATTGCAAAAATTTCATGACCCCAATGCTCCTTGTATCCCATTTTCACTGTGGTATTTCCAAAAGAAAGGAGTGAAGTAGGGAATACTTCAGTGTGCCTTCCCTGCCACGTCAGCTTGAGTTGTACTGGGAAATGTTTCCAAGTGTTAGACTGCTTCCTATTTTAATGCTCACTATACATTGGCTGAGAGCATTCCACAGAGCAATGAGCAATGATATCAAGGTTTAGAGAACATGCATTCTCTTAGCTGAATTGCTCGTTACAGCCAAATGCAGATACAGAGTGCAGATACCAATCACTGCACTTACATTAATGATGTGATGCTTCTGCAGTGAATTAGGCCTCTATGTCTTAAATAATCTGCAATTAGACTTTTAGCATGCATTATCAGTGAAGTTCTGAGGGGGAGGCCAGTTACCAGAACCTCACTCAGATACAGCACAAAAATGTCTTCTGAGGAAGAAAGGGAGAAAAGAATAAAGGAAAGAAGGAGGGGGAGGGACTGGGAGAAGGTTTTCAGCTGCTTTCTCTACAGAGCTAATGCTCTCTCTGTGTCCTACTGTGTAAGGTCCTCTTCACTTTGAAGTAAAGTGACCAAGAACAAAAGGTTTGTAAAACAAAAGGAAAACAGATACTCGAATATATACGGCTTGCAATCATTAGCAGAGATATCATTCTTTTATAAGGTGTTCCTTTCTCCTACCTCTGTTACCAGTTCAACTCATTTTTTGATATCTGTTTCTAGGAAATGGACCAAATGCTATGGTTTCTTCCATGCCTATGAAAAATTTACCTCATGAATGCTATACATCTCTGCCTCTTTATTGCCTGTTATACATGGAAATGGTAAGGAAGGAAAGCAGAAACCTCTTGTTTTCTTCCCGAAATAGATGTTCTTCAAATTACCAATACTGAGCTTTAAGAAATGTCAAGGTTTTACCAAAATAAACTATTGCTGTATTAACCTTTCCCCCCAGGTTTGGAGCATTTAGAAGTTAGTTCTTCTAGCTTAAATCTGTAACACAAAAGCCATAAAAATTATGTACTGCAAGTAGAAGGTGAGATTATCATGCCTTCAAGAGCAAAACCATCAGGTAAGACAGGAGAAAAAGATTAGAAAAGGCACCAGAGAAGATGAGAGTGAAAATGACACTAGTGCCAGCTAGAGCACCTTGGCATTTCACATAGGGGAACCAAGTCAGTGAAATATACATGCAGGTGCCAGTTACTTAATTCTTCACCTCTGATGCCATGTTATCAGGGGTAAATGTGCATGCACACCCAGAGGCATGTGAGTGTATGTGCTCAGCCTCACTGTTGGCAGCCCCCATGGATGTGGGACTGAGACAACTTTGCCTCTGCTGGACTTTCCATTTGGCAACTTCTAATAATAAATCCAAACTGCTGGGAATAGGCTTTTCCATTATAAATTACTTTTTTCTTAGCTTAAGAACCAGCAGTCATACTGTGGATGCTGTCTTCAAGGCCAGGTAGGGTGAAGTTTTGAGCAACCTGGTCTAGTGGAAGAGGTCTCTGTCTGCAGTAGGGAGTTGGAACAAGATGAACATAAAAGTCCCTTCCAACCCAAACACTTGATTACGATGATCCTGAAAGGCAGAGGGGTTGGAACTAGACAATATTTGAGGTTCTTCCAGCCTAAGCCATTCTGTGACTCTATGGCTCTATATTTTATAGGATGTCATTTCTAGTAATATAGTTTGCTTTTAATATGGATAAAGGTCTTCTGAAAGTTTTGTATTATTACTTGGAGGAGAGTATGTTAAACTTTTATGTAAAACATACAGAAATTAATATATCTACTACATTTCTCACTTTTTATGTATTATTTTAGTTGTAGAATTTTTTTTCTCATGAATCATGATCACAGTGTATTTTTAATTTCTTTTCCTATGGAGGTTAGTGTCCATTAACAGGAAAATTTTATTTTATGCATTCAAAAAGTATGCAGATTTTCAGCAACTAAAATATATTTTAAGAACCTCAAACATCGCAATACTGGCAACAAATTTTACCCATTGGGTAAGTTTAATCCATGTTCTTCAAAGATAACTTTGGAGCATTGAGAACAAATGAAAAGACAGAGCAATATATTAAATTATATCTATCATCAGTCTGTTCTAATATACATCCTCCTGTACTTCTCTAAATAACACCTTGGGCCTAATTTTCTGACACATGCTCTTGGTGGAAGATGGCAGGAGAAAGCAATGCAGAAATTGCTAGGTGATATACAGCACCTTTGAGACATCATTCAAGTAGCAAATTTGACATTTGAACTCAGAGAGACACAGTAATTAATTCTGGGATGTGGCAGTTCCTGTTCTAGTTCTTCCTTTTCGTTTAAATTGCTTTCTTTCTTTCTTTCTCTTTTTTTTTTTTTTTTTTTTTTTTTTTTTTAAATGAGAGATTCTACTTTGTGATTTGCAAAGCAGCAACATGACTCTACCATTTTCTTATCTTGTTTTGGCTCTGACTGCATTTAAATTATCAACAGTGTTCAAACAGACTGTGGTAATGCAGCACCAGCCTCTTGCAACAGGAGAGGGATGAATGTTAATTCAGCTTGTAGGAGAAGGAGGATCAGCACATCTGTTGTCTGCTTGACATAGTGTTCAGTATAACAATAGGAAATACTAAAATTGCAATAATTTTCTATGATGTGTCTAAACATTACTGGAAAACAGCTCATTAGTTCTGCACCTCTCAGATCATGAGACACAGTGCTGTGGTGAGGAGCTCTGCAGTGGCAATTCTGAGTTCTCCTCTTGGACTTGGATGCCAGGCACCACAGTGAAACTTCAATCCCTGATCTACTGAGATCTTGTGGGAAGTGAGCTATGACTTAAAGAGTTGGAAGACTCTCAATTTACTTACTTGAGACAATTTATTAATTTTTATAATTTGCTACATATTAAACATAACATTTTTAAGGATGTGAGTGTAATGTTTCTCCTCTATCATGTCCATCCATGCAGGAACAAGTAGCAGGGACAGGGAATATGATGTTACAACCACTTTTTTTTCCCAACTAATTGTCTAGAAAATAAAGACTATTTGCTAATATTGACTACTAAACAGTGAAATTAGTAGAATGCAGTCTGTTTGTAACCTGATAGGGAACTGTTTTGGAAAATTGTCTATCCATGCCCAATAATAACTGCTGAAAGTCCACTCTGTGGTGGACAAAATGGAACTGTATTATTATAAAAGCATAGAATTTTTGGGGTTGGAAGGGAACTTAAAGATCATTAGGTTCCAAGCTCCCTACCATGGGCAGGGACACCTGCTACCAGACAAGGCTGCTCAAAGCCTCCCTCAACCTGGCCCTGAACACTTCCAGGGATGGGGCATCTACTACTTCCCTGAGCAAATTGTTCCAGTGCCTCACCCATTCTCACAGGAAAAAAATTCTCCCTAATGTCTAATTTAAATCTACTGTCTTTCAATTTAAAGTAATTCCCCCTTGTCTTATCATTACATGTCCTTGTGAAAAGTCCCTCTCCAGCTCTCTTTTAGTCCCTCTTTAGGTACTGGAAGGCTTCTATAAGATCTCCTAGAGCCTTGTCTTCTCCAAACTGATTATTATGTTGAAGGTATTACCCCAAGCAAAGTATTTGTTGCTACCAAATCCAGTGTTGAAATTTCCTTTGTGCTGTCAGCAGGCCTGCAGGCCAGTTTCTCTGTTTGCTGAACAAGCCTAGACAGGTCAAAGCAGATTCTAACTTAGATCCAACGTGGTTAGCCACCCAGTGCAGAACTCAGAGTGTGTTGGGATTTGTGCTCTGCTCTTCTGCTGAGAGCTGGCTCCCACCTACATCTTGCACAATGTTGTCAGGGTTTGTATGACCAAAGCATGTTATGTCTGGATGGGAACATCATCATTGAAAGGTATAATTTAGCCAGAGTATGACCTGCCCACACTAAATCCTGAAGACTACACAAAAGCTTAGCTGTGGGTATGTAAACTTTCCAAAGCCTCTGTTTGAGGCATTGCCATGCTCCACAGCAATAGCTCCTGTCCTGAGGGTAGTCCTGAGGGCTTCTCATCTGCAGAGACATGTATTAGCTTCAGTAATATATTATTAGCACTGCACATTTTCATTGGTCCAGTGACCATTTTTTTATTGGTGAATTAAACTGTTGGCCTGACTATTCAAACAGTCAGGGCTGAACTGGAACTTCTGAGGGAAATGTGAGGAGGTCTCTTGGCAGATGGGCAGCAGCAGCAATAAGCACAGAAGGCAGATGAATCCAAGAAGGGCATCACCCACATTCAGAGCCAGTAGGAATTTAAAAACCCCAGCTGATCAGGTCTAACTCAGTTAAATGTAAATGTAGTTTTACACAGTAAATAATTAATTCCATATGCTTCCTGCTTCATGTTCTTTTCTTTGCCTTAGTAAAAATCACGTCTCAGTTTTAAAAGCAAGCAGAGTAAAGCTAAATGTCAGAAAAGTATTTCCAGATGAGTGATACAATTATTAACAAGCAAGTAATCAAGCCATTAGATAATATACAATTCAGAGCATACTTTTGACATTTTGACTAAGAGTATAAAAAGTGCAATTAAATCAGTGCACTTCCCTAATAGAGTTCTTTCTTCAAAATTCTGCATGGCTAAGGTTAACTTGTAATAATTTAATTAATTTTTTTAAAAATTATACTTGGTCACTGCTGTCTGTTTCTGCAGAAAATCATTAATACCTTTTAGAGAAACTGGCTATCACAAAGATTTTCCTATCTTTTAAATAAAACTTTTAATGGAAATTTGTATGTATTATAAATTTCAGAGACAAAATTATATAAAGGTATAATACAAAAGAGATAATATATAGAGCCATTTTAAACAAGTCTAGATGTTAAATAGCCTCAAGTATATTTTATTCTCAATATAAATATAGGAATTCTTGTTTCAGGTCCATAAACAATTTATATCTCTCCTTTATGCAGAGAAGTCGCAAAATAGAAATCACTGACAACTTAATGTGTTTGGTAACATGCCTTGCCTTCACCAATCATAAAGATTAAATTAAATTGCAAAACTCTTGTAACATTCATGAAATTCAGATTTCACAATTATACATTGTCCTAAAATGTCAAAATTATAACACAGTCCAAGGGATTTAAGTGCCCATTTCAGTTTTCCTTTCCATATCCCCAGTTTTATTTTTCTATGATCTAGCAGTTGAACAAATTGGAACAGTACAAAAGTACATCAGAAAAATGTGTCACTCATGTACAATTACTCTTATGCTGTATTGCTATAAGCCATGGGTCCAGTTAGTCAGATGCAATCCACTGAAATCATATATCACACACATTAATCCAATATTTTAGAGTAAATAGTTCAATAGGACAGCTGGTTTTGAAATTATGAGCTGGTACCTTCCTTCTCAACTAGAGTTGCACCAACTTAGTGGAGATGGTTTAATCTTACTCTCTTGAGTAGCTGGGTACATTCAATCTTCCTGATGTTTCTCAAGTGAAGTTTCTCAAGGAAGTTTTATTGTAAATCCGAGTGGACTGGTGGGGAATGGAAAACAATAATAGAAAAACAATGGCTATGAGACACAGTAAGCTGAAGATGTTTCACGGTTTTCCAATACTTTAAAAACACATCATTACAAAATAGGTATGCCTAGAAACTACAATTAAACAAAACCAAAACATGATTAAACCAGAACCAGAGTGGAGTCTTTGTCTTCAATACTCTTTAGAACAGTTTGATAGTGTTACAATTGCTGCAACTTGATTTTCCCATAGGAAGAATATGTTGTCAGTAGATAAGTAAGTACCATGGCTCTTTGTACCCAACTCTCTTTTTCTTCTGGCAGCTCCTGTGTGTACAGTCTTAATCCACTCCTCTGCCTTTTCAACATTTTATCTGGAAAAAGAATCACAATCTCAGACTCGGGAATCCTATGGGACCAGGATAGGGTTATTTGTTGAAAAATATTCAGAGTCTGCAGTATGTCACTTCTGTAGTGACAACAATAGAGTTAATAATTGGGGCTGATGACCAGGAAGATGTAAGTAAACATTTGAAATGGACTTGGGCTGAGGTTCATGTCAGTGATCAATGTGCTCTTCATCACACTAGGGTAAAGCTGTCATGGCTGATGCTGTGCTCAGATGCTACTGTAATTACTATGCCACAGATAAACTGATATAATAAACAATATGGTGCAGACACATTAAACCCCTTCTTGATGAGTATAATTGATGTTTGCTTGTTAAAGGGAAAGGGGAACATCCTTACTGAAAAAGGAAACATAGCATATTCTTTTGAAACTTCCTCTAATAAAAGCTGAGTGAAAGTCCTTTTTTTAAATCCCCATATTTTCCCTTGTTCTCTATTAACATGTTTTTCAGTAAGGATGTAGGTAATACAGTATGAGCCTCTCATCAAAAAAGGAAATTATTGTAGCTGAAGCATCACCTCGACGCTGATGCTGTGTTTGATCTATGTGTAGATTCAGCAATTTTGGGGAAGAGCTGCATTACATTAAAGGGAGACACAAACTCTGACACCACTAATAGCAGCCTGAAAGAGGATTCTGAGTGCCCTAAAGGGGATATGTGATGTTGGCATTAGGTAGCACTGGTGTGGAGGCAGGTAGGCCAAGGTAAAGGATAGATGTCTGCTTGTTCTGCAGTGCTGACATAGTGCTATAGATGATACACCAGCCCAGAATGCAACTTGTCATTTAATGACCTCCATGAGTGTTTTGAATGGTTTTAGGAACCACTGCTATATCTTTGTAGCCCAACCACAGGTAGCCTAAAGCGATTTCAGCTCTCTGATACATGCTCAATTGCCATGTTCTTTATTATGCCTGTGGGTGCACAATACAGATTGTCTCCCTTCTCAGGGAAAAAAGGGATCTAAATTTAATGTTGACTGGCTGTATTTCAATTATGGGCAGACTTCTTTTCAGCTGAAGCAAATCACTCTTCTTGACATGCCATCAGAGTCACAGACGACTGACCTTCAGGCTACAGTGCAAGAGATATCTGTTGTACTGAGCAGCTCATTGACTAGTTATGGATTTTTTCCTTGGTTTTGTTTTTGTCAACAGCATATCTAATTTGAGTTTTAATCTATTTATTCAATGCCCAGCTGCCTTAGCAGTCCACTTGAAGAACTAACATATGAAACATATATATTTTATGTCTGTTGTTTGTAGTTAATCATCCGTTATTATGATGTGTAATTATCTATTCCATTTAATTCAGTATCAGTAATGGATGTATATTAAACTTACTTCAGCCATCTGCATATTTTTCCTGCCAACTGCTATTCAGAGACCAGCTTTTGAAGGCATTTTTGAGCAGAGAAAGATGGCCATCTGCTAATCTTGACCATGCACATATTTTAAGGTATGTTGATTAGATTATGTAATGGAATTTTAAATAGGCAATCTGATATATGCAGTTGAAGACTGTGTTATAAGTTTGTTATCAATAACTACTTAAGTTATTTCTTACCATTTTCCCTTTCTAAATCTTGGAGGTTTCCCATTTCTTATTTAGATATTTTTGAAGCTTCTGAAACTTTTTACTATTCAAGGCAGGATATTCTAGAAAGAGCACACTGTACCCTGGCAAACAGAGCGATTACTCCTTTGTTTATTGTTTGAATCCCTTTAACAGTTTATTACATTCAATTTAAAAAATGCTGTATGTATTTATGGCTAAGAGTATATTTTCACACTATTTTCACTGCCCATTTAATTAGTAGTAATCAGTTAGCATGTAAGGAGTTCACTTTCAAGTCTATGTTAGATATCATTATTCATCTTTGACCCCACCTTTCTCCTGAGCCTCAAAAGAGTCACATGAGTAAGGATCTGGCTTCATAGCATATCAAAAGGGTAGTGGGAACAATCTGTAATATCCTTTACAATTTCCCTGCACTGTCTGAACATCATAGAAAAAAAACATGTAACTAAGCTCTTTTTCTTCAAAACAATACTAATCTGACCTTCTACAATTTCTTCTTCTCACTGTGACTCCTTTTCAGTCTTGTCCCTAAAGTCTCTAACTGTTCAGGCAAGACCTACAATTTTCATTCATGGAAAACTCTTTACAAGAGGATTTGGTGCAGCCAATAATGGATTCCCAGCCTGCTTTATTAGTTTGTTTTGTTTTGGTTTGGTTTTATATTAAATTAAATTTTTTTATCTGTTCACTTGCTGAAATCTGAACTGATTAAATTTTGGAATTGAATTTTCACTACACTGAGTACAATATACATTCTGATTAAATGTGGACTTTACATAGAAATATATGGCTATTTCCACCTACTAGAAAGTGCCAAAATTAAATGTATAAATCAAGTTTACTTGTGACCCATTTATAAATGTAGTAAAAAAATCATTTTTTTTAAATAACCGAGTCATGCTTATGGAAAGAAAAATACAGAAAACATTCTTAAAGAAAGAATGGTTTTGAAAATTCAGAGTTAGCCAAATATTAAATAATTTTAAAATGCTTATGCAAACATTTTTAAACTCCCTATTTCTGAATTAACTACTAGGGGTTTTTTTACATAAAAAACTCACTCTTGGCTTTCGGCAAAACCTTTTCATTACAACATTTGACCCAACATTTTTTCCTGCAGTAGTGAAAATTAATAATTAAAAAAATCTCATAGGGACCTATAGATAATTTAACACCTGATTTCTGAAATATCATCCAATAATCAAAGAAGTTACACTTCATGTTTTAATATGTTAATCAGGTGTTAATAAAATCCACATATTGAAAAAGTCATAATATAATGCTAGACTTTTTAATTCAAGAAAGATAGAAAATTTGATAAAAGTATGATCTCAAAGCACTTTTTTTGCTTCCTTTATTTTTTACATATAGGATGGGAATGTGAAATATTTTCCCTAATATTTGGAATTATTTTCTAACTAAATGAATACCTTATCAAGCAGCTAGAATTCTGTCAGGTCAAGATTTTGCCCCAATCCCTCCCAGTTCTCTGAGTTATGAACTACAGGTGCTGTGAGAGATTCACTGTGTCTGTTTAATGTAATCTTGTGTCCCTGTGGCTCTTGCTGTGTGTATCTTGCTTTTATTAGAATCAGTGATTCAAACATAGGTTTCCCTGGAAGATCATACACACTAATTTTAACAACTTATCCTTTCGATGGAAGAATTGTTCTCTAATAGATTCACTTTTTTTCTTTTTCCCCCCTCCTTTTTTTCCATATAATTAAATACTGTAACTTTGTAATTTTTATAAAGTGAGCAAAACACCAATAAAAATATTTTTAAGAAGTGCTTGAGGGCAAATATTTGCACTGTTAATGGTACACAGTTATTTTTCTTTTTCCTTTCCAGTGTGTTACAATTTCAATGTTTTCCTTTCATTGGCTTTGACTAACCTTTTTATAGTACAGCATGCACAGAGCTGCCGATGCAATCTAAAACAGCATGTGACAAGCAGCACACAGCCCATCTAATTTTAACCTTCTCTGCCTGCTTACATGATTTTTGTCCTTGTAGCATTAGAATTGCTCATCTGCCTGCAGCTGAGACTGTAGCACTGTACTCACCTAAATACATAAGAAAGCACACTCAGTTTTTAAAGCTCAACTGGAACAGCTTGGATGTGGGGGCAAAAATAAACTTAATAAAGTCCTCGTGGAAGTCTACAGCATGGTTAGACAATAGGAATTTTCCTCCTCATTCAGTGTGTTGTTCCTCACACTGAGAGTATTTAAAGGACGTTTTGATTTCTGGTGATATTTCTGTTCCCAGTTCTGATATTTATGTTTTTGTTGGTCTCTGCTCTTCAGCACAAATATTCTATCTGTTTTATGAGAATACCTAAAATCAGAGGTACAATGCAATGTCAAGGAAAGCAAAGATTCCCTTAGCAGTATTGCCATGTTTTCAGGAAAATGCATTTAAAGGAAAATCAGGAAAAGGGGAAAATAAATCCGAAGGGTGTAAAAGGGAAATGAAACTGTGAAGAAAGGACATCATTTTATGAGAAATATTTATGCTAGAAACATTGTCTTCTAGTTGCCAATTGTTCTCGGGAAGTCAAATTATGCAAGAAAATGAACACTAAGAACATGACGAAACCACATTTTAATAATATTTTTTAAAAAGAGCATAGCCTGGACATGAAAACTACCAATGTCCAAGAAATCAGAACTCAGAGCCACAGAAGAACATTTCATAATGTGACTTTTAATACTATTTGATGTAAGATAAAGATGTGATTCCAGTAAACATCTTCTGTACCTGCACACTGGACTGGGACTTAGATGGAAATACTACTAACAGGTGGGTCCAAACAGTTTTAGGTAATGAGAAACACACTTTAGTCCACAAAAAATAACAACTGTAGGTGCCCCAAAAATTTTTCTGGTAAAAACAGACATGCCCAAAGACTTTAGGACAAATAAAAGCATTGGTGGGGATTAGCTACATCTTGATTTTAATTCTCCAAACTCATTATTAGCCCCACTTTTGGCCTGTAGGTATTTATGTAGATCCTAAAAACAGGACTGAAAGAAACCAGCAGGCTGAGAAAGAGGCCATCAGTACCAGGAGGACAGGTACTAAGGCTTAGGAAAAAAACCACTGATGGTGCTTTGGAAGGACATTCAGATGTGTCATGTATTAAGACAGGTAGATGGCAGACCCTTGTGAGTCTTATTAAGTGTGGAGTACCACATGGGGTTGTGTGAAGATCTTCAGGATGGAAATCTAGGCACCCATAGATTCTTGCAGAATAGTTAGTCTTTTGGGCAGAAAACATACTGAAGAAAAGGGGGGGTTCAGATAGTACTGTTGAGTGAGTTTTCATTTAAAGCATCTAAAACCCCTTCATGTTTCAGATCCAAACTCCCATTCCTTTACTGATCTGTGCTTCATGAAATCATTTCAAGTTTTCTAAATGGCTTATTAATTTCTAGCAGTGCCTTGGAGCCAAACCAGCTGGTTCTATTAAATCAAAATTAGTATAAAATTAAAAGAACACTGTTAGGTCAATTGCTTTACTTTTTTGCATACTTAAAGCTACAGGGTTACATTATGACTCTGATGGATCTGCTTAATTTAAAATTGTGGGCTGCCTTGTAAAAACAAGAAACCAAAACCCAAACCACTTCTTCACTCCCACTAGAACAGCCTGGAGCCTTGAAGTCAGGAGGGGTTTTTTTACTTATAAATAAAAGAATAATAATTTATTCTTGAGACCACTAATGTTCCCCTCACCATGCTTAGTTTCACTGTAGTAACAGCTCAGAATAATTTCTACAGAGGGATAAAAAAGAAAGAAACCAGCTGGTGTTTTAGAGGAACCATCTGTATGAAAGGTAACAAGTCTAATAGCACTTGAAAGTAAGTTTTGGTAATATTTTGGCTATTGGGTGTGGTACTACAGTACCTTAAACTGCCATCAGGTTTGGGCTGCTGGCTGCCTACTCTCCCCTCACAAAGTCTTAAATAGCCTTCACTCCACACCTGTAGGGCTGGCTCCTTCTGCTTCTATGGGAAACTCATCCCAGGAAATAAATAATCATGGAATGATTCTTACAAAATATAAATAAAATAGTTTTCTATTGGTTCTTTATACCACTTTATACCATTTAAATTCAATGAGTGGTTTGCCAGGGCAGCAGGGATTGGGAGGAAAGCCCTGAGTAGGCTGATGGTCACATAAAATGGCATGAGAAAACCATGCTGTCTGCTTTAGCAGCTCTCAGACTTTGCACTGTCATTTTGGACCTGCTGCAAAGGTGATCCACGTCATCATCACAAGCTGGTGAGAACCCTGGGTTTTGTAATGCCTGCTGGTGCTGAGGCAAGTGGAGTTGGTTACTCATATCTTAAAACTAAACAAGTGTCAGCTTGATCTGGCCTTTTTAGGGAAAATAAGTCAGCTAAATATTGTCAACCAGATTGAAGTAAAAGCAAAAGAAAAAAAAAGGAGACATTCACTCATCTTCTTTATGGTCAGAAATCTGGCACAGTGTACACGACAATAATGTGTACAATTTTCAAGGATGCTTGTGCCCTTTTTTCTTTTTTATCAGCTGAAAAGATGCATTCTCATTATGAAAGAAGATGCATCCAATTTAGTTTTCTTATTAGAATGCATGTGTTCAGTTTCTTTTAAAGGGGTTCATGTAACACCTATCAAAAGAATATCCGTATTTGTCACAAAGACTTTCACGATCCAGTGGAACAAACACAGAATTTCTAGGGAGAGCCAGAGCTCTCTTCAGGCACAAAGTATTTTGATAATTTTTGCAGATTACCAAATGCTGTTTATCATTATCAACCACATCTGGCTGATAGTTAAATGAATACTCAGTAATCTCTGAAAGTGTGGCATAGATGGTAGCAACCTCCACAAGCACAAGAAGCATCAGAGGTGAGTATAACCATATGAACTCTTTATAGAGGGTCTTGTCCCAGCAGGACAGACCAAAAGAAGCTGACAAACATATATATTTTCTTTTTTCCTTTTTTGAGATTTTAATTTCAAAGACTCGGCCTTTAATACATCTGACGATAATCCATTTCTAGCTCTGTGTTTAATACATCTTTGATCTTCACCAAAGCACATCCAGGGGTGAAAGACTGGATTTACCAATATTCACTTACTAAACAGTTTACATTTATGCCTCAGGACCTGCAATGGGAACCCAAATGAAGAATCTCTAGGCTGACTGGCAGTAGCACCCCCTTGATAGAAGCACAGAGGATTCAGAAGAGTGACTGCTACATCCTTGTGTCTTCTAGCTCAGGTACAGGCTTGACTTGCAGCTACAAGCTTCCATTGTGAAAGTATCTGGATTTTGTAACATTTTGCAACCCACTAAATCTATTAAAAATCTATATATCTTTTAAAGGAATTACATCTGACACATTCATAAATTGGTGTCAGCCTTGGGAGTGGGGTGGTTAGTCTGAAACGCTTCCAGGACTGTTGGGGTTAGGGTCAACGTGACACAGAGGAGCCAAAAGCAGAATGCAAGTCTGGCCATGGGCCAGAGGGACAGATTCTCTGTCATGTCTCATTTCAAAGGTGGAGTGGTTCCAAACAGAAGCACTGAGTCACCACACATCACTTATGAAAAATTAATCCTTCCAATTGCTGTTCTTACTTAAATGCTACCTGTGTAGCTTTCACAGTAATACATCCTCCTCCTGCTCAGTCTGTGAGATGTGAGGTGATGGAAGGCAGAATGCATGGTTAAAGAGATTTACAGTTTGTGGAGTGAAAATCCTTCATGCCATAAACAATAAGAGAGCTGAAAGATAATTATGTATTATTTGGTTTGGTTTGGAAACCATGTATTGGTTTCTATGGATTTTTCCAATCCTTGTAAGAAAATGCTTTTTTTTTTTTTTTTTTTTGTAGGTTTCTTCATGATTTTTACATGGCAATCAAAGCAGTAAATGAGAGGATGTCATTTGTGTTTGATTTGTGATGTTGTAATGAAGCATAAAAATGTGCATGATTCCACCAGTGACTCAATAGCTTTTGTGAGCACAACTCTCATATCTGTACTGTGGTATATTAGAACATATTAGGTATATAAAAACACATTAGGTACATTAAAATACAAGATGTATCAGAATAAGATGTATCAGATTACAAGACTAAAATTAAATAGATGACTAATGAAGATAAAACAGTTCAGCAATTTGAATATCTAATAGTCAATAAAATAGTTAAGGTGACTATTGTAGAGGTGTGCTACTTGTTGGATTACTCACCAGGTTTTACTTACACAGGCTGATGGTATGTTACTTTTTCTATACATCTGTGCACAAAGGAAACAGGAAAGACTCTTAGATACCTGTTTGTAAGAAATAGATATGAGAAATCAAGGAAGAAGAAAAATTTCAGATATGTATTTATATGTATTTTTGTAGAATTGTTGTTGATGAATCTGGAAGACAAAGAAGATATATTCTTGACTTGTGCACATCAAAGCTATTCAAATAGCTGTTTCTAATACCTACATCTTTCGTAACCAAAAGGCTTGTATATAACAAATTAATAGTTTGTTTTTGTCCAAAACTCCTGCATATGTTTAAGCAGGGAATTTAGCCAGCATGACTGGGAGCCAGCTTGGCTGAAAGCAGAGCACATCACTGAGGCTAAAGTGCGCATAAGGGGGTAATGGGGCCAGGTTACATGGGAGGAGTGCAGAGGCATTGCCCAGGCATGCAGGGAAAAGCCAAAGCTCAGCTGGATTTAAACCTGGTGAGAAATGCAAAAAATATTTTCTGTAGGTACCTTGTCAGCAAGACTGACTGCTGAATGGGGTGGTTGAAAAAGAACATGAAAACCACAAATAAGTACCCTCTTCACCTCAGTCTTTACTGAGCAGGTATATTCCCCAGACATGTCTAGATCTCTGCTGACTGAGTTTGAGGGAGAGACACACCACCATACTAAAAGAGGATCTAGTTACAGCCTGCTTAAGCACTTTGGATGTAAAGATATCCATAGGGGCAGACACAGGCTGAAGGAACTGGCCAACTGTATTGCAGAACCAAGCTCCATCACCTTTGAAAGACAGTGTTGGGTAGGAAGTTTCCCAGTGATGAGCAAAATGTACTTTTGTAAGTGCACAAAGAAAAATCCACCTACAGGACAGCTCCAGGACACTTGGCCCCAAGACAGTTCCTGGGCAAGTTTCCAGAGCAAATTAACTTGGAAGTCATTTCCAGGTGCATGAAGGCCCAGAAAGAGACTGTGGATGGACATAATGGGTTTATGAACAACAAATCATACCTGGTTAGCATGAATATCTTCTGTGATGGAAGGGCTGGCCTTGGGAACAATGGGAGAGCAGTAGATGACATTGACCTTGACTTTAGCAAGATTTTTGCCACATTCTCTGATAGCATCTCAACAGACAACCTGAGGAGGTTTCTTCCAGACGGGCAGACTGTAAACTGGGTGCAGAAATGAGCTCATGGTGTCCATAGGAAAGTTGGTGTCTAGTTATTCATGGTGTTTCCCAGGGACTGATGATGGGGTCAAAACTGTTCAACACTGATATATATTGATGACTGGGATGATAGGGTGGAACACACCCTCAACAAGTTGGCAGATGGCACCAAGGTGGGAGGAACACTGTGTGCTGGAGGACAGGGTTGCCTTGAAGAGGAATGTTGATTGGCTGGAGACCACATAAAGAGAAACCTTATGAAGCTTACCAAAAATAAATGCAGTGTCTTGCACCCAGGATGTGAAAATATCGTGCAGTCTTGCAACTGGGACACTGACTGGGTGGAAAATAGGTTTGCAGAAGGGGGACCTCACTGACAGGTTGAGCTGGAGTCAGAAGTTAACCCATGGGATGAAGATATGTTGTGTGGCACTGGCCAGAGCAGGGAGAGCAGCTGTGGGAGGGATCCTTCCACTCCTTCTGAGGCCGCTTCTGGGGCACCGGGTGTTGTTCTGTTTTGCAGTTTTTACTTGCTTCAGCTTTCCCTGTAGTTCTTTCTAATCTGTGTTAGAAGCACTAGGTAAGCCTTGAACATTGTGATTCCTTTGACATACCTGCTGGAAGATTTCTGTTGGAAGTTAAAAATACATTAGTAACCACAGATTTTGAAGGTAAATAATATTGGTCAGGAAATGGTCCACAAAATCTGACAGCTGCTGTTCCTCTGATTGAGGGGAAGGATGGGAAATCTCTGCCTTTCCAGCATCAGCATATATGTGCTCTTTACCTCAGAAAGGCAGGCTTTCTAATGTGTTTGTGTTTTAAACATAAATCTGTTGATTTAAAAAAAAACCAAAACAAACAAACCAAAAACAACACTGTGAAGAAATCTGTCTGAGGAATGCAGGTGTATGTTTTTGCAGAACTGAAAGCAGCCCTGTGATGCAGCCTCCCAGGGCAGGTCCCTGGGGATGGGGTGGCAGGGAGTCCCCAGGGCTCTGGCAGGGAAGGGTCTGGCAGCCAGATCCCACACCATGCCCTGGCCAGGAGCAGCAGGGAATGGAGGCAGCACTGGGCACCTCCATGGGGATGGGCTTGGCCAGGCCAGGATGTGGGGCACAGCTCAGCAGCAGGACTGGCGGGGCTGGGACCAGCCCTGCCACAGAATCTCTGGAGCAGGGGATTCCAGGGGGCTGGCATGGGGTGCAGGGCAGTGACAGCCAGGGAGATGGGCAGGTGCTCTCAATGACTCTTCCATTGCACCAATTTTCCATTTTTAAAAAGGTTGTTGAAGTTTCTTCTTACTGAAAACTTTCTTCCTGCTGGTAATATTTTGAATGCTTTCACCTGGAAACAAGCATTGACCATTCAAAATTTTCTGCCAAGGCTTTTTTTTGTCTAATTTGTCTTATCTTTCTTGGATGAAAACCTTGCTTATTTAAATATTTGAGACAGTATAGCTCTTCTCAGATTATATGTGAAATGTTGTATATCTTAACTTTCTCTAGGTAGTAATTTTTAGTACTCTTATTATCTGAGTACATATCATGTACTGTATAGCAAGGTGGTTTCTTTGTTTTGCTTTGTTTTGCTGGTTTATTTTATATTATTTTATTTTATTTTATTTTATTTATTTATTTTTTTTTTTTAAGGAAAGTAGCTGTTTGTGTTATTTATATTAGTTGGGAAGTAAATTTGGCCAGCTGTCATAGAAGTCTTTGGCTTATGCAACTCAATAAGAGATGACTCACATGACACCCACTTTTCTAACAGAAAAATAGATTAGGAAAACAAGATAATGCATTCTTGAATAGCTACTTAAAAGTCAGAAACTCTCCATTAATTTAGTGAGATGAAAGATTTTCATGAGCAATGCTATTTGGATTTATTTGAAACACATTTTGAATATTGAAAATATAAAAAGTTACTCTTTTGAAAACAGTTTAAATGGAAAACATTTATTGAAAAGGTTATCCTTATAACTTCCTTTAGCTACCACTTTCATAGATAATATGCACAGATAATAAACAATATATAGGTAAACTGCATCAATTATCTGTAATATTGGAAAGATTATCTATCTTTCCACCGTGCTTCTACACATATTTTCAGGTATTTATGATATATTCAGATTAGACTTTTATATTTATTAAGGAAAAAATGAGATTAGAAGTCTAGAGTAGCCAATAAATGGATTTCTGTCCTACTCTCAGCTTTACAGCTTTTATCTCCCTGTCTCTGTGTGAGACCAAGATTTTTTAGGCTCCTCCAAGAACAGACTCTTTTGCAAAGCCACCAGCAGCATATAAACTTCTACAGAGGGATAAGGAAAGTTAATCATAAGGACTTCTTAGTGAATTGTTTTATTTTGCATTTTTCTCAAAATCTCAGATCAGTACTCCCTAAGCAAAGATTGCGAAGTCAGAGTTACTTGCAATATTACAATACCAGTTTTATTTTAGCTAATGACTGAAAAAATTTATTTTTTCTTACAGACCAATAATGGAAATCTATTACCCAGAAATGTATTTAATACTTCGATACTAACAAGACAAAAATCTTATTAAACCTTTTCTATTTCCAATATATTTGATGAGTATTAAATTTTTTTACTTAAATGACTGTGTCAAGGTGTCTATGAATTCTGTGCATTTTAAAGAGGAAGATGGGGAGCCACCACAATAAATGCATGTAGGAGGAACCTGGCTGCCTGTTAATTTTGGTTTAAACATCCAACAGGAATGTCGCACTTCTGACAGAGAAAGGAACAGATGCTGAAGATCCACAAAAATCTGGTCAAGAGTGACAGACTCCATCCTGGCACACAGGAACACTACAAGAGCAGTGACAGGCCAAGAGGAAGTGCAGTGCCCTCCAGCCTGGGAATGAGACTTCCCTCCCTTGCAACTGCACCAGCTTGGAGCCTCTGCTGCACAGGGCATGCCTGGAAATACTCGATTCAGGCAGTGCTGACAGAGCTCTTTGACATCTTGCACTCTCCTGAGGGCTACCAGCTCCCCAAAGCACATTTCATTTCATCCCTCACAGTGCCAGGACAAGTGGCTGAAAAGACACTAAAAGCCACTAAAGACATGTGGCTGTGCTCCCAGTTAACTTAGGTAGCTTAGTTAACTTTTTGCTGTATTTGTTTGCTACTCAAAGCAGTGGAGGAATTTTCAACCAAGGCAGTGAATTCAAATAATTACTCGTGTAGTATGGAACATTCTGTTGAGTGAACTTGTGCATCCTGTGATTTATAGCCAGCCCTCTTGTATGTCATGCATAAATAATCTTTTGCAAAGCCACCACGCAAAGGAGAGCAAGAAAATGCAAGCAGATAGGTTTTTGCATGAAGACTACCATGCCCAGAATGGACAGGGCCTCTCCAGAGCCAGAGAAAGGCCAAGATTTGCATGAAACTGCACTGCCTGACCTTCTCACTTCTGCTTCTGCTTGTTCCCACAGTACATGTTCCTTCTTTAGCTGGCTGCAAGTATCACAGAGAGAGATGCTGCAGGACAGATTACTCCTAATTAAGCTAATATATCAGGCTGTGCACCAAAAAGCAGGTATCTTCTTATATTTTTAAGGTTTTCTTCATATCCAGACAGAATGGAAAATGCTTTCTTTTAAAATAAACACTGGTAGTTTGATCTCATTGTGTGGCCTTTGGCCTTGCCCAAGATTCTGAAGCAGCACCTCCCTGCTCCCCACCCCAGGTGATTGCTGCTGTATCACTTCTTGGCAATACTTGTGCCAGCTCCAAGCTCGTCTCCTTGTCTGCATGACTCAACACTAATTACTCTGACTTTTGATATGGGCTTTGGCACATGAATGAATCATGACTTAATAAATGAGCTGGCTGCTTCTTACCCATGGCTTTAGTGAGCCATTGTTTCCTGTTGTCCTAGATTTCTAAATGCATCTCCTTTCACCCACACAAACCTGCCATTGCTATCAACACAACTGTCCTGCTTCATCTTGGTTGCTTCCTGCACACCCATGCAGCCACACCTATTCATGTGCATGCCTTTGTGCCTGATGTGGTGTGGCCTGGCAGCCTGACAGAGACAGAGGAAGTGTGGACATCATGGAAGAACTAAAAATTCTGGTGGTGGAGGGATGAGGAACATCCTCATACACACCTTCTGTGTTGCAATTTCTTAACCAATGTCTTGCACATAGTATTTTAAAGAGATAAGAAAAATGCTGATATAAAAAGGTTTCTGCACTTTGCACCAATATAATGACTGAACTGGAACACCAATATTGAGGCATTCCTAAAGTAACAGTTCAGGCCAGAAAGGTCTTTTCTATTGGGGAAACAAAGCTCATTTTTTGACTTTCATAGTACATTGAAAGAGTGTTCTAGTATTATTGCCTCATTTTTTCATATGGAATATATCCTCAAATGTCATTCATATATTCCAGCTGAAAGAAGACTTGTGCAAGTTCAGAAAATGACAGCTGACCACATGCAAGTATCACATTAATAGTAAAAAATAGACAATAGTTATGTCCATATTGTCTCTTAAGGAGAGCAGTGGACTTGAAACGTGATGCAGAAAGCCTCAGCTCAGGTGAATCCATTGTCAGTCATTGCCACAGCCACTATGAAATCCTTATATAAGAAAGGTCAATATGTTCTACCCACATACCTACTAGCCATATGCCACTAACTCCACAGCAATTGGAGACTAAAAATGGGGGATTTTCCCTGGCAGAAGGAGCAGTGGCCATGCCAACACATCAAGAAGAAGGGTCCTTGGGCTCTTTCCAGACTGGGTATACTGGGTCTTCTCCCTTTCTCTGCTTCTGTTTTCCCAAAGGCATCCCCTTCAAATGCAGTTGAAGGAGAAGGAGGGGAGAGCAGGTTTTACAAGGCTGTGGTCACTTGTCAGGCAGGTTAGATGTTGACTGTGGGCTCTGCCAAACACTTCTGAGGGGTCTCAGCAGTTCTCCCTAACTATAATAGTGAACTTTTAAAACATGGAAAATGTTAATGAAGGGGTTAAAAAGGTGCTCCCAGATTTTGTGAGGTAAAAGGTGCAGACTGTGTATGCATTTTAAGTTAAAGAGACTTTTGAACTGACACAGCAGAGTTAGGCAATTGACTGAACATTTTTTCCCAGCTTCTGGGGTCCTGCAAAGTCCCTCAAGAGCAGGAAAGGTGGGAGAATCCTCACAGCTTGCAGATGGCAAATATACCTTTAAAAGTCTACTTCTCATGTCTTCTTCTTACTCATGCCTTTTAGAAGTTAAACTTTTCAATTCTTATTCACATGGAAGTCTTCTCTTGAGACTAATAATTTCTGTCACTTTCCTCTGAACTCTTAATTTTTTGATTAAATTGCAGCCAGTCATTATATGCAGAAAGATAGTCTTGTGTTACTGACAGTGTGCAGTTGTTGCCATCAGGTTCACTAAAAAAAAAAAAAAAGTAGGTCTATAATTATTCAAATGAGAAGACAGATTTCCCTATGTCACAGTTATTTCAGTACTCTGCCAAGTAAAATGATAATTTACCACTGCATAAAGCATGCTAAAAATTTCATCTACAAATTCTGTAATAATTTAGCAATAAATTTTAAGAAATCTAGGTCCCAGACCCACTGTCTCAGAATTTATTACTCAGATTAATCAATCTCTCATTATTATGGATAAACTTAGAAATTAGACACTTAACAAGCAAATCTGGGGGAAAAAATCTCTTTTTTGGAACATAAGTATGCTGTGAATTTTCTCATTTCAGTTTATAGAAAATGATCTCAACTTCTTGGCTTAGGTAAATACTGTATTGCCAGCTTTAGCACAGCAGTAACAGGATCATCAGCTCAATAATCATTTGTTTTCTAACATCTTTGTGCTGAGTTTCTTTTTTGGCTCAAGCAGGTAATCTCATCCTTTCTTTGAGTGAGAAAAATGGATTAAACCTGTGGGAATCATCTATCTAAAACATATTATGGAATATGAACAAACATGACAACAGATTTTTCAACCCCCTTAACAGCCTGCTGTGAGTGCCAGCATCAAGATTATAAATGCCAACTTCACAGTGAACAAGTTTGGTAATAGTGGGAAATGACTCTAAGTCTCTTCCAATAAACCAGCCATTTTTCAGTTTTTCCCAGTTTGCCTTGTGATTTACATAAACATCCATCTCAATAGGAAAACAAGTATGTCCCTTCATGCTTTGCACAGGCTCCAAAGCTCAAGACCCCAGTCAACAGGGGCTCCTTCTCTGTAGTGAATTTTCAGGACTTGCAATGAGCTGACAGATAAAATGTTGTTTGTCAAAAGTTGGTATGCATGGCAGTGCTTGGCATGAATTTTCCTGACCAGTTGCATAATGTCCTAAACATTTCTGAAAGATATTATATGGGATCTGGAGTGCCAACCAAATCTCAGTTCTAAAAACAGGGAGAAATGTTCTACCAAAGGCAAGAGCAGTGCAGCTCCAATGGATCACCACTGTGGGATAACAACACTATCATGTGATATCCCACCTTAAAGAAAAGGAGGAAAATATCAGAGCCGTGATTTGTGCATGTAAAATATTGGTATGACAAGGGAAGCATTAGAGTGTAACTGAATTGGAAGGTTGAAAGAGGATCCAGCAGGAATTGACTCCTGTATTACACTGTGCAAAAACAGTAGTAAAAAGTAGATTTGAACCTAAAACTCCCTCAGTTATATATTTTTAAAATAATATTTTACTTAAAGGAAAAAAATTCTTTTTATAGCAGAACTATGATTACATTACAATTACCATACATTACCAATACATCCCATTCTAAGGTTTGACGGGTGGTTTTCAGAAAAACATAAAAATCAGAATTTCTGATATACTCTGAAGACCTTCTAACACTGTGAATTTAAAAGTTCAGCTACTTTATGCCTCAAATAAACTAAGAGATTAGGAGTCCCAGAGTGTGTTTGTATGAGTGTGATTACCACACAGGATAAGGCTGAGCTATCTCATCACACTTTTTTAAGATTTTAAGATTTTATAAGTTGAGTGCAGTGCTACTAACAAAAAATCCTGAATATAATTTTATGCAATATAAACAAAGAGGAACCAGCATATGGACTCTAGTCTACCTTCCATATACTTCCATGTTTTGACTGTTTTGACTATGTGTATATTTTGTATATCTCAATGTTCACCAGCATGACTTTTTCTTCAAAGTACTGCAGGCCACACTTCAGCAGTTTTGAAAGATGTCTAAGACTGCAGCAGTTTTGAAAACTCAATGTGGTAATGGTTTCATTTTCAGCCAGAAAGCATTGTGCAGAGATTTTAAGTATCAATAGAAATGCCTGAAAGGCAAACTGGATTGAACAGGTATCAAACTCTATTTGAGACAGCAAAGGCATTAAATGCAATCCCCAGTAACCTCCAGGGTAAGTGGAGTCTACATCATATTGTTTAATTTCTTATAAGGGATGGGTGTATGAACTTTTTTGTTAATTTTTTAGTAATACACAGTCATATTTTACAGTCTAAATATATTGCATACTTGCAGCTATTATCATGCTAATATTTTCTGGTGTTAAAGTGTATAGTAAAACTAGCACTGCAAAGACATATTGCCTTCAGAAGGATACAGTGAATTTTATAATATTGATACACTATTTCCTTACCATATAAAGGAGGGTTTGGCTTTGAAAAAAACCTGTATTTTATAAGATTTAAAATGAGTGGAAGGAATAAAGACTATTAAAATACAACATATTTCCTAATGTTTAAAAATAATTTTTATTTAAGGTTTTAAAATTAATTCAATATTTATTTTTAAATGGGAAGAAATTACTTTCAGGGGCCTATAATATATTTTTCAAAATAGACTTGGCTTTATACTTTAAAAAATAAAGCTAACAATCAGGGCTTTTTAGTTACTAAGTGTAATGGTTAATTAAAGAGGCAGACTATGGGAATAAAGGTGAGGAATAACAAATATATTTCACTGTTGTTGTCTGTGAAAATGGTAATTTATTCACTTTCCCATTCAGGTAAAGTAAAAAGAACACTGGGAGAAGTAGGAAATAAGGAAGGGGGGTGAAAATCAGATGGATACTTAGTAATCTAGTGATAGACATTTATAATTAGTGGATATATACAAGATACAGTGGTGACGTCCTTGTCCAAACACATTTATACATCTACTCACTCTGAAAGATTGCTAACTCAGCAAATGTACTACTCAATTTTCTATTTGCTTCTGTGATGCTTCCTCAGCTGGGACACAAATACTGGCATTCAGAAACTACTAACAGTAAATAACTCTGAATAAAAAATTTTGATTGTATAATGTATTTTTTAAAATTTAATACCTATTTATTATGAAAAAAATCCCACATTTTTATTTGACTTTGAAAGTCACAGTATTCAGTTTATATAAAAATGAGCACTTGGCCTCAGTTCTTGATTTGAGTAGAGGGAAGCAAACCTATTATATGTGTTCAGTGATATGATGGACATAGAACAGCAATATCTCTGATTTCTTTCTTTTGTATACACATGTATATATATTTAGGGGAAAAAGCAAGAAAGGCTAAAACTCTAGTCCTGTTGAGGACTGGAGGAGCTATCAGGTTTCAGTTAAACCAGGATTTTATCCAAAGGACTGTTACATTACTGAAAACAGAATGGTCCCAGCCCTGGGATAAACTGAAACTTTAAGAATAAGTCAAGGTTCTGTCTATCCTGGGGAACTCGGGAACATTTTCAGCCTTGTGAAATTCACCCACATCTGATCCTCATGGGTCACCTCTGTGTCAGAATGAGATCTCATTATTCACCACACCTTCCCTCACCTCACCCATTTTTTACACCCATTTTCCTGAGGAAACTGAGCTATGAGATCTAGAAGAGAGCAACGGAATTCCCAAATGAGGTCCCTCTTTGGAACAATCTAAGAACCAGCACCTTGAGGTGCACCTCCTACCCCCCTTATCCCTAAAATGACCTGACCAGAAGCTACATGCCCAAATGAAGAGATGAGGGCAAAAATGCTAGTCCTGTACTGAAAGGGAGCATCAATTTGTTAGAGCATCCCAGGTCAGAGTGCTGGGGCTGTGTGCTCTACCAGCCAGGCAATTAGTACAGGCTAGGATTTCTGGCTCTATACCAGATCTGAGCATGAAACAATTTTATAAAACAACCAATGAGCACTGTATGAACCACTCATTTGCCATGTTTTCTTGACATGCTATAAGAAGTGACTCATTTTTCCCATGGGCTGAACTTATGACATGTGCAACAGCATGAAAACTTAGCTAATGGTGCTCTTTCACAGTATGCACTTATCTAAAACTAAACAGGAATTGGTCTGTATCTGTACACTCTGAATTCAGGATTGCTTAATCACACTGTTTTGCAACACTTCTTCTTTAGCTACCCAAACTTACTCTGTAACCACAAAACCAGAGTATGACAAAACAGGCTTCATAATTTTCCAAACACAATCTTTGCTGGCAAGTCTTATCTTGTAAACAGCTAGTTTTCCTCCATAATACTAAAGATATTTATCAGCTGGGCTATGTATTCAGTGATAATCTGAGAAGTTGGAGTAGGAAGCAGCTGCAGGGTGTTGTGTGACACTGCCACAAAGGCAACCTGAACTCTGGCTTGGGCTCTGCCCTCTGCACCCTGCAGCAGCTGGCTTTTGCTCCATGCTTTCCCTCAAAATGCCCATCTACAGCTGTGCTGTATATTCTGCAGCCTCTGGTAACTGTGCTTTTTTCCTTGCTTTTTATGTTATAAATCCTCACCCAATAAGCAATTTGAAACCCACCAGGAGTGTAGTTGTGGTGTTATCTGTGAGGGAGTGTGCAGGAGATGGAAGAGAAAAAGTGGCTGTTTTGCAACACTGAGCTCTGGAGGAAGTGGAAAGATTCAGAATTCTTATATTAGAAGCCCTTAAAGCATTTGATGATTGTCTGTTCACATAAGGAAAGATCTTACCCTTTTTTGTTTTATTTAATTTATTGCTAATGATGAATAATTCTTTTTTTCTAAGCTGCTTGGAAACTGAAATAAGAAGGAAAGCAACAATGAAGCTTTCCAACTGTTAATGAGAACTCTTGGAAATTCTACCTTCATCAATTAACACACAATGTACAGGTGTTCAGTGTCAATATCCACATTTTCTTTGCCCTTTTCAACACCTACTTGCATCCTCTAAATTACTTAATCATACACTATGAAAGACATCAACATATATTAAACAATTACCTTATCACATAACATGTATTTATGAGTAATACATTCTTTGATCATCAGGTGGCTAAAAGTCTATATCCCACTTTGGTAAGCAATGAGTGGGACTATTCACACCTTCATCACCTTTTAACTGGAGTAGTGTCTATGACAGGAGGTTGCTTTTAGTTTTCTCTAATATAATCTTTATATTCTAAGGATTGCATTGTTGAAAAACAACAACTGTAAGAGCATATTGCAGTGCACTATAGGCCACTCTGGATGGCCTTTTATCACCATGATGCAAATCACCTTAGGAAACACTCCTATTTTCTTAAATTTTTTACAAACAAAATAATCGAGAGAGAAACTGTTTGAGGAAAGGACAAATCCTACAAGTAGAGGAACTCTGTGAAAATACCCTGCTATTTCCACAATTTTAAATTCCTCTTCCATGAAGTAAATGGAAGAATGTTTCAGTTCCTGAGGCTGGGTTTTTAAAAACAGAATTAATCAACAGACAGATAAATATAGGGGGAAGATGATGAGAAAATAGGCCAGAGGAGAGGAAGGTAACAAAGAAGTAACAATGTTGAGGACAGCTGAGCTAGTTTAAAGAAAATGTGAAGGAAGTGTCTGGAAAGCTCTACAGTTAACAGTCAGCATAAATCAAAATGGAAAGAGTGAAAATCAAAAATATTGAATGCCATTCCCAGTGTCTATTGTGAAGGAAGATGCTCTTTGTATTTACTCACATATGGTTGAATTTCTCTCATCTATGAATGCTTTCTTTTTTGCAATAGAAGCCCATGCCCATGTAGCACATACCTCCTCTCCCAGAGATGGGTGTGCCTGCTGGGTAGGACTGCCTGCTCCTGCCTGCACCCAGCTGTTCCCATGGCACTTCAGGTCAAATCCAATACCGAGGCTGCAGGGAGACCCAAATCCATGACAGAAGGGAGGTGACAATCATGAGGACAAGCCAGTGAGGTTGTAGAAGACATAGAGAAAAAATGTAAAGTTAAAATGTGGATTAAGAGATGTGTATCTCTCTTTAAGCATCTATGATCACGTGAGGCTGAGTGACACATCACAGCTGCTGAGAAAGTAGTTTGCAGCCTAAGACAGCAGCACATGAACCAAATGCCTGTGTTTAAAGATAATCTAAACCCACACAGTTTCTGAGAACATAATTCACTAATCTTCTCTATGTCATTTATTTGCTTTTGATGTATGTGAAACATCAGTGAATGTTGCAAATCACTTCTGTAGAAGCAACAAACTGCTCTTACCACCTCATTGTTTCTCATCTCTACTTAGCAGGTACACAGGCTATAGGAACTATGAGTTGCTACAAAGGAGCTGCCCCAGTCTTTTGGCAAACCTTGTACACACAATATCAAAATGTTTGCTTCATCCATCTAATCCTCTGTCTCATGTTTCAGTCTATAGTGTCTATTCACTGTGAGAAACCACAACTGAACTTTATCAGCCTTACTCAATTTGACAGGAGTGTTTTTTCTTCTCAGAGACAAACATTTGGTAGTTTTGAGTTTTACTTGAGGTGGGTTTCATTATTGAATTACTAAAATTTTTAGTGAGAAAGATTGGTATGTGTTTTAACTGAATAGTTCAGCACTGAAATTCGTCATATTTTTGGTTGTAAGTTTGTTCAAGATTTCAACAATTTTTTTTTCCTTGAGTGCTGTAATATGTCAGTGTATCATTCAGCAACTTGTTTTAAGTTTTAAGCTTTGCCACTCTTGCCTTGGGTTTTTTTCAGTACTGTGTTTGCAAATCACTAACAAATTTACTCAATTACAATCTCCAAATATCACTGTTACAAATATCCTTCTAGTAGCAGTTTCAGAGTAATAATCCTCCCAGTTAGGCTTTGGACAACCATGAGCAATTTCTGCTTCTGGGACCTGAAGTCTTAAGCAAGCATGATGGAGAGAAGATGAGAAAACCATTTGCAACATATGAATGGAGGTATCTGGATGTGAATAAAGAAGATCTAATACGAAAATAAGAAACAGTTTTAATTTTTGCATGAAGAAGGATAAAAGGAAAGGACAATAAAGGAATGAGAGAGGATGAGATTGTCAGAGTGACTAATGACTTAGCAGAGAGGAAGGTAGAGAAAAACATCCACAATCTAGACTGGATGTAGAGTCATGAAACAGCTTGAAATTACTGGTGTGCAAAGCACATGAAAGAGCTCTTGGGGCTAAAGTGGCAGGAGGAAGTTTATCAGTGCAGAGTGAAGGGTTGTGTGGAAGTTGCTGCATTTGGGATGTGTGAGAAGCTGCTTGCCTCCTCTGGCATGCTCTGATTGTGCAGCCTCACCCTTCTTCACACCCCACCTGCCCTGGAGCAGTCAGCCCAACTTTCCCACCTTTGCTTGGAATGAACATCACAAGAGCTGCAGGCTAAAATGCTGAGGTTTAGATGCCCTGTGATGGCATTCTGTGGTAGCAGTTATTAAATACTCTCTGGCACATAACTATTTCTGGATGAGAGAATTGCTCAGATGTTTGAGGGTTCAATAGTGTCTACCCACACAGGGAAAGAGTACCTGAATCTAAGTGGCTGAGCTTATAGCTAAAGACATTAAGAGCAAAAAGCATATGGTAACCTTCAAATTGGCATTGGCAGCAGTATAGCTGCTTCTCAGAAGATAAGGAGATAAAGATTATGTCCTCCAAATGGATTCACTTTGGTCCCTGTTCAGCAAAAACTGTGCGATACAGCAGCTACAATTAATGCAGCATGATAACATGATTTGCATTGACATCTTCCTTCCTTCCATTCCCTCCTCTGGCAAAGTGATTCCAACAAAACAGAACAAACAAAGCCCCCAAATCCCCCCTCCAAGACCCACAGAGAAAAATTATGAAACCATTAAGAAAAAACTAGGGAAGTGAATAAAATAGCTGTCATAGAGGAAATACTGCATGTGCTTTCTTTTCAAACTTCATCTCTTTGGATCAAACAAAAATTTATGGGAGAAGAACTTTTATCTTCCTCACCTGTTACTTTTCTTTTGCATCATGAATCCAGATGCAGGCTGAGGCATAGACAGATGAGAAAAGACAAAACCAATGTTCACATCCCTTAAAAAGAGTTTTATGTCCATGAGCTACTGGCATATCTCCTGACACATTCTTCGGTGGCTTTCTCCACTTAAAAATCTTTCAAACTATTCAGGAAGTCCATGTCTTCAACACAAAGGCCAAATGTCCTAACACCTTGTTCCAAAAAAGTAGTAAATTGCATCTTCATAGCATTATTCATCAAGTCAGCTTCACATCCCTACATGGGCATGATGCAAATAGGAAAATTTCATTTCTCTGAACTGTAGTCTTCAGTATTCTGGGCTTCTGGATTGGTTTTAATGTTGTTGCACTGCCTGATCTTTGGTGTGCTTGTATCCCTAAGTTTTTTCACCTGTAAAACCAAAATTAAACACACCTTTCTGTTACAGGATTATACTGTTATGATTTGTTATTACTTGGAACATCACTTCATGCTTTTGGATGGAATTTGTTGGGATTGTGCTATACATTGCTGCTTTCATCAAAGGACTTACTGAGTCACCCTCCTTCACTGGAAAATTAATAGTAAAATAATCAAGCCTGACCCTTTTCAAGTCGGGATTCAGGCCTCTGCATGTTAGTCACTTTTCTAAAAATAACTTCATAACATTTGTACATTTATTATGCATAGTTCATTTTCAGCTAGATGATTAAATTTGTAGCATTATGGTTAAGAGAGCAACTGACCTGAATGAGGACTTTTAATCAAGTCTTCTTCTAAAACAACACATAATAAATTTAGCATCTCACAATGCTCTTCTTACACCTTTGTTTGGGGTACATAATGGAATAAGGTTTTAATTATAAGAAAGAGATGATGATATTGATGTTTGTTCTGCTTTTATTGCATTTGATGTCATCATCAGCCAATGGACAGAAAAATGACAGCTGCATAAACACATACCATATGCAGGATACCAAATGCTTTCAGAACAGTGAGCTCATTTTCAAATCAGGTGGGATGTATATTAAAAGTGTTAAAGATTTTAGTTTTCCATTTTTAATGACCCTTGTCCATTAACTTGAAGGTGAACACAGCAGTTCCATATTCTGAAGCAGATGCTCCCTCGCAGATGATTTGTTTTGTTACATTTTATTGTTGAAAGGTGGAAGTGATGTTGTAATGCCATTAGTTAAAAGCTGGTATGCATCTCTTATGGAAACACCCTGGGGAGCTCAGTAAGCAAGAAATCAATAAAGAAGTATCTTATCAGGAAGAGATAATCTTCTGAAATTGATAGAGGATTATCTCTTGTGTTATTTCTTAATGGACTCTAGTGAGTTCTGCACCACAGATATTTATTTTATATACAAAAGGATTTACAATCATTCTGATGAAAATTCATACAATACAAAGTAATTACAAAGTAATGTAAGCTAGGATCCAAACCATAAAAAACAAAGATAAAAGGTCTTCCTTTCTTGATTTAGCTATAATATTTATATTCATTGCAATAATGCTTAGTATAGACATCGTTTTATCTGCTTGCAATACTATCCAACTACTTTATACCAAAAGTAGCCATTGGAAATAGGTTATGTGGTCTCCCATACATAAACGTAGAAACAAAAGAGAGAGGGGTTAAATGAGCACTTTGAAACAGTCAGAAAACACCAGGGATAGAAGTCACACATGCATCAATTTTGATCTAGATTTAACACACTGCAACAACGGCCAGATCCAGAGCGGTTGTAAAAGGCAAAACAGTTCAGGCAACATTATCTATAACCAGTGCAGTGGAAACATAAGGGACAGTCTTTGTGACCTTTACATTGGTTAAGTATTTTTTTCTGCTTATAATACTCTAGAATATATTTTTTAATATATTTCAATATAAAGTGAAGGCAGGAAAAACATAGACCTAACCATTTGATAAAATCAATACAGAAAGAATAAACATGCACTAAAATTGTCCCCATGATAATCTGCATCTGGAAGAGCCCTACCTATGTTTGTTGGCTTGCATTCCTTCTCTCTCCCTTTTTTCGCTGTTATGTCTCTGCTGCTTATCTCTAGTCTGGCTTTGCTAAAAAAGCCATCAGAAACAACATATATTTATGTCCAAAGCTTTAATGTGGTTCTATTTGCATTTTTATCTCAGCAGATTATTTTTGTTCAGATCAGTATGAAAAAGTTTATTGAAGTGTTTTTTATTAAGACATTATTTCAAAATTCCAGCTGCCTGCCTGCCTTGCAAAAGTCACTTCTTACAAGGACAAGCGAAAACAACATTATTCTGTTAAGTGCTTATCCTTAGCATGATAATGGTGGACAAGATGACTTTTTTACAAGAAGTAGTCATTTTTCAATGGAAATTTTGCAATATTTTTATTCTGTTATCCAGGCTGACAAATAGCAGAGAATGATTTTCCTCTCTATTTTGCAGGATATTCATCCAGTACAATTTCAACCATTCTGTTGTGGGTAAAACCCCATCATTTTCTGAAATGCACAGATACTGGTGACTTGGAGAAGATCTGTAATATTCGTAACCTCTAACTAGCATTTAACCTAAAAACAGGCACTATTTCCCTGTGTGGATTTCTTAGTGGAAGTTTTATATGTGCACACAGAGGTGCAGGGGTTTCCATGGCAACTGAGGATTTGTAGAGTATTCAAGAAACTCTGCAAGTTAAAATTAGCTTGGATGGTCATGCATAGATGATAAGGGCCCTGGGCTATGCAAGTCTGCGCAAATTGTTTTTGTGAAATTTAGTGGAGGATGTTACAATCTAAACCAAATGTATGGGATATGTCAATGGATAGAGCCATGGTAGATCTGGAGTGAACACAGAGAGCTGGCAGTTTCTGGGCATCTGAGATAAAGAGATTGGATTTTAAAATGCATTTAAAAATAAAAGCTCATGTTTAAATGTGTTAAGGAATGATGAAAAGTCCATTCTGATTAATTAGAGTTAATGGAAATTAAATGGCTCAGGAATACTCTTGTTTTCATGAAGTGAATTGTTCTTAAAAGAATCCCAGTTTATTTCTGTCTTCTCCCTTCCTGGACACTCTGTAGGTTGACTTATTCCATAGACAGACCTCTAAGAAAGCATAGATTTGTGTCCCCTGGGTCTTTGTTTAGAGTAAACAGTTTTTTACATGAATTCCTGTTATAATACTGTGGGATCTTTGGCAATTGGAGCAACACTACAATTAACTTATTTGATTTGTGTCTGATCTCATGTTCCAGTAAAGAGGAGTATAATGTACAAGGTACGAAGTACAAGGTGGCACAATGGCAAGGCCATATTTGTAAAATAGAACAGTTTGTAATTATATATCTTTGTCTTATCTTGCATAATGAGTTGTGATTCCTAATGTGGGACATGGTTTCATGTTTTGTGGACACTATATCCTGAGGAAATTAGAGATACTCTTGGGGAGTTTCTCTGAACCAGGAGGTATTAAAAAGGTATATTCTTACTTCTACTACAGTCAGAAAGAGACCTTACAAAGGTGTGTATTGTCTGGTCATTGCTTTAGGAGAATAAAATGTAAAGTCAGTTATGTGTCATTGCCTGCTTTCTGTCTGAGCTACATTTTTTAAAAATTGCTTTTTAATTTATTACCATTTCAAAAAGAGTGTAGGATAATGAATATGCTCTTTCACTAAGTCAGCTATTTGATTGAAGATGCATAGGAGGAGGTACATGAAATGCTGGGAGATGTTTCTCATTCTGATTTTATTGTTTTGATAATTTCAATAAAGCTTAAATTCCAAAAAGCAGAGGTCTTTAAAAAATATTTTTTCTTCCACTGTGGTGACTTCTGTGTTGCTACAAAAATACTTTCAGTAAATGCTAGAAAAAAATGTATCTGACAATAAAGCCACTGAGAACTAAGCAGGCATTGTTAATATGGATGCTCTTCTGTGGCTGGGGGTTGAAAAGTTTTCTCACTCACAGACTGCCTCCTGTGTCCTACAAACCCAGCAAAAGAGCCCAACATCTCGTGTGAAAAGAATGAATTGTAGCAAGAGCTGTATGACACAAGCATCCAGGCACTGGAAAGCAAAGCCATGTTAAGATGCAGGGGGAAAAAGATTCAAATAAGAAGAGAAGGCAGCTATTAGCCAGAGTGTTGCAGTTTCACATGCATATTCTGTATGATGCAGATCAATCTCACTCAGGGAGTCTGTACCTTACATAAGAATGAGAAAAAATAACAAAAGTGAAGCAATGTCTCTGCACTGAAGAGAGGCTGAAAATACTGGCACTGCATATTTTAGCAAGAAGACAAGGAAACATGATAAAAAATATCTTCAAAGCACATGTAAAAGGGAGCCGTGTCAGGGCTTGCTGCAAGATAGTGAAAGAACAAGAAGATAATTTAGTATTTAATTTCCCCCTTTCCAGCTCACCACAGGAAAAACAGCTTTGTGGGAGTTGCTGCCTAAATTCTCTTACTCCTTGCCTGTCAGTATCTCGTGCTCTGTTGTGGGTGATAGGGAATTGTAGCAGAAAATTGACAATAGTGCATTGTGAATAAATAGTTTTCTATCCTCTTGGAGTTACAAAGGAGTGAGGATAAACCTCCCTATAGAAACTGGAGGAAGCAGGGCATCAGTCCTGACCAAATCTCAGCCTGATCCATTAGGATTGCATAGATACACACTGACATGCTTTCTCTATGTCTTAAATAAAAATGTTAGCATTTTCTTCTATATTATTACATATTTGCTATACAGAAAGACAGGGTGCTGTTTATTAGAAAGAACTGGGAAGGCCTGCAGCAAAAAGCTGTGTATTACAGTGAGTTGTTAGAGAAACAGCTGCTATTGGAGAAAATAGGTGATTGTATTAGCTGTGCACTCATGCAGTATTTTTCAATTTTAAGTACTCATTCTAAAGAAAAATATTGTTATTGCACAAAGTTATTTTCAGCAAGTTGTAACTTGGCCTGGCCAGGTCTAAACTGATTTTCATCAATGCATTCATATAATTTTTCTCTCAGAGGGATTTTTGTTAAACTATTTTCTAGTCAAGCAATTGCAGAACTGCATCTATTTAAAAGCATACACATGTACATACACACACACAGACACAAATAATTATGTTTCTGTACTCATTCAAGATCCAAAATTGCTTTACCTTCGGCTACAGTGACATGGATCCAACAGGCAAAAATTTTCTGGAAGGAATAAAGGAGAAAAAGAAGAAGTAGTGGGAGCACTTCAGCATCTCTCTGAAAATGAGCTAGAATGTTGCTAGTCAAAATGAAGAAAAGCACAACTGACCATTTTTTTTTCACAAACACAGGTTTTTACAACACTAAGCAGCAAACTGACTTGTGGATTTTTCACTGTAATAGGCCCATCTGAGAACAATTAATGACCTTTCACAAGTTGTATAGGGATCAGAACATTACAGACATTGGAATGAGTATCCTGTGCAGACCACATCCGATGCTATTTTAGACCATTGTACTTGAAACAGCCTGCTTGCTTTGGCAAACAAAGCCCATGAGGATCTTTTCCTTGCCATATTGTTTACAGGAAGTGAATGACAGCTAAATCCTAGCAATTATGACAATTATACCTTTATCTTACAGGGTGACCAGAGGAGTATGCAATCTGCAAGGCAGTCATAGAGCAACTGCCATCTACATTAATAATTATAATAACTGAAGATGAAATAGGATGTGACCTGCAGCAATAAAAATGTGAGTGACAGAGGGAAAGTTTCCATGGGAACAACATAAAAAATTCTAAAATACCTCTGTGTTCAGTGAGAAAAATTTGGTCAGACATAAGCCTGTCTCACAGCAGAGTGCCTTTCACAGCTAATGGGCTCACTGAATAGGTGCTGCCCAAACCCTGTTAGCATCACTGATTTTGTTTAACCTACATGTCTGCTGTCTCTGTCTTCCCTCTAGCAGCTCTTACAGCATCTGCTGTGCAAGCAGCAGGCAGAACACACACAGACCAAGCAGGCACATGAAAGAATCCAATTACTTATTCAGGGGGCTTTCATATCTGGTGTCAATCAGCTATTTTGAAATGAATGTTCCTGTGCAAGATCTTGTCTACATCTCTGAAAATCGAGATACTTCCATTGATTTCTCTGGACATCATGGGGACCACCTTGGGAAGAGGAAAAAGGAGAGCAGCAGTGAAATGTCAAGTTGTTTGCCTTCAAATGTATAAATCAGTACAAATGTTGTAAACATGCCTAGTTTTGCCAAATCCTGGTATTTCTTCAGAGAACAACTGCAGCAGAAACAGTGCAAAGAATCTGAACAACCATTTACCTGGCTGGGCTTCAAGTCCTTTATGTTGCCTTCTTTTCATACCTGTTGACTTTAAAATTCTGGATGGATTTTTGTTTTTTTGATTTCCTGTCTTCATATGTTTTCCAGGCTGTTCACCTGGGTCTCCTCTTCCAACCCCCAGTTATTCTTTCAATCTTTTTTAACATCCCTCTGAGCTTATTTTTTGTTCCCATTGTTTTGTAGGCAGCTCATGGAAATTAGTGCATGGTTACATTAGTATAGGTGCTCTTCTAAGACAGTGACCTTAGAATGTATAGAGGGGAAATTTCCATCACAGTCTGGGTAGCACACAAAAGTCTTAGACTCACAAGGTTTCACAAAGAATGAAAATACCCTTTTTCCAGGGCTCTGTTCACTAACATGAATCATATCCTAGGAATCATCTAAATTTTCCCATTCTTTTATTTCACTCAAATTTGTGCCCTGACAAAAGTCTAGATTTTTTTCTCTAAAAGAGGCAAAAAATTTGCTCCTAAATCTACCATCTCCTGATCTCTGTACTCTTGAGATTTTTCTATTTCAACCTCCTAATCTTTTTTATAGCAGAAATTACCCCATCCATCACCATCACTCTCAGATGCTAAGATGTGTGTTTTGCTTCCAGAACAGAAGTCCTTTTTGGAGTTACTTCCCATGGCTACTTATTGAATCACATGTTGACTTAAATATCCTCGTTTTCTGGGCTTTAAATAGCAAGAAGACTGCATACTCTCATGTTGTATCAATTATTAAATGAGTTGGCATAGCTGCAGCCAAAGTCACTCCCAGACAAACTATTCCCTGTGGATAGAGTATCTCCCTTTGCATGTTAAAAGTGTTTCTGGGGTTTGGCACTAAGGTATTTTCAGGGAGATCTGATGACTCTGGATATATCACCTAAAAATCTGAGGTTTCTAGTGAGGGCCATACTTCATCATCATCATGATCAAATTATTTGGCTTGAAAGGGACCTTAAAGGTCATCTATTTCCAACTCCCTGCCATGGGCAAGGACACCTCCCACTAGCCCAGGTTGCTCAAAGCCCCATCTAAACTGGCCTTGAACACTTGGGACATCCACAACTTTTGTGGTAACCTGCTCTGGTGCCTCACTATGTTCTCTTCCCTCTTTCATTTTAAAACCATTCACTCTTATCTTATTGTTGTCTGCCTCTGTAAAAGGCTTTTTGTAAGTCCCCTTTAGGTGCTGGAAGGCATCCCTGGACCCTTCTCTTCTTCAGGCTCAACAACCCCAGCTATCTCAGCTTGTCTTCACAGGTGAGTGCTCCAGCTCTTTGATCATCTTCAGGGTCCTGCTCTGGACTCCTGCACACAGGTCCACATTCCTCTCATGCTGGGGCCACAGAGCAGGTGCAGCACTGCAAGTGAGGTCTCACCAGAGTGAAGAAGAGGGGAAGAATCCCTTCCTTCAACCTGATAGTTACTTCTCTTCTAATACTGTCCCTGCCTGGATTTTCCCACCCCTTGCCCAGGCTCAGGACCCCATGGCAGACCCTTGGGGCCATCAGGCCCTTCCCCAGTGATGCCACAGCAATGCCAGGCTTGTCCTGGGGGACCTCCAGGGTGTTGTCAGTCCTTGCTACTCCAGGCAGGCTCCTTCAAAGGGCCTGTTCCCTAAACATTATCAAGTATTACCCTCTCCACATCAGCTGTCTAAAGTTGCAACCCATTAAAGACTCATCACCATCAAAATTTTCTTCCATTTTAATCTTAGCCTTTTGGAATAGGAGTTACATTTTTTATTGTTTCTACAAAACAGTTTAAACAATAAGTGTAAAATTTGTTCTAGCCCTGTGTGTTTAAAGGATAAGAGAAGATACTACATTGCTCACTGCTGCTGGTACAGAGATGGGCAGATTCCTTAAAGGTCACTGCTCCCCCTGGAGACTGTAGCCCTTTCACCTGCTCTGGACTCAGTGCTCTGTGCTGAGAACTGCAACCCAAGGTCATGATCCAACACTTAGCATTTTCATTTCACTTGCAGAAGTATGTCCAGAGAAATGGAAAGCTCAACTGAATCCTTGATTCACACGGTGTGTGTTTTTTGGGACATCTGTTTTAAGGTGGCTGATAATGCTGCAACAACAAAAGGAAAAACATCAGCTGATCTTGCACAACTGTTCAATGTTTTTGGATAGTTACATAGGCAAAAGATGGAGATGTATTTGGGAGATTTACATGATTTGCCTACACTGTGCAGTGTGGACATAAGCTTTGGTCCAACCCTATGTGACAGCTGTCCACTTTGTTCAGGCCTCAACCGTAATTCCCAATGGTAGAAAAGTGACTTTCAAGAACTACTGGACAAAGCTTGTATTCACATTAGTCCTGAGTGTGCATTTATTCACAGTGTAATACTCCATATTTACCCAGCTAGAAAAATATTATGGATCTGCATTTCAGAATGCTGAGTGTCAGTCATCAGCACTCTATTTCACTAAGTAAGTAATGATGAATTTAGCATCCCTGACATTTATTTTAAAGAGATTTTATAAATATTAATAAATGCAGCTATAATTCAGTGAAGAAAACCTAATTCTATCTTCTTTTTACCACTTTTAAGCACATGCCAGATCATAGCATCTGAATGTGCATACAGCATGGGATGTACTCACTCATTTCCTTACACCTGCAACATTTACAGCATTGTTTTGGCCTCTTTGCTATGAGATACACATTTCTAACCAAGTAATATCTTTCTATTTCTGAATGTCAGAGACACTCAGAGATTATTACTGCTCTGGAACATGTGATAATTTACAGACATTTCTACCTTTGGCTTCCATTCAATATACCTAAGAGAAAACCCTCAACAAAGAAAAAACCTGCTAACCCTTGTTGCAAAATGTGGCCAGTAATGGGTGATGCCAGTCAGTTCATTATTTTCTTTAGCTTTTTTACCAGTTTATGATAACTGGTTGAATAATATTTTTAGGATTAATTCAACAGAGAGTGTTGGGAGATTCTGGAGACTATTGAAGAACTACTGTGTTTCATCAAGCCCGTTTCAGTGTGTCTTTTTTTTTTTTTCATGCTGGTTTGAAGCATCTCTACAAAATAGAGCACAAGATAACTCTCCCAGGAAATTCCCACAGCAAATGTTAAGATTATGTAACAACTGAAATGCCCAGCAAGTTTTTAAAAAAAGAGACTACACTGCATGCGTACCCAAAATTCTGATTTTCTAGCTCTTCTTCCCAAAAAGGACCCACGTTGTGGAATTATTCAGTGAGCATAAAGACAGATAAACATACCTTCATGTTGGGAACCACAGGAACATGCTTAAAATCCTCACCTAGATCTCAAGTATCTGACTCAAGCCCTGAGGAAGTTTCCTCCCTACCTCTGGCATCCAGAACACGGAGTCCACCCTGGAGATCAGGCCTTCACACCTCATCTTGGCAAGAATGATCCTGTTCCATCCAGCCTTTTCAAATCAACAACAGGTGATGTTACCACCACACCTGTTTTGTAGGTAATAGCACATAAGTCTGCCCAGATGTCCAGCACCTATGAGATCAAGCTTCAATTGCTTCCATCAATATGAAGTGACTCAAGTCCAGCCATTCCACGTGTGCTTCTGGCTACAATGTCTGCAGAGAGTGATGCAAGATTCATCAGGGCAGAAGGCAAGGATGCAATAAAGGAGCATGACTTAAACATGAGAATTTGGAACTAAACCCCAAAGGAATGGATCTTGTTTCTGGTAAGGCTGGGAATGTTCATCAGTCCACAGCTCTTTATCCAGCTATCCCAGCTCAGTCATTCTCACCGTCCTGGCTGTTGCACTTGCATTTCTTTTTCAGACGTTTTCACTTGTGATAAGAGGATTATTGTGTTGCAAAGTAAATGAAAACTCTTCAAAATCCACATTATTAAGCCAACAAGGGATGTCAGTTTATAGAAAATATAGGATCACAATGAGAAGTTAATGAAATGTCTTTTTGTAATTAAAAGGTGGGCAATCATTGATGTGTGTTTTATTTCTTCCAAATATGCAGAGAGTGCAGAAAAGAATGAAAGGTAATCTACACCAGATGTGTAATAGTTAACACAAGAATGTAAAGCTCACTAGGATTTGACAGAATGAATTGTTCTGATATTTTTGCAGCAAAACTCTCTTTAAGCAAGATGTAGGTAATATTCAAGTACTTGAAAGCAAAAATTAAAAAAAACCACGTTTCTTGAATATCTCAGAAAAATAACTGAAGATAGAAACTGACTTTGTGTGTCTTAACAACCTAAATATTCATAAAGATGAAAAAGGCCAGTAATTAATTCATCTATGCATATATCCATCTGGAATTATCAATTTTAAGCACTACTAACATGTGGCTAGAACTAATTTAATTTTTAATGAATGAACAACATAGTGTGAGAACTGAGCATTGGTGATTTTAAAACTCCATCTGTTGGACAGATAAGTCAGTTCACTAACCAGGTTGCCACACACAGGTTATTTCTGCCCTCTTTATGCTAGAAAAAAATTTCTCAGTTTAGATAATTTCCTTGCAATGAAGCTCTGCTTTTCTTGGACTCACTTATGGCAGTTCTGACGAAAGCCCATTTATCTGGTATAATTGTGTGTATATATATATACACTAAAACTTATATATATATATACACTAAAACTTTTCCAGTATAAAAATGTCACAAGAAATCCCACACTCTGTCATTATTATGCCAGGAGAGGCTTCTCCAATATAGACCTGAACTCATCCTAAAAAAAGTTTTCCACAGGCGGCATTAAATGAGATTACGGAGGAGGCTTAAAGACACAGATAACTTGAAAATAGAAAATTTCCTGAGAAAACCTATTGAAATTTCACAGAACCAAAGAACATTGTGTGTCAAATTTTAGCTGCATTACCTTGAAAATTGTGTTCAGTGCCCTGGGGTATTATTCTCTATTACATCAAAGCATCTGCAATACTGTGAGAAATGTCCTAGAGCTACAGGAGACAGCCTGACTGACAGTGAATGTAGAAAAGGTTCTCTCCAATATTTATATGCTGACTGCGTTGAGCAGTTTTGCTGGTACTTCTGTGCTCCAAGACTGCTAAGTAGTTTAGCTGGAATGCTGGAAGTAAGCATATTTATGAAGTGTCCACGTGAGACATTTATTGAATGGTGGAATAAGTTGTGCATCCTTGGCAATAACAAAACTTGACAGTTCTACAGCACCTGAGATTAGCCCTTGTCTGGGCAGGGGATGAACTGCAGGACCTCCAGAAACCCCTGCAAAGCCGAACTATTGTATGAGACCCTGAACACCTTTGGTAAACTCACTATACCCCAACACAAACAGGATGTTTGTGCTGTTATATCCAGTGCTTTAATTATTTTAAGATTTCACTCAAGATAACTCAGACCTAAAACGATCCTTTATATTGCTAACACAAATCTTAATAGTCTTAACAATTCAAATTCAAACATAACACTGTCTCAAATAGTGAGTATAGTAACAAATAGAGTGCTGCTCACACATACCTGTGTGTTCCAGATGGATTCACAAAGGCTTGAGAGGTACTGCACTCCTGTAAAGTCATCTGATTGTCCTCAAAACTTCTTCCAGGAAAGCAGCTACTTGCTCACCCTTTCTCACCACCTGGTTTTATTCTTAGCCTGGAAAGACCTTGGTTAGAAAAGACAAGGTAGTTAATTTTCCATGTCCAATTAATTCTTGGTTTTCTCACAAAGCTTCCAGAAGGGAGGGTGATTTTGCAGTGGGGTTTTTGTCTACCAAGGATTGGCCTGGGATCATTAATTTATTTCACATGGACTAGCAGGCAGAAGATAGTAACAACTTTGACTTGGTTCTGGGTAAGGCTGAGTGCTGAAGAAGAGGCAGAAGTCACTCTCCCATGGCTAATCCTGTGTGCCACTGCCTCCCCCTTGAACATGCATCTTCCCTTTCAACTATTTAAAGTATGCTGTAAATCTTTGCAGCAGCTGGCTGCTTTCCAGAGTGGCTGCAGCATGCATTACAATCTGCATAACCCAGGCAAGATCTCAAGTATTGTGAAGAAATGTGTTCGATGTTTCAGAACATTGCAGTGAGGTTATTTTTAATTTAATTTTTTTTTCCGCATGGCTTCTGTGGACGGAGATGGAAATCCTGTACAGAGGAGACATTCCCACTTGTGTTTTTGTGGAGAGGCACCTCCACAAAAACTTTTGTGACTTTTGATTTGTAAGCCACAATAGCAGTTAGATCTGAATGCTCATCTTCCTAATACTTTTGCTGGAGGTTTTTTAAAATTGATACTTAGTTTAGAAAGGCATATGAACGAAGTGCCATCTCAACTGTAATCAAAGGAAAGAAATCTTGAGGTACTTTACAAGAAGTTTTACTGCTAAAGATATTTACTTCAACCTTACATACAAAAATGTAACCAAAAGGTACACAGAAATTATAGCATCTTTGGATAATAGGACTTAACAGGTTTGTTGTACATGGACCCCACTGGTGGCAAAAATATCAGAATTAAGGAAAGGTAGTAACAACAGTTGTCTTGGGCAATCCAGCTATAGGACATAACAAAAATAAATGAGAAAGCAACAAAACAAGTTCTGTGACATTTGCAGGAGTGAGTGACTAATTTACACATGACAACAGGAAATAAATAATCATATCTGATGAGATGCAGTTCAGAGAATTGCATCAGTAACACGGGAGACAGGAAAGTTTATACCACTACATAATCAACATGGATTTATTTATAGGCATGCCACCTTCCTCCTTCAGTGAGTTGCAGTAGAGGATTTGCTAATCTTTTTTAAGCCAACCATTAAAACATGAATCAAGATGAAAAGATGGTAAACGCTTTTCTTCTAGGCCTCTATCTTTTTTGCTTTGTTTCATAAGAAAGGCTTTTTTAATGTAGTTTTCCAGAAGAAATATCTTCCAGATATCACTGTAAAAATTTTTTTTTGTCTAAATTCATGTCATCTTGCATGTCTCTTAAAAATTGTTCTTAAACTGAGCACTTGTTTCCTCACACTCTTGCAGCAGAAATAGCGACTTACAACCATACAAACTAGATAGGAAATAACTATCAAATCACTTGTTCATGGTAATGAAAGTCCTTTTCACATTTAATCTCAAGGGCAAGAGAGGGAGGACTGAAGCCCAGAAATTCATAGTACTAACAAACACAGGTTCCAAGGTGTTCTTGAGACGTAGAAGTGGAAATTCTGCTTGGACAAACAGTGCAGTCACCCTGAGAAGTTCTGGAGTTTCTGCCCTTGGAGATACTCTGGTCCCAGCCTGCTAAAGCCCTAAGCAACCTGCACTGGCTCTGAAATACAATTCTGCATTGAGAGGAGGCTGGAGCAGGTGGTATCCCTGGATCATTCCTGGATTCAATTCTTCTATGCTTCTACATTTTTGGGTTCTTTTCTAGCACCCAGTCTGTTAGGTGATCTTTGAGAATCCTCTCCAGATACAGGAAAAAACCTTCCATCCCAGTATCTCGCACTCTGGAAATATTAGGAAACATAAGTAAAAAATTCCCTTCTTTCTTAGACCATGCCTGTTTTTTTTAAAGAGAACTACTAGGTCTAAGTCCTCTGAAATGTGTTCTGGCATTACAAGGGCAGTCTTTCTCTTCTGAATTTTCAGTATTCCAAATTGTTTAAATATTAAAAGATCAGAACAGCTGTATCATGTCATATCAAAGGTCCATCTGGCCCAGCATAATTTCTCTGGTCAAGGTAATAGTGGATGCTTAGAGAAGCAGGTAAACGTAGCACAACTACATAGGAACACTTCTCCCATGTATTTTCCCAGCCAGTGTCTCTTTTTGATCCCATAAAAATTTAGCATTTTCAATGGTGAATACTAAGAGTCTTAGGCAGAAAAATCCCACCCCTCACCTACGAGCTGTATGGGGAAGTGCTGTTTGTTGCTTGTTTTGAAACTTCTGGCTTTCATCTCTGTTTGGTAGACTTAGTCCTTGTTCTGCAAGAGAATGACAGCTGTTATTTACTCTCTTTCCCATAGTGCTTAGACTTCATTAGATCTCATTTTTTTAGGCCTGAAGAATCCTCATCCATTTAGTTGTTTTCCATACTGAAACCAGTTCAAACCTTTGACCATCCCTGCTGACCATGGTTTATACCACAACAGTTTGATGGTTTCTGCTTTTTTCATTATTGTTTTCCTAATTTCCCTAACATGCAGTGTGCTTTTTGCCCACTACTGGGCACAAAGGTATGCTTTCATAGCTCTGCCTATCACAGATGACACAGAACTTTCCAGAACAGTAGAAGCCACCATAAATTTAGGACTACTTCTTCACTATGACTCCCTCTTTATTTATATGGAATTTTACCTGCTATTTTGTGAAAATCTTTCTAGGGATTTTGAGAACTTCCAACAATTTATACCATCAGCTTTCACTGAATCACAGAATTACAGAACTGCAGAACCACAGAGCTACAGAATCACAAAACTAGGGATGGAAGGAATCTCTGGAGGTCATCTGGTCCAGCACCCCAGCCAAGGCAGGCTTACCTAAAGCAGGTGACACAGGAACACCTCCAAGGGGGTTTTGAATGACTCCACAACCTCCTTGGGCAGCCTGTTCAGTGCTGTGCCACCCTCAATGAAAACAAGTTCTTCCTCATGTTGAGGTGGATCTTCTTGTTTTGGTTTATGGCCACTGTTTCTCATCCTGTAATAGAGCACCAACTTTTTAGCACCTGCATTTGAGCTGTATTGATGAAATCCCCTCTTGCTCTCCTTGTCTCTAGGCTAAACAGGTCCAGCTCCTTTAGTCTCTTCTCATAAAGGAGATTCTCCAGACTCCCTATTGCCTTTATGGCCCTCTAACTGATCTTTTCCAGTAGCTCCTTGTTTTTCTTGAACTGTGGATGCCAGAATTGAGCACAATACTCCAGCTGTGGCCTCACTAGGGCAGAGCAGAGGAGGATGATCACCTCCCTCCACCTGTTGGCCATTCTCTTCCTCATGTACCCCAGGATATCACTGGTCCTCCTGGACAAAAAGGCACACTGCCAGCTCAATTTTTGTTGCTCAGGTAACTTCAGATTTTCATTTTTGTTACTCTGGTAACTTCCTTTATCTGCAGATGTTACCTCCCCGTCACACACTTGCCTTCCAGATCACATTCATGAATATTTTGAATGGCACAGGCTTTTGTACAAGTCTCTGTGGGACTTCACTTTCCTCTGCTTTGAAAATAATCATGAAATTTGCCCTTTGATTTCTTCTTTGTGGTTTTCATTTTGGCAGCACACTGTTCAGAAGTTGCCCATTGTGGCATAATGTTGGGTTCACTAGGAGAAAACAAAAGGAATAATGTTTAAAAAAAACTAGTGGTTCTTAGTTTTTTCTCAATGAATTCCTGTCCAGAAAATTTTTGCAACTCAGTAGCTCTGCTGAGGTCAATAACCAGGTGTAATTGGAAGTGCAAAACCAGTGCAATGAAACTGCACACCTTAATTATATAGATTAAAATAGTCACAAGCTTCTAATATTATACTTCAAGTATTTAATTCTTGGGTTATTGTTATATATTTATATCCTTTATATTTCTCATAAGAGAGAAAATAACAATTTTTAAAATTTGGAACAGTTCTTTTGATACAGAACATGTCTTGAAGATGAAAATACATATTCTAAATGTCATCAATTCCATATAGAGGTCTGTGTGTGCCAGTTTTCTGTGGTCTTAATACCACACTTTGTGGAAACACAGCTTTCATTTCAAAATGGACAGAGCAGCCCACTGTCCCCATCCCAGAGATGTTCAGCTAGTCCTTGAATAAGCATGAAACTGAGCAGTGATGCCCTGAGTCTGAGAAAATCCTGAAATTACTTTGGGAGAATCTGAGGGCTTTGCCATTTTAGAAAAAAACTTACAGAATCCTCAGGGTTATCAACATATGAAATATTGAAATAGCTTTTTTTTCCCCCTTATGCCACAAAAACCAGAATTTGTGCCATAGAAGTTGCTATTTTGTGTAACCAAGTAGACATACATGCATATTTCTTTCCTTTCCCACCCTGTCAGGACCTCTAATCCACTGCTTTCTGGTTAGGGGGAGGAACCTGTCCCATCCTTGGGTCCAGGCAGCTGGAGTTCAGCTGGGCTGAGGATAGGAGGCAGGATGCTGAGTCTGGCCAGGGAAGGCAGGCAGAGAAGTGGGGAGTGATGGAGGAAACCTGATTGCTGCCTCAAGTAACCATACACTAATTTTAATTTTATGAGTATTTTTACCTTTGAACCAGTGATGCACATATGCTGGTACAAGAGATGGAAAACCTAATCCCATTTCAATCAACAGATATTTTCTTGCAGGTATCATGATCTCTTTCAAAGAGTATTTGATGACAGTAAAATAAATTATGCTTGCTGCAGTATTTATAGATAAATATCAACAGAACTAAGTACCATCATGTCAACAATTACAAAAAGTTCAGTTAATGTAATTTTGGTTAGAAAAGAATCTTAATATATTTAGAGGTATTAGAAGAACAATATAAAATAATACTATCAAGACTCATTAAACTCTGCCTGAAAATACTTCCAAATTTGGGGTAGTTCTTTGTTCTATTTTGTTTTGGATCCAGCCCTTGGTAATAGTATTATAAATGAGAAAATTTCCACTACTTTTTATACTCAACAAACAACTAATAAATAACAGCAGAGCCTATTTCTGATCTTATTTTAGTTTTTGAGAATGAGTGTGATCAGTAAATTGACACAGATGTATGTTGAGTGAGGTCAGAGTCATAATCTCTATTGAAACACAACAGTGTTTATGGCAATATTAGCACACTTACACTTGAAATCTGTTTAACTTTTCATTTTTTCTTCTGTTCCACTAGAAAATTTAGGATAATCTGGAACACTGGCTGCAACATTTGGGGATAATTGCTGTCTGACACTCCTGCAGACAGCATGCAAATCTTCTGACCTAGAAAGAAATAAAAATAGATAAGATTGACTTTCATCCAAAGGTATTGGGAACTGCAAGCCTCATCCACAGACAGAATTATTATGGCAAGGGGACATAGAGCTAAGGCGGAAGTTTGTCTGGCTTCATGTCGAGACCATCTCTATTTGTGTTCCAAGAACATTCCTGAAGGATTTGGTGAATTTTTTGGACTACATTGGGACAGGCCAGACAAATTGGCTGCAGTGCTGTTACAGTGAGGTTCACCTGGAAAGAGGATTGTGCTGAGGAGATGAGAATCTGGCCCCAAGAATTCCCAGGTTTCTTTGAGTGACCTCTACAAGAAAGAAGCTGTTTGGTCTTTATGCAAAACAACATCTAACAGCTTGGAAAGAAAAACTGTTTTTCTTCCCATGCCAAAATTAATAAAATTTTGGACAGAAAAGCACATTTTTATGATGAAGGTCAGAATTTATTGGATAATAGATTATTTGTTAAATTCCAATGATGTGTTGGAACCTGACAAGGATTATAGTTTTGCTGTCAATTCAATTACTCTACACTTGAGGAAGCTGGTTTAATTATTTGTTGCTGGTTTAATTAAAAGGCGCATAAGCCAGTGCAAGTTTTGCCCCTGATGTCAATGAGATCAGTCCCAGGTCCAAGCCACTTTAACTCTTAGCATGATTAATAAATAGCAGGTCTTTCAGAAATACCATCATTCACAGCTGCACAGTTAATCTTGAGCTGAGGGAGCCAAACACAATGTAAAAACAAACTCACTGATGTTAGGAGTGTGGTATGAGCTTATCCTGGGGTCTGGTAAACTCCAGGGAGAGAGCAGTGACCCTTACACTATCTATAAAGAAGGTTGAAATGTATGAAGTGTATTTTTGTTATTGTAAACTGACAGAGAACATGGCTATAAGAGGCTGAAGTCACATGAAAAGACCAAAGGCACAACTTAGAGAAGACCAGGTGGGAGAGAAGTAGTCTCCAGGAGACAGGAGAGAGGCAATAAATAAGAAGTAATTTCTTCCCTGCTGCTCCTCCCCTCTCCAGCTGTGTGTGGAAGAGCTGTGTAGGGCTGGGAGCATGAACCACTGGTCCTTCATGGGATCACTCACACAAGCAGAGGCCCCACTTTAACAGCACAAGCTGGACTTTAGCTCCTCCAGTTCCAAAGCTTGTTCCTGAGACCTCAGTACTTGCATACATGTCACAGACACTTTCAGGGGAAGAACAAACTTGCCTAGGTCCTTCTAAAAGTCCTACTCAAAAGTATGAGCCAGTTACACTGGGCTCCTTCAAGCCCAGACAGAAAATAAACATCAGAAAAGGATTTTTCACTTTATTTAGTCATCCCAAATTGCCGTAAACCCAATCTTGAACTGGGAAACCTTCCTCTCTGCCATGTGGTAGCAGAGATTAAGGTTTAGATTGTCTAAATTGTGCCTTTAGTATTTTTTTTTGGTTTTTGCTGGATTGCACCTTCTGAAAGTCCACATTGCACCTTCTGCAGCCACCTTGCTTTTCATCACAGAGAGCAAGCTTTATATCTGCAAGAGAAGCTGGATCCACCCATTTGCTATTTCTGCTCAATTCAGCCACATTCTCAGAGACAGCTGTATGAATACCTGTTCTCCAACTCAAGCTACACAGAAGAACAGGAGCAAGGAATGAATATGGAATCAGATATTTGAGGAGTGGAATTTGAAGTCAGGTGTGTAAGCACACCTCCACATCTTTGCAAGGTGATGACATTATAGCTTATTTTCAGGAAATACTATTTGAACAAAGTCACCACTGTTTAATTAATCCACTTTCTAAAGATGAGCAGTTAGTGTCCAGGTGATGAATCCCTGAGCAAATGGCTAAACTGCAATCACTGCACACTGAGTTTTTCTGAAAAAGACTAAACTGGCCCAATTCATAAGAAGATAAAACTATGAAGGGATATAGAGTGACATCAAAATAGTCAGAGCAGTAAAACATGAGTGTTAGTTGGATGGGAACTCTCTCTGTGGCAGCAAGATACATAACATACATACTCCATCTATCCTAGTTTACATTTTCTTGAAATGGGATTAATATTGGCTAGATCATGGGGCTAATAAATCTGCAACTACTAGTTTTTCTGTTAATATTTTTCTGGCTCTTTCAAGGTGATATAATAATTACTAGCAGAACACCTAATCAGTAATTTCATCACAGACCATCAGCTTTCCTTCAAGATAAAAACATCAAACTGCACACAGAGCAACCAGAGGCTATTAGTCTTCTAAAGAATTTTTCTTCTGCCCACAAACAGAATAGTAAATGTGTTTTCCCAGCTTTAGTTACATACTGTCTCCCATGTTTTATTTCAGTAAAAGTATCTTTTGAAGATCCTGTACTGGGAAAATACTCCAGACATAAAAAAAGTTCCACCCTTGAGAATTGCTGCAATGAAATTTATAATCTAATGAAAGTTAGATTATAGATTGCCCAGAGTATATTTTCTCCAAATTTCTCTAAACAAGACTGCCCCTCTAGGAGAGGATGATGTGTGTATGGATAATCCCAGACACAATGGATGGCAGACATTTTCACACCATGTATCAAAAAATATTGCTGACCTACCGTAAGGTGGTACTAATTAGTTCCATATCTGACTACTGAAATGGCTCTTTCTTCCTAAATACTGCCCCAAATTAATTGGCAATACTAAGCAGTCTCAAAAGCAAAGGAAATGCCACAGCTTATAGACAACACAAGAGATAGTTTGACTCTTCCATTCCTTCACAAAGATTCTGGTGCTTTTTCTGAGCCCTGGGTGCTCTCTGTTCCTTCACATGCCACGTTCCCTTTCATTATAGCTTCAAGTGACTTCCATGTACTGCTCTTCCTCCAGTTCCTTATAGACTCCTTTGATGCACTATGGGTACCAATGCATGGGGGAATAAGGCACTCAGGTGTGTGGTGACTTGGGCAAACTTCTTGTGGTATCAAATTGATATTTCACCCTTTTTGTTACTTAATTGACAGAGGTCTCTTGTGACAATCCTGGTGCTGATATATTATGTTCACAATTGTGCTGGACCACAAGGGTACCTGGGTGTACCTTTGTCTTGAAGGGTGAAAAAAATGGTACCACCAAAGCTTCACTGCCTTAGGCATCAAAATTAGACATTATTCACAGCAAACTGCTTGTGTGTGTGATCCAGCCCCACCCTTTCTAACAATAGATTTAAAACTGTAAACCACATTAACACTGAAATTACCAATACTGGGAATGTGATTTACAGCAAATTGGGATGAAGGGGATAGTTCATTACCGGGTTATTTCTCCAGACACTGATCAGACAGCAGAGATTATTCAATTTCCTATATTCCACACATTGAAAAGTCTGGAAATTTAGGGTGTTATTAACCTGAATATCAGCAGTCTAGAGAAGATGAAAACTTATGAATGTGATGTATAAGAACAATCTAGCATACTTTTCCATACATACATGGATTTTGACTGTGGTTTTATCAGGACCTTCTGGCTTTTTACTATCTTTTCCTTGATCTTTGCATGATACAGATTTTAGTTTCTCTCTCTCTTTTCACATCTGGGTGAACAAAGATGAGTAAATGTCTTTGTGTGTCCAAGTGTATGTAATAGTCCCTTTGGAAAGGGAGTGCTTCATCAATGACAACAGAAGAGGAGTCTGCTTAATAATGCCTATGTGTATGCCTTGGAGGTTAGAATCTAAGCAATGAAAAGCCTTTCACATAACCTGTTTTATTCAGAAAAAAACAACTCAGACCTCACCAGACAGGCTTCTGAAGTCATCCAATGAGTAAATCTGTGAGAAATGGAAATACCTTCTTTATAGGACAGGGATTCCCTTCTTCTCAGAGCTTCTAGTCTTAACACCATATCAGGGCCACCAGTTTCCTCACACCTCCTGGGACATATAATTCATTCCCCTGCCTGGCTGAACAGCAGGTCCCACCATTTAGAGACTGGCTTTGCTGAACTCACACTTTCTGAATCTCCCTGCCCTCTTGCTGGTGAAAGAAGCAGCCTTTAATTTGCGCTCTTGGCTTCTTTATATTCAGCTGGCTCCGGAGGTCCGCCCTCAGAGCCCACCAGGACACACATGTCTGTCCAGCCTCCACCTCCTTCCCCTGGAAAGATTAAAACCAGCCCAGCAGACTGCACCTCCCTCTCTGCTGGGTCCTGGTGGGGCAGGAGCAGCTGTCTGCACCCACTGCTGCACTGCTCTGTCGGACTAATGAGAGGGAGGCAGGCAGTGTGACGATATAAACTGTGTATTCACATGAGAGAAGTGAAGAAATCCAGCAGTGAAGATGAAAAGCCACTGGTAAGAGAACAAGTGGGATTTAGAGATATCTGTAAATAAGAGATTAGAACAGTGAAAGCTGTCCTTGCCAGCATTGTATGAGGAGACTACAATATAAAGAGCTTTATTGACATGTTTTGCTATAAGGCAAAAATAAAATGTTGTCATGTAAAGAAATTATCTTGTCAAAGAGATTTTTTGTCAAATCTTTTAGCAAATCCTTAACTGGTATTTTATATGTTTAATATGCACAGCTTGGAGGAGAAATTTAATAACAAAACCTGTCAGAAACTATAGATTCATACTGGAGTTTTCTTTCTGTTTACAGGAAAATTACAGCTTTCCTTTACCTGTGTAGCTTTCTGTGGTCTTTCATCTCAGCCACCATCCAGCACCAATCAAGTAAGGAGACAGATTTTATCTACATTTTATCTTTGTGTAATTTTGAATGTCAAAAGAATCATTCAGCATTTATTCAAAACTAAAATCCTCTGTAACTAGAGATCACACAAAGTGAGAGCTGTCTATGTGCATTTATGTATGTATGGATGGATAGAAGGACATATATGAAAAAGAGGGGAGAAACAAGAGCTCTGTGTATTGCTTTAGATTTGCTATTAGATGTATTTTTAAGGTAAGGATTAAAATCTGGATGTAAATGGTAAATACAGGACATAAACCCTCCCTGTCTTTCAATGCTTCTAGTTAGATATTCTTCTGCTAAATGTGGCAATAAATGGGTTCTACTTTATTTGCTGGGCATAAAATGTAAATGGCTGGATGTCAGCCATGTGTCTCATCAAAGAATATAGAAAGAGGTCTTTTCTAAGGTGTAACATGTCAACCTGAATGTTCTCTTTAAGCCTATGTTGTCAGAAGGAAACCCACATTTAGGGTTGAGCCTTTGCAGCACACAAGAGGCTCTCTGTAGGTTAGAAATGTTTCTCCTTCCAACTTCCACTCTTCATTCTTCCCTACCCCCACTCTGTTAACATTTTCCAGATTGACTTGGTACTGGACTTGTACATGGCTCTGAAACTCATCAAATAAATGCTTATTTCTCCTTCTTCCTTTCTTAATTCTGAGTATCTTGTAGGTATTATGGTCACAACAAGGTTTTTTTACAAATAATATTCTGAAAAATTGGATTTTTAGATTTAGTTTCTTCAAACATATTTCTTCTACATTCTCATTTGGGTAAATAGAAAAGGTCTGTAAAGTCTTCTTGCCACAACCCTGCATTTCATGAATGTTCATTCTCTGATCAAATCTGGCACAGAGAAAAGTGGGAAAGCTTGGAATACCAGAGAGGATGGAAAAGATGCCAACTGATTCACAACAACTTCTTTAGTTGGCATGAGGTTTGTTTAAGTTTCCTTGGGAGTAGGGAAACTGTTGATTTAGGTAACTGGCCTTTTTTTTTTTTTTTTTTTTTTTTTTTTTTAAGTTTGCTTGAGCCACAAAAGAAGTTCCAACCCAAAACCTCCTTACACAACAGGCCTTCTTAAACTATTACTATTTCTCAACAGCTCTGCAAGAGAAGATTTGTTATAATACTCATATTTAAAGGCTTGGGAGAAAAAAACCCAAATAGCATATCAAATTACCAGTTTTAATTTGGAGCTCTCTAGAAAAAGATTATTATTTTCTTATACCTCTTACTTACTGAGTACAGTTTAAATTATTATATACTTCTAATTTTTATTATTTACAGCTTTGTTTAATTCACAATAATCTTAAAGTTGCTTCAGTTAATTTTATAAGGTGATCTGTGGCAATGTGCAGGCACATGGTTCATAAATTTACATTTTTTTGCAGGACTACCTGCTATTCTGGGTGCCAGTCACAGAATTGATATCTGCCCAACAATCAGGATTGGCCAAGATGACTTACCAGGCAAGTAGTATCCTGACTTTTTCAGGAAAAAGCTGCTGTTCAAAAAATTTATCAGGTTATACTCAGCTGTGTGACAGCACAATTCTCAAATTAAAATAAAAGTTACATTATGGAATGTATTTTTTTTTCTTGCAGGCTTTGACCTGATTTCTCAGTTTCAAATAGAAAAAGCTGCTTCTCAAGGAATTATCGAGAGAGTAGTGGGATCCACTTCTCTACAAGTAGCCTTACAAATTAGGACCCAATGTAGACTTCAGGATACCAACCAGGTAATGCCTTCCTCATTTGGCTTTAAAATATTGAGATTTTGCAATTTTATTTTTTAAGTGGTAGATCTCTCACCAGCTAGATCACCTAATTTGAAAAGTTTTCAGAAGGGGAAAGAGGAATTGAACTTTTTTTCGCTGCCAGCACCAGATCAGACTGATTCTGTAGCAGCAATTTCAGGGACTTTCACTTTCCTCTAACCAATGATACTGCTCAGAGTGCCCCAAGATTTGCTGATACTAAAGGATTCATATCTAGAAAGTAATGTCAGAAGTTGCTGATGACTTGAAATAGGGAGGCAAAGAAAATGTAATAGAAGAAGAGGGAAGAAAGTTGTCTTAAAATATTGACACAAAGGGATCTTTCTGATCATGTGAGGATTGTAGAGACAAGATAGGATAACAACTCACTGATTCTGAGGTAAGGAAGTCTTTTCATTGTGTGTTTCTTTTAGGTAACAGGAACATGAATGTTCCTGGCTGATTTATGGTCACTTAATCAACAAAAGTTGGAAAATTATTATTTAGCATATTACAGTGAATTTGTGATAGAAGTTGGGATTTAGGAATCTAATTGTGTTTGTGCTTTACAGGCCAGACTTGCTGCTGGTGAAGGAACAGAGACAGTACAGCAGGGTAGAGATGTCTTTGCGAAATTTAGGCAAGTCTGGGTTCTGTTCCAGCACCTTATGTAATTAAGAATGCCTCAATTTAGCAATTAAGTGACTAGACCATTAACTTGACTACCGTTTCAGCTAGGAATAATTGGATTGTGAAGCATTTCTGTCTTACTCCACCTATCACTAGCAATCTTTCTTGCTGCAATCCTCCCTGGCTCCTACCTTCACAGCCACCAGATTAATCTACTTTAGAGTTCAAGTGTTTGGCTACATTGCGCTCATGATTGCTTTCAGTTCCAGACACAAATCAGGGCTGCTAGTGCATGAATGTCAATCCAAACACAGACAGCAAATGGGATCATCACTTCACTAAAAGTTGGACATTCTCAGGGAAAAGCGGCAATATTTGCTCTTATAAGAGAGTTTAGACTCATTGCTATAGATGGTTCTAGCGAAATACATGCTTGATATACACAAGTTACCCCTGAACAAGCCTATGCCAGCTGCCTAACTACAGCATCTGAGCTGACTCCTGCCATTGGGGTCGTTGGCCCAGGCTATGGATTTCAGGTTTGAGTCCCGACCGTGCTCCAGTGCCTCGGTGTGCCGCTCCTCTGCCACGGAGCTGAGCTCGCCGCGCTGCTCCAGAGCCGTGTTACAGCGTGGCCCTCTCGGTGCGAGGGGAGGGGAGGGGAGGGGAGGGAGGGAGGGCAGGAGGGCAGGACAGGGAGGGCAGGGCAGGCAGGAGGGGGGAGGGCAGGGGAGGGCAGGGCAGGGCAGGGCAGGGCAGGGCAGGGCAGGGCAGAGCCGCCCGGCCCGCCCCGGCTCCCGGAGCTATCCCTGCCCGCGGTGCTGAAGCGGCGCCGCCGCGGGCCGGGCTGCTCTGACAGGATGCTGTGACAGGGATGCTGTCACCGGGCTGCTGTGACAGGGGTGTTGTGACCGGGGTGCTGTGGCCAGGTTGTTGTGGCCGGGGCTCACATACAGGGGATCACCCTCCAGCCCCTGCCTCCGGCCTGTGGGCTTCTGCTGCATCTAGAGGAAAAAATAGAGTGAGGAAAAATGGCCAGCACGGCTTTCCCGAGCTGGATGGCTGATAGAGCACATGTGCCGTAGGAGCACTGGGGAGGGACCCTCATCAAACACGTTTGCAACAGGGAAACAAGTTTTTAGGCTAACACATGATGATCGCCCATGATGAAATGGGCAAAGGAGCCCACTTTAAATTGGCTATATGGTATGGGAGTGTGAGCTCAATTGGATGGGCATGGCTCAGCATTCCGTCTTTGATGTAGCAATAGCTAACACCTTGAATAACTCACAGAGCTTCCTTAAAATGCTACTGAGTTGCAGCTTGGTCTTTTTTCTGCTTTGTGTGCTTGCCCAGAAATATATCCCAGAATGAACAGAAATGATTGCACACAAGTCATAACTTAGCTTCTTCCAGCATCCAAATAAATTCCCATTGGCCAGTGCTTCCTCTAAAGTAAAATCTGCTGAAGTAAAATCTGAATCATGCTCTCCATGTAATGGTGTGGTGTAAAAACGGTGTAATACCTTTGTGTGCAACTGCCATGACATACAGCTGTTTTCACTAGACATGGTGAACCCATCATTTTTCAGTTTAATCTATGTACATGTTGTAGATGTCCACCAGTTAGTAAGCACAAAATTAATCCTGCTTATTTGGATAAAAATAGTGTTTCTTTGTTTGTAATGGAAATCTTAAAAAAATTGTTACAAAGAAATATGTTCATGACATATTTTTTATACGTGGGAAAAGGGTTAAGTATCTTTGTGCATTGGATGAAACCAATTGACTTTGCACACACACACACAAAACCCCAAACAAAATAGGGAGCAAATTTATAAAGCTTTGGCCAATTTTTTCTTTTTTTTTTTTTTTTTTTTTTTTTTTTTTTTGTTTGTTTGTTTGTTTGTTAAATATTTCTTTTCTGTGAAGCAATGCTCTTCAAGTATATGTGCTTGAAGGTCTGGTTTTTCTACATTCAGCCACCAAAGCTCTTCAGGTGCTTTTGCTTTCACATTGTGAGCAAGCTATCCTACCCAGATATTGATGATGATGCTGAAATAGAAAAGACAAAATGCAACTAGGAAGCTAATTAGGTCATAAGAGAATTAATTAGCTCACAAGTGGAAGTTTCTGAAGAATAAAGATCAGCTGAGGGTAATGAGTCCTAACAAATGGCTTCTGGTTAATGACTTAGGACAGATGCTTTTAAAGTGCTGAGCTAAGTTTTATTGTTATTGCTTGTTGAATTGCTGCCAAGTAGTGTCTGCCAGGTCAGCTGTGATTCTAGGCAGCTTCATGAGATGCAGACATGAGTGTCTCCAGATTGATTGAAAGAACCCTCAACCCTGGGCACATGCTACTGCATTATCATGAGAATAGCCACAGCAATTTCCACAGCCACCTCCAGTGGGTTGTGCTAACATTTCTAAAATGTTCATTTACGATGGACCAAATTAAGTGAGTGAGCAATGGAGCTTACCTAAGAAATTAACTCAAAACCCTCAAATTTAATAAAATAAACAATTACTCTGCAGAATTTTAATAGGCATATAGTTGAGCCTTTAACATGCTCTTTGGCTCCTGATGAATTCTGGGGTCAGTGGAATAGGTCAGGGCTTTCCTCACCATAGTCACATGACTCATCTTGGTTGTATTGAAGCCTGGGTAGGACTTAACATTGAAACCTCAAAGAAATCTTCCTGGTAAGTATTCAAAATACAGGGAAAGTGAGACTCTTAGGTATTTATGAAAAATATTAAAATAAAGAGTAGTGTTTCAGAAGTTCCCCCAGATGAACTACAAATGTTTCAAACTACCCACCCTCCAATACTTTAAAAATTTAGGCAAATATTCAAATATCTGATTTTAAAAATTGACCTAACCTTATATTCATAAAACAACTAAAGAGTTAATAATAGTATGAGTGTATAAGGAAAGTTGGACTGTGATGCTTTCTTACAAAATGAAGGAAAAAACCAAATTAAATAAAAAGATCTGATGGCTTATATCCCTAAAATTTTAAGTGGATAGGAAATAGATCAGGAATAAGTCTGAGTTTTGGCCTTTAAATTTGTTTCCATATAAATTCTTTCTTTACTCCTTTACCTGAATCTAAATTTATAATTGCTTGGTTCCCTTCCATAAATCAGTGGAATTGGAAACAGCTATGTTAAAAATAATTTCCAAAAATAATTTGAGTGCTTATACAGCTATCAGCTGTTCAATAATGTTACAGAGTCCATCACTCTTCACTTGGAAATGAGATGGAGGAATAGCTTCTCTACAATTGTTTATTTAAATATCATGCTAATTTGCCATGATTTCCAAATATTTAGCATTATAAGTTGCTGACTTCAGAAGGGTTTTGCTTATATAAGGATGACAGGTTTTGGAAAAAAATGTGTTCTGAAATACAGTTAAACTACCAAAGGATCATTACTGTTGGAGCAGCTGAGATGAGAATATGTCTCCGCTTTGCTTGTAGAATTATGGGTATAAATCTTATATAGTAACAGTCCTCTGCAGAGTACCTTTCTAGTGATGGGTCAGGCCTCACTGTGTTGAGTCATGTTACTGATACTGAGTCTTTAGTCTAAAGGCAGCAGTTCTTCTGATTGGTTATTAATATTTTTTAAAATGTGACTACTTATCCACGTTAGTACACTTTATTTTTATCTTAGTGTTTGATATACATTTCTTATAATTTAGTTTTCTCTTACCAATGTCAGAAGTTCTTACATTATTTCCCTTCTTTGCATACCTTCTGAAAAAGTAAACATATTTCTTTCCTATTTTAATGTCTGCAAAAAAGGAGGACCCATATAACATCTTGAGAAGTACTAAGTCTATAGCTAAATATGGTGCAAAGAATTAGTTTTTCAATCTGGTATAAACAATCTTCTAATCAAAAAGTATGTTCACATTCTACTTTTTTATTATTTCTTTTGTTGTGTTGTGTTTTTTTTTTTTGGCAGTATAGTTGTGTCAACTGAGGTTGTATGAGAATGTGTGTGATAGTTTAACAAGTATTGCCATGACAGCTAAACTTAGCAGTGCAGAGAAATACTGAAAACCTCTTCACAGAGGATCTGGGATTAGTACTGCTTCTTTTAGGCTCAGTGTATCAGACATCCTGGAGACATTGAACTGAACAGAGAAAGTTCAATGCCACAAGGAGGCTATTTAAAGACTACCTAACAATACCACCTTCAGTGTACTAGTAGAAAAACCAGCTCTTCTGCAAGAACAAATGAGATTCAGCAAGTGAAGAGATAAATGACCCAGCTGAGCTAAAGTTTTAGCAGCAGAGGAAATTGAAATACTTTTAAAAGAGATATCATAGAGGAGGGACACAAAGGGCCGTAAAGAATGTGCTGAACTGGATCAAAAGCTTAGTAAGAGTGAAGGTATGTCTGGATAGGGAGAAGAATTATCTCTCTGGAGCAGAAAATAATATATATGCTTATTATGTAAGCCAGAAACCTAACACAGGGAGGGATATGGGACAGTAAACACTGCAAAATGCTTGGAACTGAGGGAAAGCTACCATATCCACATGTCAACATTTGCATCTGAGATGGCAAGATACAAACTGAAAATAAATAATGACAGAACACAATGAGTTAGACAAAATCCTATCAAACCAAACCAGGTGAGGCAGACTTTATCCTCAGTCAAGAGACACAATTCAGAGCAAAGCACTGAAAGGCACATTAAAGATACTGGCAAGGAATCCCCTCTTCCAGCTTTGTATGTCTCCATACCTTATATAATGAGATAAACTTTCCAGCTAAACATTCCCCTTCCTTATATCCTAGCTCTCAGGTGTATGCAAAGGCTCGTGGGGAGAAGGAGAAACACCAGCAGTGCAGGTACTTTATTTGTAAGGCGAAGCTGCTGCTGCAGCCAGGCTTGCCGTGTGATGAAATCCGCCGAGGCTGTGCTGCTGCCTGCTGGAACACAGCTGCACTACAGATTGGAACACTACAAACTAGGGAGATTGCTTCTGGAAGTGCTCTCTTCCTAAAACAGTAGTCATCAAGCTTACAGAATAAGAGCTGACTTATACAATTTTCTCCCCCACAGCCTAAATCCTGAGATTACCTATTGCTGTCTAAATAGCTGCTAAGATAGGATTGATCCGCCACTCAAAAATCATCTTTGTTCAAAATGTCTACTTGCTTGAGAAGCTATTCTAATGAAAGCTAGGACAAAACTGCTCTGCATATCTTCATGCTTAAGAAATTTATTTAAACATTCTTAAACATGATTAGATGGCAAATAATATACTGATGTCAACTGGTATGACACTAGATTTTTATGATCCATAGAATAAATATGGAAAGGCCTATTTCTTAAATGTTGTACTGGATTCAGTGTCACATTTGAAATAAAAAAAGACATTTTGCACAGTGACACAGCCACTGCTATCTGTGCTCCCAAAGCTCACCTTATAGGAGTTGCTAAAATATGAGATGTTTTATATGTGGCAAATCTGTTCCCTGCTACTTGCAGTCTTGTGGTCAAATGTCACAGGACGTAATACAGTTTGAGTGTGGGTTCTCACCATATATTTGTCAATGATTTCTGCTGAAGTGATAGCTAATACCTTAATACCTTAACAAAAGGGTTATTGGCAAGCTGAACAAGAAAATGCACTTGCAAGAGACATTCTTATGCCTTCAAAATCAAATCAGGTCTGCACTTTCTCCCTGGTCATTGTGAAGTCATACTGTGTTGACTAATAGTGAGAAATAGGATAATTGTAGGATATAATTTCTATATCTGAAGTAGGAGTTAGTTGTTGCTCCATCCATTAATCTTAGAAAGGGTTATTATAAAAATTGTAAAACATTGGAAGAGCCCACGCTTCTGAACCAGTTCTTTTGCTGTTAGTAACGTCTTGGTTTGGGGCTCAGCATGCAGAAGTGCACTGACACAAGAATGGTTGAGATATGGTTCCGCTGAGGAATGATTTCTCATTACCCTGTGGTGATATGTGGAGCTTTTTAGAGCATATACAGAATGAATCTACTGTATTTTAATCCTACACAGTGCCATATATTCCAACGGATTGCCTGATGAATATTCCTTTCTAACTACTTTTCGGATGACTGGGGCCACGCTTCAGAAATACTGGACTATTTGGCAGATTCAGGATTCTTCAGGAAAAGAACAAGTTGGAGTGAATCTCAATGGCCAAGTGAAAAGTGTTGAGTTTTCTTATAAAGGAGCAGACGGAAAACACCAAACAGCATCATTTTTACATTTGCCTTTCTTGTTTGACTCCCAGTGGCACAAGCTTATGATAATTGTGGAAGCAAACAGTGTCACACTTTTTATTGACTGTATTAAAATAGAATCCTTAAACATAAAACCAAAAGGGAAAATCAACACTAATGGCTTTGCTGTGCTTGGAAAACTTAAAAATAATCCCCAAATTTCAGTTCCGGTAAGTTTCAGAATCTTTTATTTCTTCAAAAAGTTTTTTACATTAAATATGGGATTTTGTTTTCTGGAATGCATGTTTAAATTATTTCTGAAAGCAGAAATGGCAGAAAATTACTCCTTGGCAGGTAAGTAAAAACTGTGTTTTAAAAATTATTTATATAATTATTATATATAATACATATAATATATAATATATATTATAATTATATATATTATATATAATATAATATAATATAATATATATAATTATAATTAAATTATAATTTTTACATTTATACCTTGTAAATTAAGAGATGATCCAGGTTAGTCTAAATTTCAATAATGAAAATTCTTAGACATCCCTGTTACAACTTGTTACAACAACTTTTAAGTAAAAGAGTGAAGTGAGACAAAATTTTAAACTTTATCTGTCACACTGTTTAAAAAAACCCAAAAACTCGTGGACACGGGTTAACCAGTAAATCTCAAAGGGAAAATATTGAAACAAAAGAAACATCTCATGTTTCATCACCTCTGTATGTTTAGTTGCTGTATTGCACTGGATTGAAATCAGTTTTACATGAGAATGCCAGCAGAAAGCTGCCCATGTGTCTGAAGGGATCTATGTAGCATGCTGTTATAGATGTGGATTAGGATATTTCAATAACTAAAAAGTTATATTAAGTTAGACACAGAGTCATCCCTTTGAAAACAAGGAGGGTTCCCTTGCCTGTTGAAATAGTGGTTCCAAATGGCAGCTGACAAATGAGGAGAGAGATGTGGTATCAAGGTCACCTTGGCCTTCTGTTGGTACTTTGACTGACTTTTGGCCAGGGTTAAAGAAGGGAAGAAAAGCAGAAGAGCAATTTAGAATCTTATCCTCTTTCTTCTTCAGCCTGTGTTTTGCAGAGATTTGCTCTTTTCAGCAAGGTGTACACGTGAGAAGCATTGATCACCCAGGGCTCTTCAGTCATTTGGTGGGGAAAAGTGTCTGGCATTAAGTTCTGCCTTGCCTGTGTTCAAGACTGTACATCTTTAGGCACCAGTGTGGAGCTATGGCAATTATAGGACAACTTCCTTTAAGGGTGAAAGAATAAAATAGAATTAAATAATTTTTATAATTTACCATCTATAATGCAAAATATTTGTTTATAACTTTAGCATGTTGCTGGGATGATTCAGTCATATTAAGTATATTTTATGAATAAAAGTAAAATCCTTGCATGAGTTAGGCTTTAAAACAAGATGCACATTTCTTGACAAAAAAAATAATGAAGTACTGGAACAAATCATCAGGGAAGACAGAAAGTAAGCATGACATTATATCCTTAAACAGAGTTTGGCTATCTAAACATATACTTTATTTTAGACAGAACTGACTTAGGACTCACTAGATTGAATTGCATGGCCTGTGCTAGGAAGACCAAAAAGGCAATGATAGTGGTTCAACATGATATTACAATAATGTAGATTTCGGAACCCCATATCCTCTGAAATTATGATAAAGGAATTATATAGTCAGATGGTCTAGTTAGTAATTTTAAAATGTCTGTTTATATTGCAGAAATTTCTGGTTTAGCCTGTATATTTTATTTCTCTTTAAACTGTATAAATAAATCCGCATTTGAAGGTATTCTAGTCTTTAACTTGCTTGACTATAAGTTTAAATATCTCAACAGTCTTGGTTATTTAATATGCCCTAGGCACAGCTTTTAATTTACTCCCAGGCATTGTTAAAGTATATTACTTTCAGTAGTAGAATTTTAAAAGGACATAAATTATGTGTTTCTCATTCTTTTTTGCAGCATTCTGGTGAGGGCCCTATTTATCTTGCAGAATAGGTCAACTTCTCAGAGGTGCACTGTAATACATACAATTTTAAAAGGGATTCTTTATGGCTTGTTATTACTATGACTGCCTAGGAAAATAATAGATACAGTTCCATTAGAAACTGCATCTTGCCTTTCAGCCTTTACAAAGATTTATTCCAGGATTTCTGAAATGCTTTATGAAGGGTGAATTTTTACAGATTCACAGCTACATTTTAATTTTTCTTTTTTAGATAAAAGTATCCAAAAGTTTCATCTTTTTATCTAAAAGTAATTAATATAATCCATTATAAACTCTAAGCAGTATGAGATTCAGCATAATTTCAAAACTGAAAAGGAATTTACTTCCTAAATTACACATTTTTATAGGAAAAAATTATTAGTAAGTGAACTAGTTTCTTACTGCTCAAATTATAACTTCTGTGAGATTATATAATTGCCCTAATTTCTGTGATTTCAGAGGCATTACCATGTTTTTTTTTCATAATAGACACTGAACACTTTGCTAGAAGTGACTCTTGGTCATTATTTAATTGACATTTAATGCTGATAACTGGCTCAGGGAAGCTACATGACTTGTAACATCTAAGAGGAAGCTGCTTGTCAATATTTGTTCAACAGGGATTAATTTACACCATAGAACAGATTGTGTCTGTGTACTGTAAAAAGTCACACTTTTTTTTCCCCCACCCTGTGAAATCTCACATTCAGGAGGCTGAATCCCAGCTATGGAAAGCCAAATAACACTGGAATTGGTTGTAATGTTCAAAGGCTTTAAAGAAAGGTGCAAGGAAAATGAATCTCTAAAAACCTACTTCAGAGATGTCAAAAAATGGATAAACCAAGTTTGAAATAGCTCTGGAATGAGATGCATTTAAATATATGTAGTTTATTCTTGGCCACTTATCAAATGTACAAACAGTTGACAGTGGATCTCTCTTAGGAGAAACATAGATATTCTTGACAAAGGATTGTAAAAAATCTTCCCATGAAAAATTGCTTAGCTGAGTTGTACTTCCCCAGGAGGGATGACTTCCCCTGTATCATCACCAAGCCAGCAACAGCCCAGTGGGTACAGGGAGCCAGATCTCCCAGAGGAGACCTACAACTGTGCTCTGAGGGTCACATTCTCCTTAAAGCCTGTGGTACTGCTAAATGCATCCTTGTGACTGATTTTATACTGAAAATACTACCCTACATATTTAGGTCTCATTTGTATTTTACCTAACCTCTCTCAACTAAAGCACTGACAACTGAATTACGTGGCTGATATCAAGATGTGCAAAGATGGTGGGCATTTGCAGGAATTTCTGTAGAACTTAGGAGGACATAACAGTGAACAGTCACACACAGTTAATTATATCTGTGCTAAGAAATTAAGATGAAACAGAAATCCTGTAGGAAATCTGCAAAATATACATCAGGAATACTGACCTATGGGTCTTAAACACTCCTTGTAGTTTAACTCCAGATAGCAACTAATCCCCACACAACCACTTGCTCACTCCACCCCATGGTGGGATGAGAATTGTAAAAGTAAGGATACTTGTGGATTGAGATAAAGACACTTTAAGAGGTAAAGCTCAAGCTGTGCACACAAAGCAAAGCAAAACAAGTAATTAATTCACCACTTTCCAATGGCAGGCAGGTGTTCTGCCACCTCCAAGAAAGCAGGGCTCCATCTCATGTAACAGTGACTTGGGAAGACAAAGAGCATCACTTCAAACTCCCACCTGCCCTTTCCTTCTTCTCCCAGCTTTATATTCTGTGTGATGTTGTATGGTCTGGGATATGCCTTTAGTCAGTTGGGATCAGCTGTCCTGGCTGTGTGCCCTCCCACATCCTTGTGCACCCCCAGCCTCCTTGCTTATGGGGTGGGATCAGGAGCAGAAAAGGTCTTGACTCTGTCCAAGCACTGCTCAGCAATAACAAAATCATCCCGATGCTATTAACTCTGCTCCTGGCACAAATCCAAAACACAGCTCCATACAAGCTACTGTGAAGAAAATTATCTCAGGCAAAACCAGCACATCATCTTTGCATTTAAAAGGTTACATTTTAATATCTTTGCTTTATGATTAACCCTAAATTACCTGAGGCTCATTTCTGGGAACTGTATTTAATCCTTAATAACACTGTATATTGATATCAGTAGAATACCTACATGACACGTCTTCAAAATTTTGGCATCCTTTAAATCAGCTTAACGTTATCAACAAGATTGTTGTGAAATACTGGCAAAGGACAAGATATCTTGACAGCAAGGCTAGAACATATCTGCCCTTCTCTCACCTCTCCTAAATCAACAGGAAGCCAGTCACATCTTTTACTACCTACCTTGCCACTGTTTTTTTTGGTTTTTTTTTCATTTTGAAAAAAAAGTTAGAGAGGTTTCCTATCAGCTTTTGTTTTGCATAGCCTCAAGGCAGACAGACTTAGCTTTCTTCTTTTCATAGCTGGTACAGTGCCGTGTTTTAGATTTAGTGGGAGGATAATATTGACAATTTATTCCTGTTTGGGCTGTTGCTACTGTATGGCTGCCTTGTAGTATTAAAATAGTATTAGTTCTTTTGTATGTCAGTAGGCTATTATGAAGGTTTGTGAAGTGGACAAAGGAGGGAAAGAACTGGCTCACAGCTGGTGGTGTCAGTTAACAGGCAAAAGAAACAAGGGTACGGCTTCTGTTGTGCTCCAGTCAGCACTCGGGAAACTGTGATGACTGCAAAGCACACAGAACAGCAGAGATGTGATAAAGAGGATTTCAGGAGTGGTTTATGCCCTCTCTTTGAAAGACTCCACAGTTAGGGGTGGGGGAATGCAGGGCGAAGCACTGTTCCACCTGTAGCTATTGACATTAAATACCTAGCGTTTAACCCTCAGTGTAGTGTGCCAGTATTCCACCTCTTACACGCTCGGCCGGCGTGACCCCTGACCCGAATTAACATCATCTTCTCTCCTTTGCCAGTTCGAGATCCAGTGGATGGTGATCCACTGCGACCCCCTGCGACCCCAGCGCGAAGGCTGCGGCGAGCTGCCGGCTCGGGTGAGAGACGAGACGTGTCGTGTCGTGTCCTGCCCTGTCCTGTCTGTGCTGTCCTGTCCTGCCCTGCCCACTGCAGCCCGCGGGAGTCCCATTTTCCCTCACCCTTCCTGGCAGGCGATGCTCTTTTTCACCATACCTGCCTGGTATTCGGTGCTTTTACAAATCCAGCCCCCAGAGAGAGCAGAGCAGTCGCTGCCTCTCGTTAACCCTTCCATGACTGGCAGCCTGCCGAGCCCCTGTGGTGCTGCGGGCGCTGTGCCCCGCACGCAGAGCGGCAGAGCGGCTGTCGGGGCTGTCGGGGCTGTCAGCACTGTCGGGGCTGTCCCCACGCACCCCCAGCCTGGCGGCGGGACACCCGCGGGCACGGCGGGGCCGTGTCCGACCCGACAGCAGCAGGACAAAGGGTTAAGGCGCTGCTGGCACCCCGTCCTGGGCTGCCCGGCCGCCAGCCTTCCTCCAATCCCCGCCACCCTGCCCAGGGCCGGGAGGGGCTCCGGCCGCGCTCCCCTCGCCCGCCCCGCCAGCTGCAGGCTGCTCCCTCCATCCATGGCCCGGCGCCTCCTGCCCCTGGGGCTTCTCCTGCAGGCGCTTTGCCTCGGCCTGGCTCAAGTAAGTTTGTTCTGACTTTGGCTCTGATTGTTGTTTTTTGTGTTTTCTCCCCCGCAGGGAACCCAGACGGGAATCGAGGTGAGTGCGAGGGGCGGCCGGAGTTCGGGGTGCTGGTGCAGAGGGGCCGAAGGCTGCCCTGCCGTGCCCTCCCCTCCCCTCTCCTGTCCTGCCCCCCGGCCCTGCCCTGCCCTGCCCCGGCCCTGCCCGGCCCGGCCGAGGGTGCTCGTCCCGTGTCCCCTCAGGAGCTGCGGGTGACCGCAGGTGTGCCTACCTGGTGAGCAGGGCACATGCACCTCCCGCTGGATTTACATTTCTGGGAGCTCTGGTGTGCGGAGGGAATGTGTCCCGAGCAGCAGCGCTGTGCGGGGCGCGGGGCCAGGCTCGGCGCCCGGGGCAGCCTCCTGCTCGCAGAGCTCAGTGCAAGGAGAACAGAGCCCCCCATTATAGGCACGGAGACCTGTGACAGCCTTTCCATGAGTTTCCACAGGCTGGCGGCGCCTGCTGGCTCCCCTTCGGGAGCCCGGCGCTTTGAGAAAGCGCCTCTGTGGATGCTAATGTAAACCCGAGGAACCTGGGAAACTTTTGAGCCTGTCACTGAAGCAGGGAAAGGCTTGTTTTACATTTTCTTTGCTGGTATGGACTCTCAGGAAGACTGTCTCCTTTGTGTTGGCAGAAGGAGTAATTAGTGTAGTGAGTTTCAGTGCCACCCTGTCATTGCCGTGTTGCATTCAGGTCCTGCTGGGTGGGAAGTGGAGCCCACCTGGCCCTGCCAGTGTTGTGGGCACAGGAGAGTGGCTGGGCCCAGGGAGGGGGTTGACACCTTCCCCATTCCTTTGGTGAGGGCAGTGTTGCCAGTCCTCATAGCGACAGTCAAAATAGGGTATAGGGCCTGTGATATACATGGGCTGAGGATGCAGCTCCTTGTCACAGCTGTGACCTCCTTGACTAACCCATAGCCTCTAACTGTGCTGGTCCCCCAGAATGGCTCTAATTTGTTTAGGCTCTAATTTGTCAGGCTCTAATTGCTCCTTTTTTTCACTCCTTGTCAGAGAGGTCCCCCTGGTCCACCAGGCCCCCCAGGTCCACCAGGCCCACCAGGAGTTCCCGGTATTGATGGCATTGATGTAAGTGTTTCCCATGCCCTGCCTAGGAAGTAGGAAATGCCTGAGATGTATCTGCATTGTCTGTCAGCCTTTGATCTTCAGGAGTTTTAATTTGGCTGCAGATAAATGAAGGAATTGATGGCTCTTATGCTCTGTAGAGGGCTGGAGCGAGGGGAGAAAGCAGATTTTCAGATTATCTTTGGTGTAGTAAACTCAGGATTATTTATTTTGGGTAATCAGCATCATATGCTGTGATTATCTGCCATTAATGGGGTGTAGGAGTTTTATAAATCTAATCTCAAAAGGGATTACCTAGTGATGCCCACTCATACTAAATTATGATAAGGGTTTGTGGTACGATTCCTGATAGGAGCTACTACATGTACTCCTTGATTCCTGTCAGATGTTTCTCTGATGATTTCTTAGTCTGTAATAGCAACAATGTGGATTTAATATTTATTTTCTATAATAAGAGTCAGTTCAGGATTATTTCTGGTAATCTGTAAATCAGTGATTTTCATGAAAGACCATAAAGGTTGTTGTAGTTCTGATTAATACTTTCCTTTCCATATCTTGGTAGGGAGAGAGAGGCCCGAAGGGCCCCCCTGGTCCACCGGTAAGTGATTTCTGCTACTTTTCATTTGCTTCTGCTAGAGAAGAAATTTTGAGTTTTGTTTCTGCTTCCCTCTGTGAATCATGCTTAACTATCCATTTAAATCCCGAAGGGTCCAGATGGGGATGCAGGCAAACCAGGATCCCCTGGGCTGCCTGGAGAGCCAGGAGCTGATGTGAGTACACTTGATTTTCTGGAATTTCCTTTTTTTATCCCTTTATTTTCTTCAAGAATAAATAAATGAAGCACAAGGGCTGTCGGTGCTGCCTCCTGGCCCTGGAGAGGGTGCTGGGCAACTCGTACTGTGGCCTCTGGAAGCCACCTCTGGTCACAGAGCAGCGAGGGAATGAGGAAGGTCTGCTGATGCATCTACCCATCATGTGGAAAATGATAGAGAAGATCGAAGTCTCAACATCATTTAGTGTTCATGGCCTGTTAGGTCATACTTCTTGAATAAATTTGTGGTTATAAAAATGCCTTCAAATTTTTTTTTGGGAACTTCGTATTTGTCTCTCTTGAGAGCACTGTTAAAAAGAATTTCTTGTTATGAAGCGAGTTGTTGCATTAGTACTTAAATGTTATGCCAGGAGGTAGGCAAGCTTATGTTTAATTTACATAAGCTTTTAAAACTTAAAAAATTTAAGATATAAAAAATAAAAATTCTGTACCATAAACCAGAGTATTAGAAGGTGTTGCAAATTATATAAATTAAAAACCCCAGTGTTTATTTAAGGTTGCAAGGCTGTTAGAGGTTAATATTTAATTTGCTTTTGGGAAGAGATTTAGTGGACATGGAGCTGGAAGAGTCTTTAATTAAACTGATCAAATTTCATATCTGTCAGAGGAAATGGGCTTTGTAAGTGACATGTCATACCACTTCACATTTTCCTAAAAACAATACAGGCCCACAGCCCATTTGTACATGTACATTGTACATGTACAAAAACTATGGACAGATCTTTAAAAATCATTGCTTCTTATTATTTTCACTTAAGGCATAGTTTTATTTTCCTTGCCAAAATTCATGGGAACACAATCATGTGAAACAGAACACACTAAACTCAGCTCAGCTTTTGGAATCTGTTCACACTTGCATGTTCCCTCATCTTAGTGGATGAGTGAAAATGTAATACTAGAGTGCAGTCTTTTGAAATATTTAACTTTTTTATTTTCACTTGAAGAAAAAAAATGAGACCTTATTGTACTTCCACTATGCACTCAACTTTTAATTGGTGTCTTAGATTTATAATACCTTCTGTGTTTAATTGGTGAGGCAGCTCTCACTTTTTAAATGTCATTTTATTTCAAAAATTATTTCAGTGTCAGGTTTAATAGACTGTAAAAAGGTGCTGTACAGTAATTGCTTGTAATGGTCATGTAAGCTTTCAAAATCAAATTGTCGGAACAATTGTGTGAACACTGGAAGTGTCCCAAAAAATAATAGAGAAATGTACAAGAAAAGCTCTTCCGGATATCTGGAAATTTCTAATCCATATAAGCTGATTATAAAATTGGAAACAAAAGGAAGAATAAGATCTCCAAATGAATTCCTGGTTATAATATGATAGTTAGTTTTTAATTTTAGCCAGATAGACAAGTTCAAAGGGTAAATTTAAATCCAACCTGGCAGTTTTCTGGTTTTTTGTTGTGTTTTGTGGTGTTGTTGTCAATGAAACTTTTATTTGAAATGGACAACACTGACAGTTTTTGACCTTAGCTGTGAAATAAACTCATCAATCTCTCATTAAGAGGAAGTAAGATCATGTGAGATCACATGCTTAATTGTGATTTAACTGAGTAATTCTTGAAGATACATGTAACAGGCACTGATATTTGTCACCAGAAGCTAGCACTTTGAACTTGTGCAGTTCTATCTGTACATGTAAATAAATATTTGGACTGCAAGGCTCTTGAAGTTACTAATTTCATTTAATAGCTTCATTTTTTAATGTTGTATAATGTTTACTGTTATGGTTAAGAAAAACATATAACCCTTGCATTAGCATTGTATACCTTACTTCCAAAGGGATTCACAGGACCTGATGGCTCACGTGGAGCCCCAGGACCAAAAGGACAGAAGGTAGGAACAAAATTATGCATGAAATTATGGATTTTTTTTTTAAGCAGCATTTTTTTTTGTCTCTATGTGACTAATAAGATGCTGCAGACTTTCTTACAATTCCAACATACTTACAGAATACATATGTGCTGGCCCCTTTCCACACAGCACAGAAACTTCCATTCCCACAGCCAACAGTAAGGAATGGTGGCTGGGATTACATTGTTATCCCAGGTTGAGCATCTTCAGTAAATTTGAGGCCCTTTCCATCTTGTATTACAGCTGTGTCACCGTAACATGCAGTGGGATACAGAGCAGTATCTTCTTCATCAATCAAACAAATGAAATATAAATCAGAAGTCAGAGTAAAAAGGATGCTTGAGTTTTTGAGAGGTGGGGGAATAAAAGGCCAGAGGCAGTATCTTTTTAATACTGAGAAAGTCTTTCCTTTCTATCAAGTCTTACTGAAACCAGCATAGCATTAATGAAGTGAGTAATACTTGCAGGCTATGTCCACTAAATGATGCCCTCCAAAAGGTGAGAGAATGTTTTCCTGTATATTGTTTACAAAACTTGATGCTAATGCTTCTTAAAAACTCATTTTTTATCTTTTAAAGGGGGAGCCAGGACTGCCAGGTGCTCGTGGACTTCCAGTAAGTAATGCATTTAGTATACAAAGAGGATTTTTGTACCCTTAAGTATTATTATGAAGGCTTCTTACCATTAAATGTAGTGAAGAAAAGCCCAGACTATTTCTGAGGTTTCAAAGAACTCATAATTTACAAAAGTAGTACTTTAAGGACCGTTTTGTCTTTATATCTAAATGTGCAAATATTACTGAAAGGTTATATTTGGTTTGTATGCTGAAGAAAAGGAAGGGGCATGTGTGATGTAGTCCCAAGTTTTAGATTTATACCATGCTTTTCCATCTCTCTGTGAAAATGCTATGGAGATTAGAGAGGCCATGTTTCATTTGCATATAGAAGCCTACAGTTTTTCCTGTTTTCAACTTCTTGTCACGTGCTTAAATGGCATCACTGAACTGTAAATTCTGCAAGACTCCTTGTGCTGTTTTGCAGTTTTGTATGAAAACAGGGCAAAACATTAGAAAAGACATGCAGAGTACTGTTCAAGTTGGCATGCAGATGGATTTAATATCCATTTTTAGGGGCTGAAAATATTTTTGAATTTTAGGAGTTTTGCTGGTAGAAGAAGTGAGTGATGGTTGGCATGTGGGAATTCAGCTTAGCAAAAAACCTCAAGGAAGATGAGTAATGGAACAAGATTAATAGAATAAATTATAATAAGACTGCATATAATTAAAATTTAATTAAAAATTTTGTTTCAGTTTGGAGAAATTTAAATTAAATATATGAGGTATGGTATTCCAGTATCACACTCCTTGTGTATTGGTATTTTTGACCTTTTCCTATTAACTCTCATCAAATTTATATTTAACATTGATTTTTATGGTTGGCAAGAGAGAAAATGATACATTTTTTCTTGAAGGTGTGACATTATAGACATGTTCAAACTCAAGATGAATCACTTTGTGGACACTATAATTTTCAAGGATACTCATTCTTACCTGAAAATTTGGAAAATAAGTAATATAATGGCTGGCTGGTCTGTAGGCTCAATATATTTCCTAACATTTTCCTGTTAGAGCCTTTTTTTTTTTTTTTTTTTGTTTTTTTTTTTTTTTTTTTTTTTTTTTTTTTTTGTTTTTTTTTTTTTTTTTAATGTCAGCTAGATGGGGAGGTAATTTTTGGGTTGTATGCTGTGCATATTACATCTTCTAGCTACAACCAAGAGGTAGTTTAAACTCTGTCAGGTATATTTACTCAGATGATATAGGAAAAATTACTAGAGGTATGGACCACCTATCCTCTGAGGAAAGGCTGAGAAAATTGTGATTATTCAGCCTAGAAAACACATGGCTTGGGGATGACCTAATTGCAGCCTTCCAGTACCTGAAGGGACCCTAAAAGAGAGCTGGAGAGGGGCTTTTTACAAGAGCACATGGTGGTAGGACAAGGGGAAATGGCTTTAAACTGAGAGTAGGTTTAGATTAGATATTAGGAAGAAATTCTTTACTGTGAGGGTGGTGAGGCACTGCAACTTGCCTGGAGAAGATTTGGACGCTCCATCCTTGGAAGTGTTAAAGGCCAAGTTGGATGGGGCTCTGAGCACCCTGGTCTAATGGAAGATGTCCCTAGTCATGGCAATTTGAACTGGGTGATCTTTAATCTGCCTTCCAAACCATTCTGTGATTCTATGATAGAAAAAAACAGGGAAATAAAACTGAATTACTGAAATACTTGGTTAAAGTTCTGTGGCATTTTAGCCTATCAACTGAAAAAAGCCCTGAGTTGAGGTAAACATACATGATTTTAGCTCACCATTTACAGAATAGTGCAAGAATTCTTAATTTAAGACCATCCAGAATAAGTGGGTGCATAAAACGTATAAAGGGTTAATTGCAACTTTGAGATAGAGATGTTAATTTGGGAAAGCAGGAAAGTGGACCAACTTGTTAAGGTAGAAAGCTGATTCTTTTCAGAGCAGCAGGACTTTTGTCACCATATTTTGAGACTGTAAAAGCAATAAATCTGATGAGATTTTGGACCGTTGTTCAAAGCTGAGTGATTTGTTTGCCCTGAGACTTTCAGTCTTAAGGTGATAACGCTTCAGTGAGCCTCAGTAGGGACTGCCTTTGGAGTTGTTCTGCCTCTTCTTGATAAGCAACTGAAGCTTGTGTTTTCAAATGAATCCACAGGAATATTTATAATGAGGAAAGGGGAATTCCAGTTTATTTAAAAGAAAAGATGGATATACTTAGTCAATTCATTTCATTACCCTTGTACTTATTAAGATTTATCCTTAGACCTCACATGTTAGGAAGAAGCCTGCTGATTGATTTTGTAGCTCCATGGTTGTTAACCCATACATGCTGAGTCCATATAGAGACATTGATGCTCAAACTAAATCTCCTAGGAAAACCCATATAAAGGCAATTTTCCTCTGATGAAGTTGTGCAGCTACTGGAAGATTCTCAAAATGGCCAGAACTGGTTTTCTTACCTTTAGTGAGATTATACCTACTAAAAAAATCCACAAAAACAAAAAACCAAACCAACAATAAAACCCACAACCTTGCTATCAAAACAAACAAGAGACCCCCTGTAGAATCCAAACAGAACCCAAGTACCATAAAAACAAAACAAACAAACAAAAAACCAAGTAGAAATGGTAGTTCTGGAGTGCAATGGTTCTAATTTTCAGATTGAGAGACTTTTGGAGAAGCTCTTACTACAAATGTGAAGTAATGGGACTGTTTAACCTTTGTGCTCCTTTAGTTTGATCCATGAAACCTCATTTACCAGAAACACAGTGAGCACAATTATGAATCTGCATACTGCCTACATGATTAATTGAGTGCTTAGGTGTAGTTATGCACTGCTTTGAATACTGACAGTGCCTTTTTGCAAATGGAGTAGTCCCTGGATAGTTATCCAAAGACTTCGTTTTTCACAAAATCTCTTGCTTGAATTATTAAAATGCTCAGTGCAAACAGAAAATCAGAAGCCTTGAGTGCAACACTAATTAGTTTTAAATTATTATCACTGTTTTTCATGTTCCTCTAGTGATATTCATCAGCCAAGTTAGGACTTCTGGGTATCTTCAAGAATGAGTGTTAAGGATATAAAATTTTATATACAGCATTTGCTTCTCTGCTTCTGCCACTTCTTCTTCTCCAGAATGTATGATAATTTTCAGTTATCATCCCGTTTTTTGTGCATTTTTTCCTGCTTCATATTTTGTTTTAATTCATTCTCTTTGTCTCATCTCTTTGGTGGATAATCCTTTAAATGACAGGCTTACAAAGTTCATAGAATTCTTATGACTAAATAAAGTAATTTTTTATTCAAGTAATTTAAATATGCTGATATCTCTGACCTGTCCTGGTAGATGGACCTAGGGCTGCTATATTAAATGCATGTATTGCACTCTTTAGTCCATTCCTTCTTTTAGTTCCCTCTAACTTTCCTGTGAGCTGATATTTTGCTAGTTGTTTACATATATGGCATATGGGGAGGACTGTGTATTTAGTGACAGTGTCCAGCACAGGGTACACTTACAAACACTGGACTCTTTGTGTGGATGGCAGGGGTGCTTGCCAGATTACAGAGCAGATGCCTCTGAGGCAGGGGATGACAGATTCTGGATTGCTGCCCAGGCCCATGTGCTCCATGTGCTCCGTGGGTCAGACGAGCACCTCCACAGCAGCATCTGGGCACCCAAGGCTGCAGCCCCAGGCTGTGAGGAGAGGCTTTCCATCTAGGACACAGACAGAGGAAGGAACATGGGCAGCTGGTTGGGACAGGAACTGTGCTGTTTATGCCCTTACAGATGATTGCCCTGGAGCTGCACTCAGCTTTGCAATGTGATCTGCTGGTAGGGAGTTCATGGCTACAACGGTGGAGTAGCTGGAGGAGGCATTGATTACTAGGGGAGAGTCCCTGCTTTTTGCAGGCTTAATTAGGAAGGTGAGGAGATGCAGTGGAGTGGTCAGAGCAGTGGACAGCCTTCTCCTGGGCCGCTGTGTGGTCTGGACATAGTAGCTGGAACTGCTTCTTTTGGTATCATTGACCTTCCCTGCCACTGTTAGGGGATGTGTTAGGAAGGGGTACTCAATGAGACCTTCAAGCAGGTGGTTTGCTTCTTTCAGAGGCAGGGCATATTATGATATTGAATATGTGATGCAGTGAAAGTTTGATTTGTGTAGTCAAATATAGATAGGTATAATATGATGAATTGTAGCAAGGAAGTGTGGAGCAATAGCAAAGGGATTACGTAGGTTATGCAAGCTTACTTTCTGCTGTGTGTTAAATGGTTAAAATGCAATGATTCGGATGAATGCTTGAAATTTTCCCTATGTTATACTGACTTTTCTAAACAGCCTTACAAATACAACCCTGGATTGATATTCTGTGACTTTTTTACTCACATTCATCCCAGCTGCCTTATTACATCAAATCTCCTGAATACTTAAGTATATTTGGGATTTTATGTTTTAGTGTTTCATACATATCACTGGCACTGTTCTACATAATATTTTCCATTTGCTTTAACTATGCAAGACTGAGAGATCTGTTTTCTTAGAGGGAATATGTAATCCAAATAGGCAGAAACACATTTGTATCTTGGACACTTCTCATTAAAATGATTTAGAACAATCCTGATGAAAAATGTAAACAGGAGAAGTTTGGTGTTCTTTCTGATTACCAAAAACCATCAGTTTAATGGATTTATGCCTCAGGGAAGCACTGCGGGGAAAAAAGTTCACTTTTATTATAAATTCAAATGTACCTTTAGAAGGGAATTATTATAGCATAAATATGTTTATCATGGTAGTTGATAATTGGCTAAATAGAAAGCTTTTAATGTCTTCATTCCTTTGTGGAAGTATATATTTTTATAAATATGTGTAATGATACTGCAAGGCAAGTTAATCAGTAATTGAATTTTCTCTACTGATACCAATTACCTAATAATAAAATTGATTTTTAATACTAGTTAAACAAGTTTTCAAAATGATTTTACAAAATCAAATGAGAGGGTTTTTATCTAAAATAGTCTATTATTGGAAGACAGCTTTACTAGGTTTGGAACCCTCCCCATATTTCTGATCTTTTTTTCATGTTTCATAGGGCAAGGGGATTCTTGGACCACCTGTAAGTATCAATTTTACAATTCATAAGTATGTTCAATGAATATGTTTGAATATTTAATAAAGCTATTATACTGTAATTAAAAAAATGAAAGTAATTCCGTGAAAAAACAGATGGTTTTAATCCCAAAATAGATGTTCTATGTCTATTGTGTAAGTTTTCTTCAGCTACTCCTGAGGTTGTGTAGGTCTGTGGTATATGGAGCAAGAATATTGGTGTCTGAAGGCACAGTTTGTTGTTTGTGAGAATTACATGTTCTCAGTCCTTGGCTGTTTGTTACATAGGTATTATATGTTATAAAAATACCATTTTCCTTGGTTGTTGTAGGGTCCAGCTGGTGTAGCAGGACTTCCAGGGGAAGTAGGTCGTGCTGGTCCACCTGTAAGTACTACTGTGTTTGCTGAAAATGCAGGCTTGTTCAATTGCTAGAAGGTACTTAAATAAAAAAATGGGCCATATAAATACTATTTGGGCTACCATAGCATTTTCAAACACTTTTTTTTCCTCTGCAGTGATCACTGGTAGAAGAAGAACTATGTTTGAAACTCATCAGAAATAAGAACAATGAGTAGCACAAAGTAGGGCCACCTGTCAGAATAGAATTAAATATTTGAGTGTCCCATACTCTACATCTCATTCAAGGAAAGCTGAAATCAAAGAGCAGACCTGACAGAAATACAGGAAATGTAAATCGTAACTACTTAAACTACTGATTTTCATTTGCTTACCAGCCAACATGGCAATTCAGTATTTCTTTTTGGTCTCACTTTAAGTGTGGCTCTATCTATTGACCTTACTGCTGAACTGTGCACTCAGTTTCACCACACTGTCATATTTTGACACCACACTTTACTGAAATGGAAGCTGAAACCAATTGGTACTTTCCTACTTGAAATCTGAAATAGCATTAAAATTTGTTTAATAAAACTGCTTTTAATGCAGTTATATAAATGAATTAAATAAGAATGTTAAAAACTGCCAACTTGTTTCAGAATATGATCCATCTAGCTCACTGTCTTGTCTGTAGGAGGGGCAAGAATGGATACCAAGGGAAGTGTGGCTATTTATAAATGGCATTTCTCTGTCACACTGTCGCACATTCTGGCAGTTAGTTGGTAATTCAGAGACTGCCTGAATCAGAAATTGCATCTGTGATGCCTTTTCAAAACCTATCCTCCATTAATGCAGTCAGTCTCTGAATCCATTTATATCCCAAGCCTCAATAATGCATCATAATAATGAGTCCCACAAGGTAATTATGCATTGCATGAAAAGGAATGGCTCTATAGCTCTCATGTTTTGAGAATTAATTAATAATTTTTCTATATTCATCTTGTTTATTGCATTTATGACTTAATGAAATGTGAAAAGTTATATTGAAATTACAATATTAAGTTAAAAGGTGGTCTCTGCCCAATTATTAGATCTATTTTAATTACAAACCTTCAGAAAAAAATAATTTGCATAGATTCCACATTGTCTTTAGTTGTGAGGGCACTCAGCATCAAAATTTCACAAACAGGAAAAAATTCTAACTTGGTAAATTCATCTTGGGCTCCAAAAAAGTGGATTTTCTCCTCTCTCTACTTTTGCCAGTTATTAGAATTCTTTTAGTTCACAACTTAATAGTAGTTATAGAGGAGGAGTGCCCTGATGATCCTGTGATCAGGTGTTTCAGATTTCTAAAGCAGGTTAAAATGTTTTGGTCTTCTTGTGACTCCTATTTCACAACATGGCTGCCATTCTACTAAAAAAATTGGTTTTCTCATTCTGTTCTGGGAGCCATGTTGGGGTTGATGTTTTAACTGCCTACCTATTCTGTTCTTCTGTAGACACTTAATGTCTCACTATTGTTGTGTGGACTGAATATGTGACTGCTGGTTGTTATTATTACTATCAATCAACTAAATTATTTTACCCTTTTTAAGGGAGATCCAGGAAAAAGAGGGCCACCAGGGCTGCCAGGACCTCCAGGTCCTCCAGTAAGTGATTATGTTTAATATTTGCTTATATCTGAATTTTGTGTTGTTGCTGCTTGAACAAAACTTCTCCCAAGGTGCTACAGCTGAATACTGACTTTAGAATATTGGAAAGATTTCGATCTTCCATTTAGAAAGCAAGTTTCCATTCTTTATGGTTATAATAAGGTAGTTTGCAATGCAAATTGTGTAACTTCTGTCATGATGCCTTCCCATTTCTGTAAACTGCAAATACACAGGTTTTAAATTCCCCTGTGAATCATAATACTGTAAATGTAGTCTTTGTTGGGCCTCAATGGTATTACATCAGTAGAGGCAGGCTTTTCTCTGTCAGGAGGAAAAAAAGAGTATTTGGCTCATGAGACAGAAATACACGCTTCCAGGTGGGTTGAGTTCTAATGTCTTTCTTGTAATCAGATCTGCTACTTGTAAGGAATAGAATAAAGCTTTAAAGCAATGCTTTGCCTCTCCAAGGGAAGAGGCAATCCTTTTTTTAACTCCTGGGAGGAAGGATGTGTGTTATGCCTTTGCCTTGTGTCAATTTACCTGTCCAGAGAAATAAAATTGAGAATTTGGCAGAAACATCTCAGTCCGGGTGCTGGGAAATGCAAACTGCTGGGAAAGGTGTTGTGCTAATGCCTTTTTAAAACTGTATTGTTTCTCTGCTGGGAACCTCTTCCCCTCACTCTTTAGGGACAGATCCTAAATGCATATCCTTTATTTATGCCATGTTTCTTAAAAGTTGTCAGATAATTGGTGGAGGCATTTAAAAAACCATGAATGGTAAATTGGAGTAGTTTGGAAACAAGTGGAAATGAGTTCTCAATAGTGTTTTATAGGGCTTCAATTCCTTAAAGTTTTGTCTATTTTAGGTTTCTGAAGTGCCACAGTCCCACTCCAGCTGATGACATTATGGACCCAAATGCTCTGGGCTTTTTAAAAATTCTTCTGCATATAAGAAGACCATTCTTTAAGGAGCTCATTCCTTAGACTCTCCTGTGCTATTCTCTGAAAAAAGTGTGCTCCCTCCCACAGGGCTTCAGAGAATCCAGCTGCTGCTGTGAAATAATCTTTCTCCCTGTTGTGCCTCATAAACCTCCTGTTAGCTTCCATCAAGTATTTGATTTAATATGAGAAAAGGCCTTCCCCCCACTGAGTCCATCTCATTGTACACTGATGTCTAGTTTATTGCAACTGTCATCTACCAATACTTATGCAAAGATTGCTTTCCCTGTAAAAATAATTTTCTCTGTAAAGACCTGAATCTTTTGGTGAATGGCACTAAGTTATTCTTATTACAGAAATTTTCTTGGTTTCTGTAGGAATATAATGGGGTTTGGACATATTTATTCTATTTTTAATAGCAAGTATATTTGAAGTCGGTTAAAAAGCAAGAGAAATATTTTGGGTTTTTTTTGAACAGTTGATCTAAGTTAGAGGAAAGGACCTGCAGTCTAATAGTAAATTCCTATAGTTAAGGTACTTTTCATGTGAGAGATCCTTTGGTTGATTGGATTTCTAATTCCAGGTTTAGGTGGTAGTTTTGTCTAATCATTGTGTTGTGTAATGAGTTGTGTCTGCTTATTTCTGTATTGCTTACTTTGATTAATTTAATTTAATTTAGGGAATGATTGGCCTGCAAGATGGCGACCTGTTGGTAAGATTATTGTCCATGTTTTTATTTCTTTGTAAGTAATCTCAGACACTCTTATTCAGCCTGTGTGGTAATAACTATGTGAATGCTTTTCCAGTGTCCCAGTGCTTGTCCGCCTGGCCGTCCAGGACATGCTGGCTTAATGGGTATGAAGGTAAGAGAGCTTGTTTGTTCCAGCATTCCTCCCAGAGATGCTGTCTCAAGGCACTGGGGACAGACTGACTTGAAAAAGGGCATTTCATTGCTAATTTCAAAAATCATTGCACCAGTGTGGTTGCTTATGGTTATTCAACTCTTGACTGCCAAAATTACCTTGTTGTTGAAATCTCTTGCTACTCCTCTAATCTTCACTGTAAAATTTGTGTGTGATCCTGAGGGGATTAGAGTATGTGGAGGATTGCTTCATTTACTTCCTGGATCATTTGTGGTCTGACTCCAGAAACTCTAAATATTTCCCCAGCTCCTTCATCTTTTTTACTTCTTTTTCTCTTCCTGGGAGGCCTGTAACATACTGTATTGAAATTAACAGTTTTTGAGTCTCATTTTGCCTAAGACTCGTTTAAAAATATATTCTTTGCTGGTCTCTAGAAATACTGTTGGCCTCAGGAAATTTTTATGGGATAACATAAGAAGAAATACTAACCTGCCTAGGAATGCAGCCTTGTTAGATCCAGAAGCAGATATTTTGAGCATGGCATTTAATATGTAGTGTTTCCTAGACAGGTGAGGAAGGAGTAGTGAATGGGGTTTGAGAGGGAACAGCAAGACAGCTCTCAGAAGTCTATGTCTGTTTTGGAAAACTGTATTTTAATTTCGATTAGTCTCTATTTGTTTAGTTAGTTAGTTTTTTTTTTGTTTGTTTGTTTATTTTAGGGGCAAAAAGGTGCAAAAGGAGAGTCTGGTGAACCAGGAAAACAAGGTTATAAGGTAAAATAAAAAAAGAGAAAAAACTGCTGCCCTCAAAAACAGTATTATATTTTGTCATAAGTATTAATTGTTTTAACAGAATGCATGAAGTGATACTACCTCTCATAGTGCTCCAGAATAACCAAAGGCACATTTCTACTCTTTAGTCACCTGTACTATGTATTTATTATGATGCACAAGTCATACTCCCCTTGCTTTTTATTTTGATTGTTCAATTTAGTTATAGAACTTATGGGGAAAATTGAAGCTAAGTTTATGAATTGAAAAATTTTCAAACATTTAAATGCAGGATAATTCCTTGGATTTACCAAGTTAGCTGTTTTGCAGCACAGATAAGTAATTTCATGAAGAATGAGAGGGAAAAATACATTTGAGATGGAAAGGACACAATATAAGTTCATAAGCAGAGGCCAAGTCTGATTCGTCTTGAAAACTGAAATTTTAACTCTCTGAAGGTGTTCCATTTGAATTAACTTGTTATAAAACCTCTTTAATATTGAAATATTTGCTAGAAATTTTCAGATTTGCATTGCCTTGGTCTGTGCTTCAATGTTGCAGGAGAAAAAAACATTAGAGAAAACTTTTTGCACTTTTAGTCTGGAAGAACAAGAAATCATAGAATCATAGAATGTTAAGAGTTTGGAATGGACCTTAAAGATCATCTAGTCCCCATGTCCCCTGCCATAGGCAGAGACATCTCCCACTAGACCAGGTTTCTCAAGGCCTTACCCAGCCTGGCTTTGAACACTGCCAAGGTTGGGGCATCCACAACACCCCTGGGTAACCTGTTCCAGTGTCTCACTACCCTCACAGTAGAGAATTCCTTCCTGCTACATAACCTAAATTTCCCTTCTTGCACTCTGTACCCTTTACTCCTTGTTCTATCAGTGCAGTACCTGATGAAATCCTAAAGACATTAATGTCAGGAAAAAATGTAATGACAGATTAAGGGTAAAATATGATTATTCTTTATACTGAGGTTTCTTTAAAATGACCCTTTGACTAATAATTGAATGGAATGTGAACCTGAATGAGTATCTGTCTGAGAAAGTGGTGTGACTTCATTTGAATTACTTTCAAACAGGACATGGTGACAGGAAAAAATAAGTAGGGAATGCACCTCATACAGTGACAGAGCAATATGCATGGTATGCATTGGCTACAGATTTATTCCTTTTGCTTTCCCAGGGTGAAGAAGGGGACCAAGGACCCAGTGGTGAAGTGGGAGCTCAAGGCCCTCCAGTAAAGTATTTCCTTTTAAAGTGTTACTAGTTTTCTTCATAATGGTGTATCTTTTTTTCTTATTACTGTAAGCAAACAGATACCCTAAAACCTCCATGCTCCTTTCTCTTTATTCTGCCATATTGTCTATGAATCAAAGTAGAATTATTTAAGTCCCTCCAAAGTCTACATTACTGCTTGGCACAAAGCTCCATATAGTTCTATGGAAAAGCTAACTTTAAAAACTGTGTCATGTCCTAAATTTTGTGTTGTGCTTAGATTGTGAAAATAGTTGGATTTTTTTCCCTTTACCTTCCTTTTCATAATTTTGATGACTCTGACTTTGTTGTGTTTAAAACACAGTATGAAATTCAGACTTAGCTAAGATTTTAGGATGAAGTTGCAACAGCTGAAGAACAGGGTTTTTTTCTCTGAAGTTTTTTGCCTTTTGGCTTGCAAAAGAAGTATCCTTCAGTTATACCTAGTTATTTTCTTGTTCTGATTCACTGTGCTTTGTTCTGACACATCGCCTCAGCTTGTTCCCTGTGAGGAGCTCTTATGGTTACTGTGGCTGAAAAGGGAACAGAATAAAGGGGTCATTCTAAGCAGGAGAAACAGGCATAACACCTTTAATTTCTATGTTTTGTTTTCTGATGGGTCTCATGCTTTTTTCTTAGGTGTAAAAGTATTTATTTAATGCCTTTGGTGTGCAGATTTGATACGACACAGGAGCTTACCTTGATTCACATGACATCTAAATGCTAAATTATAAAATTCTCTATGAACATAGATATATGACAACATAAACCTCTGGATTATGACTAGAAAAAGATAAAGAACAGACTAAGTAAAGGAAAGGGTGCATTCCTTCTGATGCTTGATCCTGAAAAAGTATCCCTGAAGGCCTGGTGCAGACAAAGTACTTGTTTAAGAGGCAGCTTCTGCTGTCTGAAAGGCCTGTGGGGACCAATTCATTTTACTTAGTTTGGTAAAGTTCTTCAATCACTGTGAAATAACACAGTAGAAATAAAAAGCAATTAAAGATTGATTTTCCTTTTTTCTTTCTTATGTGTTACTCATAACATTTCACTGTATTACCAATTGGTCACCATACAAACTCTAAAACAGTTGTTTTTTATTAAAATTTAGGATTCATAATATGCAGAAAGCGATATAAAATAGATAATTCATGTGAAAAAGAGCAGACAATACTTTAGAGGCAGGGATGGAAAGCCTGTGGACTCTGCTGAATCTTCTTGTAAGCTCCTTACATCAGTGAATGAAAGGGGTTAAGTATCCAGCCTCCACCACAGCACCTGCAATCCAGCCAGTGTATTCCACTGATGAGATTTGCATAAGGCAGCCACCCCTGGGAGAGCCACTGCTTTTGACAGAAAGTGTTGGATGCCACAGTGTGCCTGCTTCCAGCTTTGATCTTAGAAGCAGGATTAAACTGTGTTTATCTCCCTTGTGGGGCTGCTGTAGTGATTGTTGCATTATCACTATTTTCCCCGCGTTTTAGGCTGAAAAGACTTCAAGTGTTCTGTGCATGATTCCATCTAACTTTGTGAGGGGCAAGTAGAGGCTGCCAGTGTGGAATGTGCTCCAGGAGTGGGTTTGCTAAGCTGTGGGGAGGTGCCTGTAGCTGCTCCAATAATGCAGTTGCAGGACAAGCATATTCTGGCTGAGGGTTTGGTCTCTGCAGGGAGGAGACATCTCAGCTAGTGTCAGTTTCTTGGGAAGAGGAAGACAGTGAAGCCAAATTTCCCACAAGACTATTTAGAAGGAAAGTGATGATAATTATGCTACATCCTGCTGCATTAGGATGTCTGCTCAGTTTAGCCTTTTAGTGGACATATAAACTTAGCACTTGTACTCTCAAAAATTTTGCTCTATTTTATCTGCCTCTCAAGCTCTGTAGAATCTCCTTTGTCTGCCCAGTCCCCCACTTAGGACAACTTAACACTTTAGCAAATTTGGCCATCACAAGTTCCTTTCACACAAGCTGCAGGTGAGAATGCTTCAACTCTGAGGTAGCCAAAAAGTAAAATCAGTGGGTTTTTTCAGTTCTTATGGTGTATTTGTGGCTTTATAATACAGCCTGATAGGTTTTTTTAAAAATTATTTTAAAAATTCTAAAATCAGTAAAATATAAAATTACTATATGAATTAAGAACTCTGATACAGCAGAAGTTATACTTCTCCTTTAATACTAATAAGATAGTAAAATAATCATAAGGAAAAGGTGTAGAACTCTTGAGTCTTCTGTCTGAAAATTAGGACAGTTCTGATGAAAAGAATTAAGCATAACTTGAATACACTTTTCTATTTCAGGGCATTCTAGGTATCAGAGGTATAACTGGTATAATGGGACCTAAAGGTACCAAAGTGAGTATTGACCTTTCTTTCTATAAAATAGCCTATATTAAAAAAGATACACTTCTGAATGTTTTAAAAGCTTATTTAAGCTTCTTCTTTATTTCCCCTGTATTTTCTCTCTTTTGCCAGCTGTGTTTCCTTAGCTATTGTACTTGTTAGGAAGAAAGGTCACTCAATACTTCTAATTGATGAAGGACATGTACTCTTCACTCCTTTCCCCCAGTCATTGCATTTATGGTAGTTTGGCATATGCATTTGCAAGTCTGTAGTTAGCAAGATAGCAAGTTATAACAATTTTAAACTATAGCACAATTTAATCAAAGCTAAAATTTATTAAATAGTCCCTCCTGTGATTTGTATCTTCCTAAAACCTTTTACTTCCATCATCATCCCAGTTTTTATCAGGAGTTTTTATTGACAGTTTGTTCTTTTTCCCATTCTTTCTTTGACATCTCTGCATCTTAAATTGCTGCCAGTGGGATTAATATTTATGTGAGCTCTTACTTTACTGGACAATTTTCCTTCTGTTTCTCTATCTGTTATTTCAAACCTGGGTGCTACATTTCTAGATCTTGTTAAATCCATACAGTGAAAATTTCTGAAAGAATGTAACAACCCTGCCATTATTTCCTTCTCCAGAAGTCAAATCACGTAACTCTTGTGATCATCTGTCTTCAGGGACAACATCAAATTTCTCCTGATTATGAATCTTCTCATGAATGATCCTTCCTAACCTCTTGGGCATGTTTGCTGAGCTTTTACTATCTTACTTCACTTTTCTGGTCTTTGTGTGATATAATTATTTGTAGTTATTTGCCTACATTTTCTGTAATATTTAGTCTACTCGAAATATTTACTACATCTGTTTGACAAAGAAGTTCCATGTTCTCCCTAAATCTTTTTTAAAATAATATTTTTTCTCTCAATTTGCGTTTTTTACAGGGTAATGATTGCATTTTTTTCTTGAAACATATGTGATAAAAATAGCAGCACTGCACTTGATTTCTCTGCGTATTTTGATGTTATTCTATTATGTGGTGAAGGATATAGTATGTTTAAAGAAGACACAGAGATTTTCTTGAAGCAGCATGTAAAGGTCTACCTCCTTCCTAGATTTTTCAGAGAATTATCTGAATGTTACATTTTGACTGATATTTTTTCATATTTAAGTATATTTACTTTCATATCTCCATTAAAAAAGCTAAGATAAATGAAGAAAATTGATTGCCTTTTTTAAAAAATTGGAGTGTCTGTGGAGACTTTGTAGCTCCAAGTGAAACAGGAGGACATGTACTGCTCCAGCAGTTCACTTTAGTATCTTGTGTCATTTGTTTTGTAGGGAGCTCGTGGTCTTGATGGTGATCCTGGTCCCCAAGGTCTTCCTGGTGCACCTGTAAGTAGAGTGTGGGTTATCCAAATGCTTCCCAGTTAGCGAAACTTTGTGGCTGTGAATCAAAAAAGCCTCTGATTAATCCAATTCTATTGATTCCCCACAGGGAAATAAATGATATTACAGTGATATCAAGTCAGTAATGTCTTAATGTTCCCAAAGAATTTGAGGTAGATGAACCCATTTTAACTTCTCAGTATGTAATGGTTTCCTCTTCCTTCTGAGTCCTATTGTGCATTAGGGTGGCTTGGAATTTTTCAGATGTCAAACTGGAACAAAATCTGTACAGGGCAATTTGTGCAATTTTTGTTGGAGTTTTTTATTGTGTGTTTTATTTGTTTGTTTGGTTGTTTGGTTTTTTTTTCTCAAATTCTTCCTAGTTCTCTTCTCCCATAGTTGAAATTTGTGTGTGGAATAGCCAGTAACTCTGTGTTAAACAGTTAAACATCCTTTACTTAGATTCCTGAAAACTTAGGCAATGGCTTGAGCTGTGTTTTTTAAAATATATTTGTCAGCTGCAGTTTTAAGAAACTTTATTTCTAAATATAGTGTGATTTTGAGATGTCTACTTTCACCAAATGTGAATGGTACTTGTTGATTTTCTGAGAGTTTTAGCTAAAAAGTACAAGGAAATTTATTCTGGTTTTATTTCTAAAATTTTTTTTTTTTCTGTAGGGAGATCAAGGACAGAGAGGTCCATTAGGAGAGACAGGTCCAAAGGGAGAAAGGGTGAGCACAGACAAATTTTGACTCTTGTTGACTTGCAAACATTAATAGCATATAAACAGTGCATAACTGGTACTTTCAAAATAAAGTGTATCTGAATGAGTATGCCCTGACATTCTTTTAATTGTTTTTAGCCTAAGTTTTAAATATTGTTATTATTCTTAGGGTCCTCAAGGTACAAGAGGAATAAATGGCCTCCCTGGACCTAAAGGAGAGCCTGTATGTATATTTAATTTCTTTTTTTGCTTCATTCAATGTTACTTTGTATATTAGTGCTTGGGCAAAATCTTTTCAATGTCACAATATTTTTTTCTTTTTCAAGGGCTTACCAGGAGTTGATGGCCGTGAAGGGATCCCTGGAATGCCTGGAGCTAAAGTAAGGCACAACTGGCATATTTCTAAGCTTTGGAAGTGCCCTAGATTTGTTCATTAATTTGTGGCTGCTGCTTATGGCTCTATGTACATTATTAGGGTAATTGAATTAACATTTCTGTACTACAGATCCAAAAGTATGTCAACTCAGTGTTCCAGAAATAAAATTTTGCCTCATGTTTGATTTGCATAAATTGCAACTTAAAATGTTTTACAGGGTGAACCAGGAAAACCTGGAGCTCCAGGTGATACAGGGCTCCAGGGATTGCCAGTAAGTATCAAGTATTTTACCTTTGAAAGGTAGGCTCAGTTCAAATCATAAAAAAGGCTCTGTATAGGTTGATTTGCCTCTGGTAATTCTAGTGAAAATCTGAGCAAAAGGCTCAGGGAAGAGTATGTGTAATGTAAGGGGAAATTCTGCTATGTGTATGCAAAACCTCTGCACAGAAGTCTAGATTTCCTTATAATGCCATTGTGAGGAAGTTGGCCTCACAAGACATTTGTGGCCAGGATGTGACTCTTCTCATGTTCCTCCTGCCTGAGACCCCGTGGGTGCTCTGGTGTGACCCCACAGCTAGGGCTGATCTCATTGTATTGACTGGGGCCAAACTATTCCCAAGCTGAGCAGGAAAGGCTGAGCTGCTAGTCTGACATACCTTCCATGAACAGTCATCCTTTGATATTCTGCTGGCTCCCAACATCTGGAATGCATCACTCTCCTACTTCTTTCTGTGGGTGGGTTGGAGGTCTCCAGGAGGGAACTCAGAGGGAATCACTAGTGCTTTATGGGCTCTTTCAGAAGGTAATCCTTGTGCATTAACTAAGTTTGAAAACTGTACCAATTGTCAAAAGCTAAATAGAAACCTCTTTAAAACACTTGGCTATAGGAGTAATAAAACACTTTGCTATAGGAATAGTAAAACACTTTGCTATTGGAGTAATTGCTGTGACAAACAGTGAAGGAGATGTTTTAAAACAGAACTGGACATAGATTTGTAGTACTAAGTGAAGTCTTAAGCTTGGAAGACAATTTGGTAAAAGTGTACTTGCTGTGAGCTGTTGCAGAGAGGTGAGGAAGGAATGAAAAATTTCCAAAAGTATCTGTTAAACTCTGCACCTACATTCTCAGCATACCAGGATTAGGCATACTAGGCATGTATTTCTAGTCTAAGACAGAAAATGTCACGGGTCCTCACTTATTCATGCTTCTTTTGCAACTTATAAAGTAAGAATAATGCTTCTTATCTGTTACTTTGTAAACAGAAAAAATTCAAGCTTGGTCCCTTATTGAATAGAAGTGCTTCAATATCAAATAAAAGGATTTGAAATACTCAAGCATGAGAAAGATTTTATTTAATTTTTTTAAACACCATTTCAAATCCCCTTAACAACAAATAAATGCCAATCTTTTTTCCTCCAGGGTTTCCCAGGCTCTCCAGGTATGAAAGGTATTCCTGGCCCAAAGGTAAAGCATCTTGAATATTGTCTTTCCCATCTAAAGCACAAATAAAGTGCTAAAGTTTCTAAAGTAAGCAATGAAATTGTACTAACCTTTTCTTGTGTTAAGAGACAAGCCTTAGGCTGAAGGAATTAAATATAGTTTTTAATCAACTTTGGCCTGTGCATTTTCATGATTCTTGTGTTATATGACATGGTTTTCATTATTCTAGGCATTAAATACTACCTAAAACCAGACATTTTCTTTTAAATTTTTGGAAGTCATTGCTAGAGGAAGCTTTTGTAAGCAGGATGTGCCTGTCTTACTGCATCTTGAATGATCTTGTAATAAGAATAGTATTTATAGCCACCCTAAGCTGATGCAATCACAGAGGTTATCATCTCTATTTAGGTAGCAACAAATTGCAGCATCAATTCCAATTTAGTTTAAAAAATTTTTGTAAGATTGAGACTGTGGAATGTTTCAGACAATGATGTTTGAGTTTAGCTGTAAGTAATTGAAAAAGAAAACTAGACTGACATGATTTTTGTCTGAAATTACATGGAGTGATATTGCCTTCTGAGATTTGATAGCAGCAATCATATCTATTTGGGATTTGTCAGCACATAAACAGCAAAGGAACTGAAATCTGACTTAAAATTAGATAGAAAGGTTAGGTCAAAGTTAAAAGAACACCAAAAATAAGGCAGAAGTTAAAAAATTAACACAGGCTGATATTGTTTAAACCTTATTGCTTTCCTTATTTCAATTTTTTATTTTAAAATGGAAGAACAAACCATTGGCTCAGCTAATATTTTCATCCTCTTCCCAACAGGGTAATAGAGGTCGTCCTGGAGTGCCAGGGTTAATGGGAAATTCTGGTAAACAGGTAAAACCATTAATCTTATGCAAAAGATCTAGAAAAACGTGTAAAAAAATCACTTTTCAGATCTGTTGAATTTCAAATTTGTTCCCCAAAACAGGGTCAACAGGGCCCAGAGGGAGAAGCAGGTCCAACAGGACCCCAGGGACCACCAGTAAGTATGGAATAAATTTCTAATTGAGCATATGTAAAATTGCAGTGTCTCAAGATAGGGTTGCTGGAGGTAGCCACAAGGTAAAATGATTATTTATCATAAGTTCTAATTTTTAAGGTAAATACTGGCTCTTTACCTTCTGTACCAAGAGGATGTGCATCATCACATAGAGCAATACAGTCCTTTATATGTTGAGTAATGTCCTATGATTGTTTTTGGCTTTGGTGAAAAGTTAAATTTTTAACCTTTCTTTATATTCTTCTTGTCTTTGTGTTTAAGTATGCTGAGTAAAAGCCAAAACAGAGGGAATAAGTGTGGCTTGTGACAAAAAGGTGGAATTACACTCCTGTTTTTCCACTGCAGCAGTCTGGTTGGCTTTCCTAGCCTAGATATAGTGGTGTGAAGAATAGCATTTATCTTTCATTGGAAACACTGCTCTTGTAATTTCTTTCCCCGAAGATTTTCCTTAATGCTAGAAAGATTTGGAAGGTTGGAAAAATTGTTTCTGGGCAGGTAGCTTGCTGCAGGAAATAAATCTGCTAAGAAAAGTAAACTGATGGTATTTTTTAAGGCTCAGTTTTGAAGACAAAGGACAACTGGATACTGGAGAGTGTTGGGTACTGCTTTTTGAGTCCCTCTAGAGGGGACCTGACATGGTTTGAAGCTGCATAAGGCTGATCTAATTTCCCTTTGCTGTTAATCCCTCTGGATGGAGAAGGATGAGATGATCAGTGATTTGAAGAAAATTTTCTTGTACAAATATTCAGTCTGATGACATTAACCAGGCTCTGAAAGCAATTGCTTTTCCAGGCTTCCCTATTGCCACTGATACCCTGGGAGTGATTTCCTGGAATTTTCTGGGCTTCTTCTATAATGCAATGATTCAAGTTTTGCTCATGCAGTTGCAGGGTTATTCTCATACAAGGTTTAATGAGGTACTGTCTGTGATATATTTGTAAGGGTCAGGAATATCTTCTCTGAATTCACTCCTAAACATACACCAGCAGCCAGCTAAGTAACAGATTCCATTTTTTTCTGTTTTTTTTTTTTTTTTCCTGTGGTTTATGCTATCAGGTTCTAGATATATTAATTAATGAGATCATGTTTATTTTGGACAGTGTTGCTGCTGTGTCCACATCTGCCTAATGATGATACAAAAAGGGGATTGTAAGAACATTTACTAGGGTGGCATACAGGTATCTTCAGCCTCCCAAACACCCAGCTTGCAAGCAAGTTTTTGGTTTCATCTTTATTTTTTTCTTTGTATTTGAAAGTGTTGGGTACACTGGAAAAAATTTTCATCCCTGTTCTTAGGCTGATACTGTACACTTGTGACAGGAGCAAGAATTATAATTTAATCAGACCACAGTAACTGCCCACTCTGATAATGCACTGTAATCTGCTGAACTATTCTTTTAATCCTTTCAATGTGAACATGAATTTACAAAATCAGCAGTCCGTACAACAGGGGTTGACACAAAAGGTTAATTGTTAGTAACCCTGTAGATGGACAGAAATACTTAAAGCAGATTAAATACAGTGATTTTTCCTTTTATCTCTCTAGAGAACAGAAAGACATCTGGATTCCTTGCCTTTATTTTCTGTATGTTTACAAAGTGCACTCATTTTGGAAAACATGTAAACATTAGAACCTATGCATAGAAAGAAAACTTTTGGTCAATACAACATGAAGAAAGAAAGTAAATTACTGATTATGAAGTAAGTTTGTACATCCAACAGTAAGCTACTTCTCATCTGTAGTTCCATAAAGCTATAAAGAGACTTAGATAATAACTATGTTGGCTCCCATCAGCTTGAGACTAGAGGCAGCATATGACTGGAATAACTTTCTACTTTTTTTTTTTTTTTTTTTTTTTTTGAGGAACACTTTGCATCTACACAGAAAAGGGGGATGATGAGGGCTTTTTTGTTTAGGAAGGACACAGTGTTGAACAGCTGAACTTGAGAGCTCTGATCTAAGCTGAGTCAATATTTATTTCCAGAGCAAAATAAAGAATGTTTTCTTTTTCTTCTGCACTATGTATGTGTAGCAGATACATTTGAACTTCAGCTTTTAGGATTCTGCCTTTCCATTTCTATGGAAAAAAATAATCTGCTGGTTAAATAATTCTACGTGGCTTGATTTTCAAACTTCTAAAACTAGACAATTTGACAATAAGTTGAGAAAAGCAATTATAATTAAAATATAATTGTTCTAAAGAGAATTTATCTTTTTTATTTCTTTCTTTGTCCCTAATTTGAAATTTTCTCACAGCTTTAATGCTTGTTTTAGACCAAAGTTGCATAACCAAACACTTTCAAAGCATGAAGAATTTATGGTTACTATTCAGTTATTTTTCTTGGCCTATTTCTTCTTATTTTGAATTATTCATTTTATAACTCACTTCACTTCTTTTCTTTCTCCTTTACCCCTTTGATCTATTTCATTTTTGCTGTAGAAGACTCAGAAGTCAGGAGGAGTTGGGCTTATTCCTTAGAGAAAGAAAAAACCTTGATATTTTGCAGGATATGGGGAATTTCAGTCCCCTAATATATTTGTTGCACAGCAGCAGCCACATGAAATCCTCTTCATTCCCCTGTTTCACTTACCCTGTTCTTTGTTTTGCAACTGGGTGAGACAGCATGGCTGGTAGCTCCAGGAGGACCAGAACTCCAGAGGAAAGGGCATCTGGTGCAGGTCTGTGGGGAGATAGCAGGGCTGACTCTGCTAATATGGCCAGCAGGCTGGTATTTGCTTTAGGGAAAACCTACATGCCTGCATTTGGGTTATATTTAAAAATCACAGGGATTTTCAGCTTTATCTACTTGCAAAAGACATTTTTTGAGAAAATTTTTTTCACTTCAACTGGGGTGTAGTTTTTTGAAACATTTCACAATGGAGCACTATCATCAGTGGCTCTGTGGGACAAATAATACTTTTGTACTGTTTGCCAAATAACTTGTAAAGTCTTCTATCTCTCTCATAAACCATGTTATTTCAGTGTATTTTATTGTTAAACAGCTTTTGGAATGTAGTTGGAAAGATATTGTTAATAAACAGCAGATATGAATTTTGGCCATTTATGTGTAAATATTTACAGTTTCACAGGGAAGATACTAAATATTTGAAAGCAAGATTACTAGCTCTAGTTAAAAACTCATGGCAAACACATGTTAGGAGACTCATTTTCTTCACCTCTGACAATTACCCCTAGGAGAAACTTGCTTTAAAAAGTATCAATTTAGCCTATTATTGCATTTCCTTAAAAAAACTTCAACTGGCATCTGAGTGGGTAGTGGGAGGAAAAGCCCTTTTGCTATTCATGCATTCAGTAAACTGAAAAACAACTGGAGCAACATGGAAATTTTGCCTTTTATTTCTAAATGAAATATAATCTCCACCCCACTCTAATTGTTTTGTTGGTTAACCTTATGTTTGCTTCACATTGTTCTAACCAATTCAAGTAATTACCAAACTCATTTGTGATAAACCATTCTAAGTCAGTCATCATGGCAGGTGGGCCAAGGAAGGAATTCTCAAATGTGGGAGTGTCATTCCTAATCAGTGGAATTTAGTCATGCTCCCTAAGCTGCTTAACCACTTTCTTTCATATTTGCTGAGATTTAGTAATTTAATTTAGTTTCTGCAGAAAATACTGACCCCTGCATGCGCTTTTTCATCCCTTGCTTTTCTTCAACTATTTAACCTATAAATTGCTAACATTTTGAGAGTCTTTATTGCACCCTGTGGTTTTGCAGACAGCATGAAATATTGAAGTAATCACTTAAAGTTCAGTACGTGTCTAGCGAATTGGGCAAACTTGATGTATATGCAGGCCAGCATTCGTATATGTTGCTTTGTAATTAGGAAATAATACATGTTTTCCCAACATTAGCAACACAGACTAAATATCCAGCTGCCTAAGATTTGATACCATAGCCCCTCTCAGAGAATTCTGAGGGGCCCTGGTCAGTTGGGCTGACTTCCTCTCTGGAAGTGCCTTTGTCTCACTCTAAAGAGGAAACCTGGAGAGTAACTTGGATTTGGTACTCAAATGTCACGTAACCTAAAGTTAGAGGAGAATGCTCTTTTCAGCATATTAAGTTACTTTCAGAAAAATAATTTTCTGGTCTTTATAGATATTTCTGTCCTGCCTATGCTGAAATGTAGCTTTGGTTACCCTAAGTAGTTCAGTTATAGTAACCAAAATGTAGCTTTTCTATCGGTTTACACGACTGCATCTGAAATGTAGTTGATAATGGTAGGATGAAATGTCCTTGTCTCAGTCTATATGCTATGTTTAGGAATTAATGGATGTGTTTTTTATATATAATTTCAGACACGTTCCACACATGGTGTCATAGTTTACATTCGAGGTAGAGCTAAAGGGGTTAGTTAGCATTAGAGTGTTTATAGCAGAGTCAAAAGGACCAAGTGCATTTCCATCTTGGCAGGTACTTTTTATCCAGTAAACCTGAGCCTCTAGTGTGACAAAATCTTTTGACCCTGCCCAGTTCTGCACCGTGGTTTGTATAGGATAGCACTTTTTCTATCATGCTTGCAGACTACATATCCCAGTCAAACTTTATAAGCTCCAAGCCTCTTCACTTTTCCTGGTATCCACCCCTGTCTTCCTAGACAACATGGCCAGATTCTTGTCTGATACCTCTTTGCTTACCCCTACAAAAGAGTCAAGCCTTCAAAATCTCAATGAGGATGAAAACTATCCCAGACAACTTAAAGGAAAGTCAGCTGTAAATCCTGTAAGGTCTTCTTACATATGTTGCATTAAAAGGCTGAATAGAACAGATGTGTTAGAAAGACATGAAATCTTTAAATGCATTGAGTGGTTGAGCCATTGTGGCCTGAAAAAAAGGGAAGGTAGATTTTGTGGTAACCACAGTCTAGCACAGCAGCTGTGGAAGGGCTACATCCTGGTTGTGTTCAGCCTTGCAGTGCTGTGCTATCATTTCACATTTCCATTTGCATGTGCCTTTTCCTAGAGGCATGGAATGCTCCCAGCATGGATGCAAGCTGATTTGCCTCAAGCTCACTCCAAACTAGAGTGGCTACTTTCCCTCCTCAAGTGTTTCACCTCTAGGAAAAGTGTGGATTCTGAACTGTGTTGAAAGTCCATAAAACCATACAGATTCTGGTAGTTTCTTTGCTAAATCCAGTGCAGCATGCCTGCTGGTTTGTGGGTGACCTGAAGCTATGCACTGTTGTACAGAGGGCTGCTGTGTAGGAAGGGCAGGCTGAGGACATGGCCAAATTGCCTTCTGCTCTAATTACTGCTCATATATGAGACTTACAGCACAGAGGAACATTTCATCTGACCAACAACAGATGTCAACCCCTGAAACAGCTATCACAGAAACCCTCCTGTAGGCTGTGGGGAAAATGAAGTGCTTCTAGGACATGACTTATGTTGCATTTTAAGTGTTTGCATGATGACATTTCCAGGTGCCTTTTCTTTTCTCCAGAATTATGAGTAAGCAGCTTACTGTATAACCTACTCTAGGGCCATTTCAGTCTGGTATAACTTGGAGGAAGCATTACAGTCTTTCTAGTTGTGCCAGGGATGGGATTCCTCATTCTTTGGCTTCCACATTCTCTCTTACTTGTTAAAACACCACTGCAAATCTTGCAGTGCTGGCCCATACTTTGAAATAATCTGTCCTTGCAGATGTAATGTCAATGTTTACAGGAAATACTATGCATTTATAGTCCAGTCTTCTGTAAATTAACCTCCTCCTTTGCCTCCTTAGAAAAGCATTGTGTTTGACAAAGTGCCTCTGGTGTGCATTTGACAACGCATTTTTTCTGCATTTGAAATAAAATGGAAGCTTTTTCTTGACTTTCGTGTGACCAGCAGAACTTTTGATGTGCTTAACAGCTTTATAATAAGATTTTAACTCCCTGAAGATACTGCTTTTGTCTCATGTATATCAATGAGTGTTATGAAAATGATGGAAGACAGGTTTCTAATGTTGATCATAATTTTAGTCTTTGTCTTTCTTGTATCAGAAATGTAGCAGTATTCCAGGTCAGAGATATAGTTCAGAATTTTGTAATTAAATTAAATTTTAATGCATTTTCTGGGTTATAAGATGAAGGTGAGTTAGGGGACTTTTTTCCTTCTTTTTTTTTTGTTCTTTTTTTTTCAACATAAAAAAGCTTCTAGAAATTGTGCAAAGTGCTTTAAAGTAATAGTTATTTTAACACCATCTGATATTTTGAAGGAAATTAATTGAAAAGACTGTTTATGTTTGCTTCTGTGATCTCTCCAGGATGCCTAATTATTTCTTGAATTGTAGAGTTAGCTTTCCTAAGCTTGTGTGAGAAGTTGTCACTGCATTTATGACCTAGTGTAAAAGGCCCTGTCTGACATCTCCTTTTATTCAGTATGCCACAACATTTCACAATATTGTTCTTGTTATGAAAAAAAAAAATCCTGTATTTAAAATTACCAATTGCACACAGCACAAGAATGCTAAGATCTGTTTTTATCTGAAATTTTCTGTTATTGTATAATAGTTTATCAACTTGCATAATTAATAACTTCAATTCTTGACATTTTATGTTCTTAAATATTAATGTAAAGATCTTCCTTTTATTGCAAATAGCACTTACATAGTCACACAGTGAATTCAAGAAGAGTTTAAGTGAGACCTAGGCTTGTGTTGTGACATTGTTTGAATTTATCTGTCTAGGGATATGTCTGTTCATGTGGGAGTAAAGCTATAAAACTTATTGAGCTGTTCTAAAAAGTTTATTCATAAGAGACGAAATCTTTTGAGAAAGATACTTTAGCTCAAAAATTGTTTAAAATCTTTGCAAGTTTGGCTCAATGTCAGATTTACCCAGGGTAGGAATTCAAATGGCTGCTTTATGAAATAGGGTGGTAACACTAATGTGAATATCTGAATGAATAAACATGTCCGAAGTGAAGCTATAAAGATCCAGTAAAGCACATATTTATGCTTATCACCATTACAAATGGTGATTTTTTAAAATTTACCTGCCCTATAACACTCTAGACTTATTAAACCTGAATGAGCTTGTTAAGCATTACTTCTGCATTCACTTTTCACATTTGTGCGTTGGAGATAAGGTGCTTTAAATATGTGGTCATATAGGAGCTCAGGTGATGAAACTAAGCAAAACCTAAAGTTAAGTGTGCCTGCCAGAGTTGTCATAGTGAAGTGAATGTGTTTGGGACAGGTAACTCTCAGGTGTGATCTCATGGAGGGAACTTCATTTTGCTTAATCACTCAGCAAAATGATTAACTTGAATTATTTAATGCTGAAGAAAGGTTATATGCCATTGTTAACTAAAAATGTTTACTCAGAAAGTTTAACTGGTTTAAATGCATATGGTATTTTTGCACTATGAAAAATAAGTTTCTATTAAATCCAAAGGCTAAGTAGTGTAAATCACTTAACATTAAGGAAAAAAAAAAAAAATCATACTTTATTCCTGGATCCCAGGAAGAATTCCAGGAAATAATGTTGTTCCCTCTATTTCTGCTTCCAGGGTAGCAGAGGGGAGACAGGTCCTGCAGGTCCTCCAGGTTTACCAGGGAAGTTGGTAAGCAGTTTATTTCCACATTCAGTGCTCAGGTTTACTTTCAAGGAGTTATAGTATCATCTGGAACTACATTTATCCATTTTTCCATTTATCCATGCAGGGAACTGAAAATAACATTGAAATGAGTAGTGGTTCAGTTTCTTTTTCAGTCCTCTGTGCCTGTGCTAATATTAGAAAATGCTGTTTTAAATTACGTGGAGCTGTGTATGATTTTTTCTTCTTCTTGATAAACCCATAAATCTGATGACATTCAACGCTGAGTTGCACACTCCTGTGTGGGCTCCTGGGAACAGGAGCAGTGAGAGACCGGCTTTCTGCTAACAGCTACGTGAAACTAAAGAGTGGAGCACATTATGAATGCCACCTTTTACCAGAGCTCCAGCAATATTTACACAGAATCAGTCAGAAGCATAGCTAGGGAGGTCTTGGCTGAAAGAGCCCACTGTTACAGAGGAATGTGCAAATCGCAGAGTGCAGGATCTTGGGAAGTGTTTTTAAGAGAACCAGTCTGTCATTGAGGGACTAAAGGGTAGAAAACCCTGTAAGTCATTTCTGTTGTGATTGTCAGCAATAAATTCATAATAAGACTCTGTTTAAAGTTCTGAATTTTGGATCAGCCCAATTTAAATCAGATAATCCTCTTTCATCAGGCTAAGTGTGTTCTGGGAATAAGGTTCTGCCCCATCTGCTTTCAGGGTATGACCCTTAGTTGTTCATTCTAAATGAGATTGGCTAAGTTAACATTCTTGACTTATTTTCACAGGGTCCCCTGGGTAATATTGGACTTCCTGGACTGCCTGGTCCTCCAGGCCTTCCTGGAGGCAAAGGTGACCGGGTAAGAAATACACTCATACATGCAATTTGATGTCAGGAGTAAACACCACAGGTTGAGCACTGTTATCAGTTTTTCCATGAATTAATGTCTGTTTTCTTGTTTCGTATGTAGATATTTTAACTGCTTGAAAGTGGTGCTCTCTGTGCCCATTAACTGCTTGTAGCTCATAAACGTGTACAGGAAAAGTCTTGACCATGTCACTCAAGGGACTGAAATAAGATTACTGAAGTAAATGTTCTTTTGTTTTTTTAAGTTTGAATCATTTAAAGACCTAAATCATACTGTAAATCATTGACACAGCCAGATATGAAATGGTCAGTCAGGGTCTGTGGTCATTATAGGGCTTTGCAGTTTCAACCCTCACCTACAGTAGTAGTGATGCCTGTTACATATGTCTTAGGACCTGCTATGGAAATGCTAATGCAGCTATTGATATAATGCAGCTGTTAAGACATCTATGCATACATGCAGAATTACAGGATATAAGTACTTCTAGTATTTCGCTGAGAGGGAAGGATTTGGCCCTAGGAGCCTCACATAACTGCAGAGTATATATTGCTTTGCTGAATATATATTAGTGAAGGCAGTACGTAAAGCCAGAGATGTTTCTTATCTTCTTTTGGCTATAGGAGACTGCAGAGAATGGAATTAATTTGCCAAACTTCTGATACACTTGATAAAAAAATATTAAATTCTTTACTTTGTCTTCCTTACTTGAGGCATGTCTACATCAGTATTAAATGAATTACACTTTTGAAGTGCCTCATACATCCTCCTGACAGCCACGGGACTGTAGTCAGACATGGGTATAACTGCTGTAGAATGTCTTAGCTGAGCAGAGGAATTCTGCCCCTGGTATGCTCCCAGCATACATTATAGAGTTTCTGGATAGGGTTTGTTTTTGGCAACATAAGTTTTTTTTTTTTGTTGTTTGTTTGGGGTTTTTTTTGGTTTTTTTTAAAGCTATTCAGGTACTTAAAAGCAATTTTCTAAGTCTTTGATGTTGTTGAGGTATTTTTTTCATGTTTGTTTGGTTTTCTTTTAATGCTGAGATCAGGACACATGTTTCTAGTCAAATGTAAGTATTGACATAAAGTAGTCTCTTTTTATTAGATTGGTTATGATTCATATTTTAGACTTCTCCAGAGGGAGATTGAGGAAGCAAAGGTAGAAGGAAAACACCTAACATTTGTTGCAGTGCTAACAGCCTCCATCCAAAGGTGCTTGATTTTCCTCATTTGCCATATGAATGGTCTGTATCTCTCGGATGAAAAGTAGAATGTAGATGCTGTAAACAGACCTAGAGAAATTCAGGCTACAGTACTGAGTATCTAACTGGGAGATGACAGTAACTTATGCCTAGACCATTTTTAAAAACCTGAAGTCAGTTTAATGCTCTGTGCAAATACCTTAAAGTCCAAAGTGCTATGCTAGGAATAATTTAATCCTATGACTGGGTTTTAGCTCTCTGCTTGTATCCTTGATTCATTTTATTTTCCAGTTGCATAGAGGTTGGAGTGACTTTTCTGGGGCAGGCTTAGCAGGGCTGCAGCCTTGCCAGCAGCACTGACCTGCAGTATCTCTTCCAAGTCATGAGCCTGGAGAGCAGTGTGCCACTCTATCTGTCTTCTTCCCTTCAGCTTTTGCAACTGCATCAGTCTTACACAAACAACCTTCTCAGGTTGGAAATAGGGGTCCCTGTTGCCTGTTAACCCCAGTCTTTGGGTCAACCCCTTCTAGGAGTAAGTTCTAGACTGAAGTAACTTTTCCTCCCATTCTGATTTCAAAATTTCATGGTTTTGTACGCCGGGATCCTATAAAGTTCTGTTGTGTAGCTGTATCTTCATGGTAAGAGTTGATGTAAATAGCGCCCAGGAACCAGTAGAATTAATGAATTCTATTATCAGTAGTCATTCTTGATCCCAAAGCTGTTAAATATTGTGTACCATCTGTTGGCATCTTGTCTACATGCAGGTGATGACCACTTAAATCACCACCAAAGACACCACCAGAATTATTTTTACTGAAGTAATATGTAAAACTGAGAGGGGACAAAATTAGATGGCTATAATAATGATTGAATGTTACAAGTGTAGTATCATGTGCTAACTGCAGGGTCAGCATTCCTGTTTCCAAGCCCACATGGACCAATCCTCACCATGTCACCCTGTGCCTGGGTGGCTTTTCAGGCTGCAAAAGGAGGTCACAGCCTAGGTCTTTGTCTCCTTTGGAGCCTGAACCAGACTGCCACTAGTTTGGGCGAGGAGCTGTGTGCATCAGGCACACACCTGACGTAGTCTGGCAGAGAGAGCAGGACAAATCAACATAAGAGCAATGGCTTCAGTGAATCTTATGGGGTGGTTTTGCCCAAGCAACACAGATAATGGTCAAACCCCCAGTATTCACCATTTGGGCCTTTTCTGATTCATGCATTTTGGATTGGTTTCATACATGAGTTCTATTACAGTCAGTTAAACAGCACCAAGTGCCAGACCTTGGCACTGCAACATGATCCATTGTCCTGCTAAGTAGTTAAAGTAGTTAAAGCCCCTGGTACAGTTTTGGATCATGCTGACAGGCAGTTTTGCAAATGGTTCTTGAGAATGATTGGAGAGGGATTTTTGCTAAATAGATAGGCAGTATGTCAAGAAAAGTAAGTATTTCCATAATTTGACATCTTGCCGTATTCCCTCCACTGCAATTTTTGGAGTCCATGTAGAATAGATTCCAGTAGTTTCAGTTGTGATTTTTATATTTGCTTATACAAACATCGCAGGACAAGGCTCACAAAAGCCACAGATTGTTCTGTGTCAGCCTTCTCTATTGGCAGGTTTATTGCTCTAAAGAAGAGTAAGGGGAGAAAAACAACTCCCAAAACAATGTTAGGTTGGAAACCAATGTCTTTTTTGTGTAATTGGGAAACCATAACAAGGCACAATGTTGAGAACACTTCTGCCAAAGTAGTTTCAGTGTTGTTTGACAAAGTTGGAATGTTAAATAGTTCTGTCATTTATACTGCTTAGCTTTGTGGATAATTTAGTATTAGCTCTTCATCGTCAGGAACATGATAACATGTCAGAATTCATTAAATTTATAAAAGCTACAACAGTCTGTGTGCCTATATCTTATGTGAATTAAATGGATCTCTGAAATGGGAGAGAAACTGCTACATCTCTGTCTGTTTTACAAAAACAGAATTATCATGCACAGTTATAGTTTGTTTGGAATGCATATCTTTGAACATGCACAGACTGCAAAGAATTTTAAAATGATGGTGTGAATGGTTTTCCAACAGAATACAAACACAAAAATATTTTCCTAAATTATATACTATTCAACAAATTTAATAATTTTGCTCTAGAAAAAAATTACATATGTTTGTAATTAATTGAGTAATTAATTTATTTCTCTTTGTTTCCTGTCTGTCCATACGGGTACATTTTGTTAGAGGATTCTAAGATGAAACATAATCTAATTTCTTTTTAAAAAGGAATATTAACTTTAAAATACAAGCCCTTCATCTCTGACTACAACAATCAAAATTCTAGACACAGGTTTGCTAAAAGACATTGAGAATTAAACAGCATGCAGGACAAGATTGTGACTGTACTTGTGGATGTCTGCTTTTCCCACATTAGCAGGGGCTAGTATAGTCTACAGCAATTTGGAATATATAATATGCTAGATAAAGTGATACACTTACTGGATTTATTTACTTATAGCTTCTAACCAATTCTCAGAGCAGACCTGTAGCAGCTGCAAGACCATTTGTCGTGTAAAGGAGAGATACTTTTGGACAGTCAGAATCTGTACTGTACAGTGGTGGTGGATTGTATATTCCATACTAGTACTGGCCTTCACTCTGTCACATAAATTACATAGTAAGATTTAAGTGCTTTCATTGTCATTCTTAAAAATTTGCAGCTTTAAAGGTCTCTTGCATGAACGTGAAATTTAGGATCAGATAACATTTAATGTGCTTTAACTTTAAAATTCTGAAGACTTATTTCTTAAAATTTTTAATCTCTAACCTTTTAGGGTTCGGTCGGTGAACCAGGACCTAAGGGTGAACAAGTAAGTCATGTTAGAGATCATGGGACTTTAAAATCACAGTACCAAATGTCACATAATGTTGACTAAATCTGAAGGCTGACAGTATGTCTTTCTTTGATAGGGTGCACCTGGAGCAGAAGGAGATGGAGGAGAAAAGGGTGACTTAGTAAGGCACTTTTTTCCCCTTTTACCTGGTATAATATTATGTTGTTTTTGTACATTAAAGATATAAAGTATTGTTGGAGTGCTTCAAGTGTTATGTTTTCATCATTGAAAGGCACATTTCAGTTTTATACCAACTGGCCCTTGCAGAGAACCTTTCTATTTGCCTAATTACTCTATTCCTACTGTTTGGAAAGCACTGAAATATACAGGTTCTGTTAGGTGTGCAATCTAGCACAGACTGCCTTGTCTGTGCTTTTATGTAGATCCATATAGAAGAGTGTTTATGTATAAAAATATATATAAACATGCATACACAGGCACATCAATTCTTGGTGTTTGAGGCAGTGAGGATGAGCAAGTATTTTAATTTAGGTGAAACAGGAGGAGAGTTAATAAATATCCTTAATGACTTAAGTATTTTTTATTGACTTTCTCTTTGGAAATATGATTTGCAATGATTTGTTAGAGAGAGGAAAAATAGATACATATCTATCTATCTATCTATCTATCTATCTATCTATCTATCTATCTATCTATCTATCTATCTATCTATCTATCTGTCTATCTGTATGCTGCAGGAGTATGGCATGTTGTAAATTGACAGGGGTAATGCCTGGGTCATGTGCCCTTATGTAAAGAGGGTTTGTTTCCCTGCCAAAAGAAAAACCCGCTGGTCCAGTGGCTCCCATGGGGCCTCATCCAGCACAGCCAGAAATGATCTTTCTAAAGGAAGTAAACTGCTCCCTATTCAAAGAATGCTAGCCAGGTTGTATGCTGGAAATCAGTGGTTTTCTCCCCACAGGCAGCAATTTTGAAAGCCTTAGTGAGCTAGATGCCCAGTAACTGAGCATTACAATCCCTCTGCACATTCCCAGGAAACAATATGATGGGTTAATTATACTGCCAGCTAGTCCGGTTTTAAATGGATAACAGTTATTTCTATTTCAATTATGACATACTTGTTAACAGACAGGCCTTTGACTGGAAACTTTCACCAGTGACATTTAGGAACCTGGAAAGTAGAGTTTACAGAAATTACTCAAAGTTCCTTTGGTATTTTCATGCTAATCTATTTCACAGGTGATTACAAGATTTTGAAAGTTTTGTGGTTTTTTTCCAGTTGAGAGTAAAATCTAAAAATTCCTGAATAGTGAGACTGCTATTCTCAGTCAGGTGATGGAGGGATTTTGGTATTGTTGAAGCCAGGAGAAAGATTGCTGGAAATAGGAACTTGTAGAGGTTTGGCTTCTTCACAGAACTTTAGGTACTTTAGAACTGTTGCAATTTTTCAGTACTAATACAGCACCGATATCCATAGTTCCGTCACTATGTTTTCTAGTTTCTAGAAACTAGAAAATCCTGGTCAAAAAGATGCTGCTTCTAAAGGTTTCCAAGAAATCATCTATGACCATCTATTGTCCTGTGTTTGAGAGATTAGAGCCATGTGTCTAATTCCAAGAGAAGCAATACAAAACCAATTATAACAAACATGCTTTCTCATTTTCACCTTACAGAAAAGTTTTTGGGAAAGGAATTGTACAAAACCCACTCAAAATAAAGATTTTATTCTCAAAGAAATTGCAATTATTTGTGGTGCAAAAATCAACTTTCTTGCATAAGCCAAGTAAATATATGGAATTTCTTTTTATGTTGAAAAAACATCGTGTCACATTTATGTCTATGGTAAGGAGACTTTTTTCTAATACAGTTTGTCTTCTTTTTAGGGTGACATGGGATTACCAGGAGCAAAGGGAGCTGTAAGTATAATGAACATCATTGTGACAGAAATACAGAGATCATATAGATGGTTTCCTGATTTAAGGAAAGAAAAATGCAAATAACAAGCTGAACTCTCTATAGCAGTTAAATTGAATGAGTTCTAGCAGCTTTTCTTCTGTTTAAATTTTGAATACAATTAATATTAAAATTAATTAGCTTTGAAAAGGAATTAATTTCCTGGATTCTAACTCTATAAAAGAGAAGCATCATTCAGCAGCAGTTTTCTGGACAACAAATTTTTTTTTAGAAGAAAATGAATGCACCCTTTGTACAGTACGTGTTGTATAGAAAGGAGGCTCAGTGCAGTGGCTGCATGCCAGTGTTAAAAAGCTGGCTGCAGGATTGTGATGTCTGTGAAATCAGAAGTATTTATGGCCCAGCTTCCTTTATTTCATTTTATTTTATTTTTATTGTGCTTTAATCTTACTTTAATTTTTATTTTGTTTTGTTTTATTGCAAAATGATAACTTTGATGTGGAAGGTGAGCAGAATCTAGTGTGTCACATAAAAAATAATTGGAGAACTGAATTCATTCTATTATTTCAGGATCACTGAAGAGTTGGATTGTTACAGCATCTGACAGTATGAGCTGTGATACTAAAATACCTGTGGGGAACTGAGGCTGAGTGTAACAAAAAATCCTGGGCTTGTGTAGTTAGTGTCTGAGTAACTTTTGGGCTAAGCAAATGCAAGCTAAAGAGTGTTTACTGCTGATGAAGATCCTACAAGAAGGACATGAGAAAGAGATAGATTAGAAGAGAAATCGATCATTTTATCCACCTAGTTTTTTCAAATTCTCTTGTCTTGATGAGAGCCTAGAGTGCTTATCATCCCAGTGAGTACCCTCTCAGGAATGGGTAATCTGTCTGAGAACCTGATAACTCACCAGGCTGGGGAAGAAAGGAATGGTGGCTTCCCAGTTGTGTAGTCCATACAAGCAATTGTTCTGTCTTCTTATTGTATCTATGGAAACATGTTCTTTGGGTTTTGTTCTGCTAGGGACAGCCCTCAGCTGTCTGGGATGCAGCACAGCTGAAACCAAAATGGTTCCACCTTGTGGATTTAGCTGATACCACAGCTGAGTAATTTGTTCTTAAGCATCTCTTTCAGTGGGTGATGCTCCCGTTTTTTTTTTTTTTTTTTTTTTTTCCTCCGGTAGATTTGGGAAGTCTTGAGTATTTAGGATTTATTTTTCCTGCTTGTTTTGGTTTTTTTCCCCATGGATTTTGTTTTCTTATTTTGCATGTTATTTTTCTGTGTTATTACTACTATTGATTCATAGGTACAAATTAATTTGTATTGAAAGCAGCTGTGGTGGTCTGACCTTGACTGGACATCAGGTGTACACCAAAGCCATGCTGCCAGTCCCTTTCTCAACTGGCCCAGGAAGAGAAAATGCAGCAAAAAGCTCAGTGCCCAGTGTCACGGCCAAACCAGACTTGGGAAAATTAACTGATTTTTTTTTACCAATCAGAGTCACAGTAGGATAATGGGAAGTAAAACAAAAAGGGAGAACCTCCTCCCCCTGCTTCTGCACTGACCTGGGTGTCTGTGGAGCTGTTCGTGTCATATAACCCTGCTCTTCTCTGGCTGCAGTTATTTCTGGGCAATAATTTTTTCCTCCTTAAATATGTTATCCTAGAGGCTTTACTAACAGCACCAATTGGCTGGTCATTGGCCAGCAGGTCTGTCTCAGAGCTGGCTGGTGTTTGCTCTGTTGGACATGGGGGATGCTTTTGGCAGCTTCTTAGAGAAGCAACCCCTGTGGATTCCCTGCTACCAGAACATTACCACTCAAACCAAATACAATAATTCAGAGGTGCCTGCTGGCATAAGTCTCCCTTTGCATGATATTTTCTAACTCTTAGTAAATTTACTGGAGCAGAAGCTATAGCTTTGTTTACTCAGTGTACTTAAGTGGACATACTGACACAGTCCCATCAATCCTTTCATTCCCCTAGGTCAGGAATATCTTTCTGCCCCTTCCCTGAGTGAAATAAGGCATCACTGCATCTGTTCAGGCAGTTTGTCAATGTCAGTTGATGTGAGGATGTTCCTTCCCCTCTGCCAGCAAACTCCAGCATAGGCACTAGAACTAGCTCTGGCTCTGACAGAGTAAACAAAGCAAAAATGTGTGTTCCCAAACAGCCTGGGGCTACACAGTAGAGGCTCACATCGTAATACTCTCTACAGAAGGGCATTTGGAGCAAGAAGGGAACTGGAATTTTCATAGCTTAAAGTCTAGAAATGTTCCATGTTGACACACATGAGAGCAGAGAGCCATCTTGAGCATGTCAGTATTAATTCTGATTTTGACAGAATAGATTATTTTTCTACTTCTCCCCTGGAAGTGAAGAGTGAAGAGTACAGACCTCTTAAAAAGCCATGCAATTTCTGACTCCAGTTGGTAATTAAAAAAAAATTCTATTCAACCACTGCATTTCAGCACTGATTTCTTTGCATTTGTGAATAGCTCCTGTCACCATTTTGATATGCCAGAATGAGTCTGTCACTAGTACAGCAGGCCATTGAATTTTCTCTCTTTCTTTGCCAGGTTGGTAATCCTGGAGACCCTGGTTCCCGTGGGCCTGAGGGAAGTCGGGGACTGCCTGGCATGGAAGGGCCACGAGGCTCTCCTGGACCACGAGGCTTGCAGGGTGAGCAGGGTGCCCCAGGCCTGCCTGGCAGTGAAGGTCCAGCTGTAAGTACTGCTCTCATGTAATTGGTCTCTTTAGAACCTTTATCTCCCACTCACACCACTCCTGGTTTTGCATGTGCACACAGCAAACTGAAGTTGCACAGCAGTCTGAAGTACAGAGTGCCTCTCATCAGACATAGGTGTACACCACAGCAATCTTGGGTTCTACAAGAACTGCATCCTTAGGGCCCAGCTTTCAGTTCAGCTCTGTTTTCTTATGCCCATCACCCTGTAGTGTGCATGAAACCAAACCGTGTTTGATACAAGGCAGCATCACTCACAGACTTTATCTTGCTAATGAAGTTGGCATCGGCTGGTATAGTTGCACTTGCAGGAGCTGCAACACCTTTTAATGGCTCATAGATTGTTTTTGGTTGTTTTCTTTATAGTGGCTTGTATGGGGTTATGTTTTGGATTTTTGCTGAAAATTATAGCATGCTGATGGGAGCAGGAAAAGGGGTAATGGTTTCAAAGTGGAAGAGAATAGTTTTAGATTAGATATTAGGAGGAAATTCTTTACTACAAGAATGGAGTTCATCAAGTTCACTCAGAGAAGTTGTGGATGCTCCGTCCCTGGAAGGGTTCAAGGCCAGGTTAAAAGGAGCCCTGAGAAGGGGGGGTTGTAACTAGATGGTTTCAAAGGTTCCTTTCAACCCAAGCCATTCTGTGATGTTTTGTTACTCATGAACACAGAATCAAAGCCTGTCCTGCTCCTTGCAATGTGCCATCAGTGAGTAGGTTAGTAGGTGCACAAAAAATTGGGAGGGTGCACGGCTGGGAGAGCTGACCATAACTGACCAAAGGAATATCCCATACCATACAGCGTCATGCTCAGCCATGTAACCAGAGAAAATTTGTGAGAGTAGTGAGCAACCGCCTTCATTTGTATGATTTGCATTATCATTGTCCTTTTTGTATTTTATTTTCATCTTCTTCCTCCTTTTATTCCTACCCCTTCCTCTACTTCTTCTTACTCTCCATTTGTTAAACTTCTTTTTCTTTCCATGTTTCATGGGTGTGAGCAGCTGTGTGGTGTTTTGCCAGTGACAACTTTTTATTGACAGCACTTTTTTGCATCAGGCACACTCATAAAATGTGTGACATCAACTGTTTTATTAAAACTCCCTTTTTTTAATCCTAGGGAAAAGAACCAAGCGATCAGCACATTAAGCAGGTTTGCATGAGAGTCATGCAAGGTAAATAGGCTAAAAAATATTTGATGTTTCTTGTGCATCTAAGTTAGGATAATCTATTTCTGTGAAGGCAACCAATATTTTCCCCATGCTTACCCAGAACAAATTGCATGGTCTCAGCGGGGACCTGGTGGAAAATCTTTCCACATGCGAATGCAGACACAGTATTAGGAAGCCCTTTATTTATATATCTATTTTGTAGCCTCATTGAACTGCTTCTTGATTCCACATTACTGCTGTAGTAAGCAGGCCATAGACCAGAGCAGTTGTGTGAAATGCATATATTTTGCATTCAAATCACTCACTGTGTTTACCTACAGGAAAGTACAAGCTTCACTGAAAGTTTTTTAGCCTTTTGTGCGCACTATTAGATTTCAGCACACAAAATGTGCAAAACAGGTGAAAAGAAGAGGAATGCAGAGAGAGGCTTCTGGAGATAACATACCTTAAAATTAAAGCAATACAGAGATACTCTAAATTAACCCTAATTAGCTGAGTTCTTGACACACACAGAAGTCTGAAGCTTTTCTAATATGGTTGGGTGCAAAGAATTTACTGAGTTGAGAAATTTATGCTGCCCTGAAAACACAAAAGAAACTTTTCACTACTTGCTGTTTAAAATGTCTTTTGGGTTATTACGCCTCCGTAATGTTAAGAGTTTATAGAATGAAATTACTGCTCATGTTTTAAAAATTTTTAGTAGTTGTCATTCTTCTTGATACTGCTCAAGAGTTTATCTTTCAAAAACTCTATAAATAGGATAAATATCTTATTCTATAGTAAAATAATACCTTATATGTAATGAACTCTGTAAATAGCAATGTAAAAAAGGAAGGTGCTGTAGTGTAATCTGTCAGTTCCTGTAGCAGTGAACATACATTCTGTTTCAGTGATCATGGGAATCTCTTCATTTGTGTTCACTTACTCCATAACTCTGTTCTCCTGATTGTTGCAGAACAATTAGCTCAGCTGGCAGCCAGCCTTAGGAGGCCAGAATTTGGTGCTCCAGGTCTCCCTGGCCGACCAGGGCCACCAGGTGCTCCAGGACCTGCTGGTGAAAATGGTTTCCCAGGACAGCTTGGCCCCCGTGGCCTGCCTGGCCTTAAAGGTCCCCCTGGTGAGATTGGTCGTAAAGGTCCTAAAGGTAAGAAATTCTCCAACTGGCTTTCACTTGGTGACTGCTTCAGTTTTGGCTTTTTGGGGTTTGTTCCTTTGTTTTGGTCCTGTTGTTGGTGTTGTCCCCTTCCTTAGTTTACAGGTTATGGGTGTGCACTGTACAAGTGTGAAGTCCAAAAAGGATCCTGAGTTAGGAATGTAAGTTGTTTGCTGTAACTGTTGTGTCAGTTACCACAGTGATCAAAGGAACTCATTGGCCTGGCTTCAGCAAGACTTGATTAAAAATACGCTTTTTAGCATGTAAAAACCACAAAACCTCAAAAGCCCATGAGAGTGAGAATCAATATTAGGACTCTGACTCAGCTGCTTCCTTCTAGTTCAGGGCAGATACTTGTCCTTTCTCACATTGTAGAAGTCATTTGGTGGCAAACACCACGTGTGATTCTAGCAGTGGTTCTCATTCCTCCATTCAGCCTGGCTGCTGATTCTGCAAGAATCATGATCCCAAGAGCTGATGTAAGCAGTCAGATTACTTCACTGAAATCTACTCTACTTTTCTAAGCACGCCCACTTTATCACATTACAAGGGACTGATAATAATCTACCTTTTTATTTGCATATAATACTTTGGCCATTAAACATCATTTCACCAGATACCAGAGTCTATTGATTCTTTGGAAAGGACAAATCCATAGTTAAATTGAGTTACATTTTAAACAAAATCTTTGATCTAAGCTAATCTCTTCTGTTCATGACTGAGAGGTTGTATTCTCCTCCAGAGGAATACAGGGTAGAATTTTCTGCAAAGCCTTATGACTACCATGTATGTATTAGTTTCTTTTCAGCAGTGGTTTTGATTTGCTTTCCAAAAATATGGTCTTATTTAAAAATTATCTTTCTGCACAAGCTGTTCTGTTGCTGGAGTAGGGTGTTTACTTTTGATTTGAGGTTTATTTGAAAGTGAAATTTGGAAAACCTTTGAGAGAAAAAATAGAGTACAAACAAAGCAAAACTTAACAGCATCATTGCTGGAGCTTTGTAATGTCATCTGCAGAAGAAACAAAAACCAGAAATACAAAGGTGATGTATGGGATATGCAAAATTTGATTCAATACACAGCAAGCTAACCTGTGTTAATATTAGAAGAAAAAATTAAACAGAGCATTAACACACACCCCCCCCCAACAAGCAAAATAATTATCATAATTAACAAAAAGCTATAATGACTGTCATCAAATTCCCAGTTACCTTAGAGTAAACCTTGCAATACCATGGCAGATACAAGGGAAGTGGTGAACACTCTCATGTGCAAGAGCTATAATGATGGTAGATGGCAGCCAACCTGAAAACAGTGCTTCACTCTGAATGCTTCATTTCCTGGTAACTTACCAGAGTTCCTCATAAGTCACAGGGATCAACTGATTTTCACCATCCATTTTGAGACTTGTCTGAGACTGGAGTGAGGGGAAAAGGGTACTTGGACATGTGATAAAAGAGAATAGGAAGAAGATGTTGAGAATGGTTTGAAAAAGGTCATAATAAATAGAAGATAGAAACACAGCAAAGTTTAAGTTTAAGGCACAGCAGAAGGTACAAAAGTACGGTGATTTTAACAGCAGCAACAATGGCTGAGTCAAAAAGAAGTACCTCAAGGAAGGAGATTTGCATTAATCATTGCATTAATGAGCAGTCTGGGGTAATGAAGAACTATTTTTGCTCAGAAACAGAAATAAAAAGTGGGAGACATTTGGGATAAGTAGGAGTAAACACTATTCTGCAGTGTGTGGTAGCTGGAAAAAGCAGAAGTACATACAGGTAACCTGAACTGGGGTTACAGTAACTGTATTTACAAAGACAGGCTGGATCTCCATGTTGACTCTTCTGTAGCATGTAGATCAGATTCCTCCTTTAGTACCCTGTGTGCATCTTTTATTAAAACCTGGACTTTTGTACTGACTCTTGTGTTCCTTTGCACAGCTTCCTTCTTTTCTGCTGTGCTATTTCTAGGCAAGCCAGAAAACCAGCAGTCTATTCTAACTTTCCTCACCACAGTACAAGACAGTATAGAAGCACAAAATAAAGCTCACTTGAATATTATTAGACATAAACTTGTGAATTTAACCTTGCATGAAAAAAAAAAAAATGTAAAAAATCTCCCAAACAACAAAAGGTATTCACAATTGGCAATATACATTGTGTTATGGTATAGACAACAGTGAACAGAATTTGAACTTTACAACCCAAGCAACAAAAAACCCTTCCTCTTACTAAGATGATTCAGGCTTGGAGCAAGATATGGCTTGAAGAAACTCTGGGTGTTCACCAAAGGAAAGTCTCCATGATATTATTATTTGAGAAAAAACTTATTTTGTGAAGATAAAACAATACCTTATGTGAATATCAACAGAGTACTGTCTTCTGTGCAGTCACCTTTTTTCTCCTCTCCAGGACCAACACTAGAGAATTTTTACTTCTTAGCTGAGCTTTCATGGTTTTGCAGAAGCCAGTAACCTCAGTCTGCATCCCAAGTATCCTGAAATCCTGGGACTTTGGTTTATTACTGTTACATAGGCTGTGATACCATACACATACTTTCATGTGGTACTTAGTGTCCAGCTCTAGATGGTTTCTTTCCCCCCCAGTCTGTCTGCTTCTGAGTTTGACTAAATAGGTGAAAAAACCCAATCAAATCCCAAATATTTTATGTGGATATGTGTCAGGACATCGTTGAAAAATGCTAAGAGTATGTACAGCCAGCTGAATTCTCTGCTTATTAACTGTTCACTTCTGAAAGAGAATTTACTGAAAATGATACTCCAGGCAGACTGTAACTAATGTTTCATGAATTTGCTTTAGGTGAACCAGGAGAAAGAGGAGAAAGAGGATTTCCAGGCAGAGGACTGAAAGGTCATCCTGGACCAAGAGGTCTTCCAGGTAAATTATAAGAGGGGGAGGATAAAGAAAATATATAGTAAAAATTTAGTCAGAACTGATACTTCAAGCTGCCTTGAAAAGATAAAAGGTGTCCATTAAGCAATAAACTCCGAAATTACAGTGCTTCATAATTTTTACTTTATAGGTCGTGATTCAGTCAGAAATCAGAAATAAAAAGCAAAAAGCTACCTCCTCATTTATCTCGGTGCAGAAAGATTAGGAAAAATGTAAAGAAACCATTAAAAAAAGGAGGCAATTACACACACATGAATAAAAATCACCTATTTTAATATATATTTTATATATATTATATACACATATAATTATATATAAAAAATAAAAAAGGACATAACCTTCAGATTATGTCACTGGCAGACACAGGAGTTTTCAAAATCTCTAGACATAATTTAGGATATTATTTTATTTTCTGTGGTAATTAATTGCAGTGTTATAGAACACGGCTCCGGGAGAGATTCCTGCTGATGGATGAAGCACAGCTGGCCTCTAGTGGCCAGCGAATGAACATAAACATGCTGTTTCCATCAGTATTTCTACAGTACATTTCTGTATTTATATAGCAAGATGAACTACTCATATTTGTTCTCTTGTGAAAAAGGAAAAAATTTACTGATTTACTGATCAGTATTTACTGATCCCAAGGATGTCTGTGTAACTTAGAAGTGTTTTCTGTAGAAGTCTATCACTGGAAGAAGCTTTCTGAAATCACTGTTTTTCCTTTCTTCATTGAATGTTTAGAGGTAATAACTACTTTAGTGCTCAGCAGTTTCAATCATTACATCTATTTCCCCAACCATCTGAGTGGAACAAAAAAAAAAAAAGAATTTTTGGTATTTCTTTTTCCAGAGATCTAATGAAATTCTGTGGTAGCAAGTAGCATCTACCCTGCCCTAGGTATTGGCAGCAGGGTTGGCTGAGCAGAGTACATTGCAGAGCTTTGTACAGCAGCAGACCTGCACTGGTACAGCTGAAGAGCACTGGGACTGAAATTTCATTGCTGTAGCTCTGTAATCCCAGATTGGGTGTCGGGTAGAGAAGAATTGTCCCTGTAAGTTGGCACTCCTCTTGGGAACCCCCTGAGAGAAGTGAAAAACCATCTTCGTAGAGCTTTTAAGGACAGGATGCTAATTATGCTGAGCAAGTGGTATGCTGCTGGTGTTTAGAGCTGCATCCATCCTCTTTTCCAGGGGAGCCAGGCAAGGCCAGCTACGGCAGGGAGGGCCGTGACGGTGACCGAGGGCCCCCGGGGGTGGCCGGGCAGCCTGGGGTCCCCGGGCCCCCCGGCCCCCCTGGCCCTCCCGGCTACTGCGAGCCAGCCTCCTGCAGGGTGCAGGCAGGACAGAGAGCAGGCAAGAACATGAAAGGGCCCTGAGAGTGCCAGTGCGTGTCAGCGCCAGCTCACATCCTGCACAGACAGCTGAGGACAGAATAACGAACGAGGGAGAAATAAAGACACGGACAAACCTTTGAACCGAGGTTTCAGTAAGGTATTTTTAACACAGTGGTTGTTGTACGTTCTTCCAAAAGGAGTACTTAGCAACACAAGCTGGAACAATGGTGCTTACAGAAATACACAGGTGCTGCCCTTCTGCTTTCTCCTTTTGGGGGAAAATAAAAGGTACTTGTCTATTTTTATTTTTGATTTTGGTAAATAAAGAGTTTCTGTGATTTTCCTCGTCCCCTACTTAATTCCTATGTATGATGTACAGTGAAATAACATCTTCAGCCATCAAATAAAAAAGGATAGTTTTACTTACTGCAGCTGTAGCTATTCTTTCATAATTATAAATTCTAGCACATACCCTTCATGTATAGTCTTTTCATTGTACATGTGTCTTGCACAGAATATGCTAAAGCTCCTTCAGCTCTTCAATTCAATCACAGAAACCCAGATAAGAGGTTCTTATGAAAACCTGCCACCCCTGGCACTGTTTATGCTGCCAATATCTGTAAAAATAAAATTATGGGGTTGCCATGAATAGCCCATGTGGTATAACCTCTTCATTTTTGACTCCAATTTATGTTGCATTTGTAATTCCATATGAAGCCCATTGCAGCTTGCCTTGTGACATTAAGATAAAAGGCTAGTGGCTACTGACAACATAATTTTAAGTCCTAGAAATGTGTGTTTCCTATAAGAGATTACAAACCCCCAAATTAATAAATGATTTTTAATGTATGGTTGCATTCAGTATTGAGAGCCAGAACAGCCAGAAGGCAGCCAATAGACGGCCCAAGTTGCCTTTTTAGATACTCAGTTTTTAGAGGAAAATGTGCAATGTGGATATTCTGTTCCTCTCTGTATAAATTAAACTACTTGTGGTTTGACTTTACCTCTCTGAATTTTATTCTCTCTCCAAGACAACAATGAAACCACCCTGTGATGTGTCTTCTCATTATTAGCCATCCAAATTTTCCAATACAAGCTTTGGCACACTTGTGTTAAGCACTGATTTTTCTCCTAGCCCTTATCTGTCTGATCATGTTCCAAATACTTGACTTGATGCCAACAGAGACAGATAACAAGACAACAAACAACAGAGAGAGATAACAAGATCCATGGAGCTCTGCATTTGGCATGTAACACGTAAGATAACACTAAAGGGAAAAGTATTGGTATAATGTATGCTCCAAAACGAATTATTGAAAAAAAATAGTAGTTAAACCTTCCTCAAACCAAACCTGATTTCCTACATTAATACTACAAGAAGTCACCAAAATCAGCAAGTGCACAAAATATCATTCTTGAGGAACAAATCCAGAAGATTCCACACCAGGTGAGTGGCTTAGGAACACATAAAGGCCTTTTCAAAAGTTTTTGAATTAGTAAAAAACTGACCTGACTTGGGGCAGAGTCCTCAAAAGTACTCCTTAGGTAGTGGAACAAATAAAACACTAGTAAAAAAACTTGTAGTTTCACCAGCAAACTTTTATTTTGACTATAAATTGTGTAAAACCGTTGAAAAGAAAAAAAATCTCACCTGATAACAGAATGAAAATATTGTTTTCTGTACATAATGCATAAATATATGAATCAAAAGAAGCAAACCCCCTCACATTTAAATACAATTGTGAAGTGCTTTAGAAAATATAGTCTTAAAAATGCATAAAATTCCACAATGGAAGGAAACTCATGTAGGAGAAAAATATTCATATGCAAAACCCAAATAAGAATTATTACAATCAAACAAATTCAACACTGAGAGTCAATTCAATGCAGAATCTTTATAAGTGGACAATCTTAACGATTGTGACAGATTTTCCCTTCAAGCTGACTCACAAGTTTTAACTTAAAGAAATGAAGAAAAAATCCTCAGGCCCATTGTAAGTCCTTATGGGATGCGTAGGTTAATCTAATTCTCAATTCCAAATCTTACACAAGAATGGAAAAGAGGTACTTGACAAATGGTAGACTGTGCACCATAATATACCAGGGATGGGATTTTTAGTAACAGCACGTGCAGGTAAAATAAGGATTTGGAAAATAAAGACAGGATTATGAATTTAAAATAAAGATGTATTGACTATGGTGATACAGAAAAAATAAAAAGCTTTGAAAACAAATTTAGAAGGCACAGTGCAAAGAGACTGAGAGGTTTCACAAGCCACTGTCAGCATGCCACCAATTTTAACTGAACGCTCCTGAAATCTCAGTGAAATCCCAAGTAAATCTTGTTCTCATCTCCTTCAGGTTCAGCATCATAACATTCTGTGAGATTTATTGAACAGAAAACTAGTGACAGTCTTTTACCCATCATGATCTCTGACCCCACTTCTGGTTCTGGAGGTTTATTTGCAGTGATATGTAATTGAATGTGTATGTGATAAATACATATTTTAACTCCTCAGTTACTTCAGTATAGGCAGGAACCCAGAGAAAATCGTAGTGATTACCAGTTTATAGACTTCCTTAGGTTGGACAAGAACTTTAAGATCATTGAGTCTCACTGTTAACCTGGTAATGCCAACAAGTTTGGTGGCCTTCTGACATACCACTGCTGCTGAATACTGAGCTAAGAGATGGATCTATTATGCATCTATAGATTATATATACATAATGTATGAGTTTATATGTAAGTTTTCTGCCTCAGCCATCACCAGGTTCAAGCAACTCAGTACAAACTGCTACCAAAAAATCTTGAATGTTTCACAAAGGTCAAAGTCTTTGCAGTCAAAGAAGCTCTAGAGCACTATTTGGAGCTCCTAAATGATGTATGAAACTAAGGCTAGGGAGGATTACACTACATTTTGTGTCCTTGAATCACTTAGTCACTGGGTGATCTGAGTTCACCCAGAGCCAAGCACAGATCTATATAATTTGTTTTATTTCAAATATGAAAAGTGTCAACAGATGGTATTTTGAAGGTTACTTGAAGGACAGAAGGAGAAAGAAACCAAGTTTCCCAAGAAACACTTTGTTCAGAGACAACAGTGTTAGTGCATCCTGGCAGAACACAGCAGCTGTGCTCCACATACAAACGCTCCATTTTTGCAAATGTTGTTAAATTGCTTAGATAATTGGGTGAAAAGTGTTTGTTTTACCTGCTCATCACTGTATTATTTTTTGCCCATGTAACCTCTGCTTCCTTTATACTTAAAAATTGCAGTTGCTGCATCTCCTCTGCACATGGGTCCTAGGTAGAGAAGAAATATCTATATTCTGTAGGGCAAGTTACTCCTGTGTGATTTGCTACAGCTTCAGTTTTATCCACTACCTTCAATTTTTGTTATTCCTGTTCTGTTTTGCTTGCTGCCTGTGGATTCAACCTGGCAGCTTCAGACAATAAACTAAACAAACTTTCTGAAGTCACTATGAAATTGGAAGAAAGAAAATCAAGTTAGTGGTGAAATTATTACATAGAGTCCTTTAAAAGGCCATTGGTATTATTCCTCCTGGGAGATTTAGGCAGCAAGAGAAAAATCAAAATTCCAAAAGTTCCCTAAAGTTCAGTGTATCAGTTTCTTGAATAAAAGTGATTATCTCCTACTTGGCAGGAATTTATCTGAATTCAGGGAACGTACTAATTTCCATAAATCATATACATATTAAGACCAAGGTTTTGCATTGAGTTGGTTTTGTTTGTTTGCTTTTTAGTCCAGATTGCAGAACCCTAAGTTTCACCAGGCCTAAGAAGCACAAGCCTGACTTCAATTGGGGTCAAAATCCAATCCCCTCAAATTCGGCCAACCTGCCCTGTCTTCCCCCAAGAGCTCACTGCAGTGGCTGTGTGCCTCTCCTTTCTCCTGTTTGCAGCTGCATCCTCCCTCTTGTGATTTGACACTGTAGGAAAGGCTGACACTTTTGACAGAGCATCAAACAGAAAATGTGTGAAATATTTCCATTTCCATCCAGCATCCTGTTTCAGATATACATGGCCACATAATAATGCAAAAAGTTATTTTTCATCCACTTAATACATTTCCATTGAACTGAACCTTAAATGTTGCAAACCAAAAATATAAGGAAGGAAGGAAGCAACTAGACATCATGTTCTGTGATTCATTCAGTGACAGCTGCATATAATTCAGAAATGAAAGAATATAAAAAACCAAGGTGTGTCATTGAGAATCCCTCAAACATTCTGACGGGAGACAGAATGTATTTACATTAAAACTGCAGTAAGTAATTAAATGCATTTGTGTTTATACAATAGCAGAGTAAGAAAGAAAACTGCTAAAAGACATGTAGACTCCAGTCTTTTTAGCTACAAACTTATTTTGGTCTAGAATCTGTAATATTTATTAGCAACTAATATTTGAAAACCATGTTTCCTTACAGTATCCTGAAGCTCAAATTTTCCACTTAAATACCAACCAAGACATGATCTTCGTTTTAAACTTGTTCTCCATGGCCTACACCTACCTACGTGCATGGAGATGATTTAGACACCTATCCAGTACAATTGAATTGTAGTGGCATATCAGATTTCAGGAAAAATTTCCATGACTTGGTACATCCAGAAACTATGAAAAACTTAATAAAAACACATCCCAAAACAAAAATGTTTTGATTTATGGGTTACTTTTCTTGTTCTACATCTCACATTAGAGCAGCAGGTCTACTGCATTTGTAAAATGCAAGATTAGGGACTTTTTAATGTAGTCTGTTTGGAGAAACAAGTATATAAAATGCTAATTTAGCCCGTGTGGTTTTTACAAGATTTTCATATAAACATTTCAGGGAAAAAAAAAGAAGTTGAGTATACACAGACATGAAAAACAGCATTTCACCCTTGTGAAAAAGAAGATCCAAAATACTTTGTGCGATTATCCACTAATTAACACCCCAACTTATTTAACAAAGCGGTGCATATCTAACATCTGTCATAACCCTCAATCATAAAACATAAGGGAAGGATGGATAATCGATCCTATTTCTGTATCACAGTGCTCTTTTAACATTGAAACCAAATCCAGTTTAATGTTCTCAAAACATTGCCAGGCTGCACTGCTGCCCAATTGTACACTGGATGCTGTTGAATTTTTACATAGTTTTAAACATAGGTGAGTTGTTTGCAGACAAATGTCATTGCAGAGGACATAAATGATACCTGAAAGTGAGATGTCCCACCATAACATATTTTTTTGTAACATACATAAACCACAATATAATAACAAACACAAATAAAATCTTAGCAATATTATCTGACAATAGTTATCCAAGAAAGGCAGTATTTCTGCAAATACTGCCATGCAAAAACTAAAGAGATTTGAAGAAAAAAAAAATAAAAAAGTCAGCCTAAAGAACAAAATCAGAAACACTGACTGTTGTGCTGTGAGAATACACATAGCTGGGTCAGCTCAGCTCTTGTGCTGCTGGGTGAGTTATGCCTGGGCTGTAATCATTGTACTGAAAGGATGTTTTGCACTCCACCATGTGGACAGCAGGAGGGCTGCTGCAGCCTCGGGAAAGCTTCCCTCTTAGCAAGTTTCTGCACTTTCTTTAGGCAAACTGAGTAGCTCTGTACCTAGCTATTTAAAGAAAATCCCAACGCTTAAAGCAACTTGCCATAAAATACAACAGTCTGACCCTGAACTAGGATAAAGCTTAAAGAGCTTTTGAAAAAGGTTTAAAACATTTTGTCAAAGTTATTTCACTTCTGAGTCTTGTCGCATGTCAGCAAACCCAAAGCAAAATAAAAGACCTCATGCTACTGAAAAAAAAATAATCCTTCGTGTTTGTTTCCTTGCAGTGCTCACTGCAGCATGAACTGCTCAAAACAGGTACAAAACTGATAAAGCAAATTGCAGAATAGATTAAACACTCCCTCTTCCCTCCCTGGCCTCCTTCCCAAAAACTGAGACAACATCAGTCTGAAATTGAAATTTCAGGGGCCAAACTTGAAAGCCATGCAGACACGTGTTTCCAGCTACATTCCCCTTTCAATTCTAAAAATGTGAAGTAGGAGCAAGCCAGTGTGAAGTAAAGTTAAGCTGGGATTAACTCTGTTCTACCCCAGTGAAGAACGTGGCATCTTAAAATAGGTATTGAGATAGCCCATATTAAAAAATACCCGTTTTCTCACATGAGAAAATTAAAATGGGCTTTTAGCAAAATAAAAATAATGCAACAAGATAATCACCAAAGTTACCTGCAAATCAACTAAAAGCATTCAAATACATTTTAGAAAGACCTTTCTTTTTGAGCCTATAAAAAGAAAAAGGCATCTGTAGGAAACATAGATGAAAAAATAAAACTTCTTCAAATATAAAAAGTGTTCTACTTTCCAATAAGTTCAAGTAAATTAAAATACAGCAATTGCATCTGGCAGATAACAGATGCTGGGTTTCAGCAAGCTAAAAGCCCCAAAATATACAGATACCTCCAATGCAGTGCAATGGTCTATGTACAGCCTTCCAGAACGGGGCTGCTTGGGAGCCTCTAAGTCACACAAGTATTACCACAAGACAGCACCCTTTTCAATATTATCACAGAAAATGGAGTTCAAAGTCAACTTATGAAGTAAAAAATGTTTAGATTATTACATACATTGGAATTACTAAAGAAGTAAAAAAAAAAAAAAAAAAAAGCCCAATAAAAAAAGAAGAGAAAATGTTCATGCAAGATACCTGACCAGCAGTTCCTTTCAGAGAATGGGCACAGAATGTGGAGCTGCTCCTGCCCTGCGTCCATGTTTAGACACTGAGCTGTGCTGGTGCAAGGCTGTGCTCTCTGGGTGGGCAGAGCCAGCGCTCGGTGCCTCAGTGCTCAGTTTCAAGCTGCCTCACCATTCCCAGCACTCTGAGGACCAGAACTGGAAGGGTGATCAGTTCTACAGAGCAAACCAAAACATGTTCCATGGGCACAGCAGCTCTGGAGTGGGAGCAGCTTGTGCTGAGCTGAGCTCAGGCAGGACCACTTGTCCCAAATGCACCTTCACCCCAGCAGGACAGGTGCCTGTTGCCCGCAGAGCAGAGGATGAGCTGGCCTGGAGAAGGGACAGCCCTTGCCTCCCAAGGAATGAGGGGCTGAGAAGAACAGGAGCTGTGAGGACTGGGTTCACCTGTGGGCTTTGACTTCATTTTCACAAGAACAGATAAAGCACCATGACTCCCCAAGGCGTCCCCAGCTGCAGGGTGTTGTTGCAGCTCCTTCAGAAGATAGTTTCATGATATGCCACAGGTTTTCTGCCATCCTCATTTCTGCTTCCCTCTCCTGTCCCAGGTGTTTACTCTCAGCCTTCTATCCCCATGTTTTCTTTAACATCCTTTTGTAGCAAGCACCTTCTCTCCTCCAAACACCTAGCCAATGAACAAATCAGGGATGTGTGCTTCCCCTTTCAGAAAGTGTCCTGAGTTTCCCAGCTGCCACCTGAGTTAGTTCTGTAACCTCTTGCTCTCATCTTGCTCCTCTGCTCTGGGTGCAAGTGCTAGGAACTCTATTCAGAACAAATGCCAATGTGCATCTTTTCCTAAAGACTTCCACCAGTCATTCCTTAACTGCTTTTAAGCAAAACCCAGATGTCAGCCAGATTCATATATCACAACAACTTTTCTGGAAGCCAGCACTTCCAATTTCAGAATATTTCCCCGGTAGCTCAATAATGCTCAAGCAAAAAGTTACCAAAACTACTTCCCTGCCTGATGTGGGAGAGTGGCTGACTTCCAAATGATGGGATAAGAGCCCTCAGTATGGCTTTGTACTACAGGTGCATTTTGAGGTTGTAGGTTATAGATGTCTGTGTTCCCTGAATAGCACCTTCATTTTCTATTGCACCATACAAAATTCCACAGGACTAACTTAGGATCATCTGTTTCCTAATAATCAGAAGTGAAATTTTGGCCACCTCTACTCATTCCTTTTCAGGATCATCTGTGTGATTGATTTTCTCCAGCTTTTCTTTTGCTCAACCCTTTGAACTCTACGGGATTTACACATTGTTCTGTTTTGTTCATCATTGACATTGTCTGTTCCTGTAGCCTTTACTAAATGCCTGAAAACTGGATGCTGTTTGTCTCAGTAGTACACCTTTCTAGGGAGGTCCTGTATTGTTTTCCAAATTTTTCTTGAATTCAAGAAATTTTCTGTCACCAGTTAATAGGACCTGTGAGTTTTGCACTCTACAGATTCCATGTCCTTCTCAAGCTTATTTCAGCATGTGAATATTGCAGAAGGAAAACAGTGCCATCACCAAGACTAGAGGCTTGTCAAGTTCCATTCTTGGACTATGTACTCACCGGCCTCTGCTCTAAGGCAAGGGATCACCTTTGCTGTAGGCAGACTTAATGGCAGAGCAGCTTGATGACAGGCCTTAGTGCCCTTACTTAGTCCATGTAATGGTTAGAAGGTGTGCCAGTTCTCAGTCCAGAACACCATCAGCAGCCTCTTGCATTTAATATCTGGAGGATGTGTAACCACAACTAAAGGAACAAGCCCACAGCTGGGACAAAATCCAGTCAAGAGAAACACCTGCTGGAGATTTTCCAGTCAGTCTGAAGCTCATAGTTGGATAGGATAAGGAGATCATAAACACATCTTTGTTTTCTTCTTTGCCATCTTGTATGTGACTGAAAAGGTGGGCAGCATTCCTGGTGCACGGCAGACCCTTTTCAGAAGGTGTGCTGGAGCCTCCTTGAAGGACATGAATGTTTAGTCTAAACAGAGTTCCCAGCTCAGGTCCTGCATTCTCCATGAACGAGTATGCTTTGTAACTTCAGAATTGTATTTTTTCCATTTCACCACCAGCAAGAAAAAGAAAGCCAGCTTACATATGGAGGCATACATAATGTCTTAAGTTATAACAAAATATTTTTTGTTTGAAGAAAGAAATTTATGAAAATTATTTGGGCCTATTTTCTGTTCTAAGCAAAATAAATATGAGAAACAAAACATGGAATGCACTCTGGAAAAAATATGACATCATGTCATCATCATGACACTGCAAATGACATAGAAAAAGGCTCGGTTTTGTGCCTTACAAATTATCTATATACCATGCAGTGTCGAGAGAAAAAAAAAGAATGCACCAAATATTTCAAAAATTAAATTAACTTATTGGAAAGAGTGAAAAGTGACGGTGAACCCAGGTGTCTGGGGGAGAGGGTTTTATTTCCTGCTGGTGCGCGGGCGGGTCTGTGGCGCGTGGTGATAGCAATCTGCCGGATTGCATCTCCCGGTGGGTCCCGGCGGCCCCTGCGGTCCCGGTGAGCCTGATGCTCCTGGCGGGCCTGGCAGGCCAGCAGCTGGCAAAACAAAGCTACAATTAGCAGAGTCCTCACAGAGCTCCTGCAGTGCCCTGCATTTCACCACCGACATCAGCTGCGCTCCAGCACATCCGTAAGAAGGCAGGTGGGGATGACCTCGCGCCATGACCCAGCTCGGAAGGAGAAGCAGGAGGGTAAAACCAGCGTTAAAAACAGGAGAAAGGCCTGTTAGTTCATAAACAACAATAGCAGAGATAAATCTGGAGACTTGTACCTGCAGGGCCAGGTGGTCCAGGGTTACCAGGCAGTCCAATCCCAGGCTCGCCTCTTTCCCCTTTCTGTCCTCTATAACCTACACAGAATAAAGATATGAAAATAAGAGCACCCTCTTATTTTAGGTAGTGATTTTCTGCATATCATGTTGACATAAAACTACCAAGACAAATACCATTGGGAAAGCACATGCTCAGTTCCCTTTTTCAGAATCTGTTTTTTTTTTTTTTTTTTCATGAGAGAGCTCTTAAGTTTATAAATTCCTTCTGGAAAATACTAGCATTTTTAGCAATAACTGTTACATCATCATCAAAGGGCTCTTGTGTAGTTCACTAGCTGGACCTTTCCCCAAGATTTTAAGTGGCCTGAAATTCCTCTAATAAAGAGCCAAATGCGGACTTTTCCCCTTCTGTTCTGCATAAATCCTTTCACTGCACTTTTTAAACTGTAAACTGGCAGTTTTATGATTAGACATTCCCCTGTATGTGAGAGAAGACCCACTCCCCAGCTAGTGCTGCCCAACTGCCCTCACATGGAATGAGGCATTTTGGAGCTTGTACAGATTTTGGGTTTGAAGCTTGCTTTGGCAAAAGTAGCTGCATATCATCAAGATGTGATTGCTAATTATATTTTGAGTATACTTGATATTCAAAAGGATATTTGAGTCCTTTTTCTTCACAGGCCATTGGTTTGTATTTATCTAAACAGCTTCCACCTTCTCAGATGCTGCAACCCATGCCCAACCCCTGGTTTTTTTCCTTGAACTGTTTTAAAAAAGTTTTATTAGTTGAAAACACTCTGTCTGCTTTAGAGCAGAGGACTTGTTGCTATTGGTAAAATATTTTCCTTACTATTTCAGAATGTACCTTTATTAGGAAGGAGGAACGAAGAAGGCATTTTTAAAGGAAACACCTGCCACAAACCCTTATTTCAAAATGCCTTACAAGGAAACCCTCTTCTGTACCCAGTACTTCAGATGCTGGCATGAAAGGTGACAAAAGTTTAATTTGTTGATTTCTGGTCACATTTGGAATGAAAATCTTCCTGCTTCAGGGACTGAAGCATCACCTATGCCATATAATAAAGTATGGAGTTCTTCCTCTTTTGGAGAACTGCAAGTTAGTTTGAATTTAAAAAGAAGAGCACAGCTGTGTCAATCCACCTGTTGTGTCATGAAGATTAACTGGCACTGACAGGTGGATGGCAAAGGCTGCCTTGTCAGTGTGCTGTGGTCTGTGCAACACTTCTACCTTACAGGATATTCCAGAAGGAAATTACATTTTGGGCTGTGGGTACCAATTCAGGGTTGTTACAGCAGACAGAATGCAGTAGGAATGGTACACAGAGCATTCAAGCTTTCTGTTGCACATGAGCTCATTACACACTTTGGTAGAAAGTCTGTTATCTGTTGCAATCACTCCAGCTTTCAAAACACAGCATCAATCATCTTACTCCTGTCAGCACCACAACAAGGAAATTACAGTGAGGCAAAAATGTTACAAAATTCATGCAGAGTGCCATACATAACATAACTAAAGGAAACCAACAGCTTAAGTCCTCACAGAAACACAAATTCAAATAAACCATGCAGTCTGGTCACGGAGTTATGTAAGCCAGAATTGTACAAGGCATACACACACACAAGCTATAAAGACTAAGGAAAAGGAATATTCAGCTTTTTGTATTGATTTTGAATCTTGGATTTACTCTCCAATGACTACTGTAGTACTTAAAACTACATCAAGTTGATTTGCACTGAAAAATCTTGTGCAACTTGTAATACTGCTGCTTTTTAAAAAGCTCAATCATACAACCACAGGATCCATTACATGTCCTATTTATTTTATATTTCTCAATGTTTTTTAATTTACAGTCAACAGTTACAATGCATTTCCCAGTATAAACCCAGTTAACTCTAATTTTACAATGGAGTGCTGCCACTAATAATTTGTTTTGCATTTCTTTAGTTATGGAGAAGAGAGAGAAATCAAAGGTACCATATATCACATTTACAATCCCAATAATAAGCATTACTGCAGGTCTCTGACATGCTGTAATTGAGAAAGACTCAGATAGACTGAATGATTCTGTAAACATCACTGGAATACAAGAAAATAAGGGGAAAAACCCCCACAATAGGACAAAGAGCAGTCTGCCAATTTAGATACATGGTCCAGGGTAGTGGTAAACCATTTGCTGTATCCAAATATACATGCAAGGGTGTAGTTCTTACATGGTGGCAGGAAAGTACTACTTGCACTGAGGTATAATACAAAAATTCCCAAATACCTTGTCTAGCAATAAGGCTTTATTTGATAGAATGCAAGAATATTAATAAGCAGATTTATATGTAAACAATGTGAACAATGTAATGTGTCTCTGGCAGAAAAATATTTGATTTTTAATGAGGTATATTTTGCTCAGAAGCAGGGCCATGATTACACCTCTAGAGGATAATATCACCTTCTTTCTGAGCTTAGACTGACAAACTCACACACAGTCAAAGGAAAATATTACCATATACCTAAAACAGATTTTGATTTATTGTTTTTAATGTAAAGGCACATATAAGATGCTATCTATTTTCCTGGTAGAATTAAAATTCCAGTAAGAGGCACCTGCTTAATTCAAAAGGTAACTCTTTTAGCAGAGCCCTTCACTCAGGTTCCAGAAGTTTTGTTGTGATTTCTGCAACCCCAGAGTTCTGTTATTATGAGCATGTACCCAACGTGGGCAGTATGGTAAACACCTGGTAGCAGTACATAGCAAGTTTATGTTCATGCAAATAAGCTTTTGTTCATAGATGAGTAGTTGCAGCTGGAATTCAACTCTCAGTTTGGAGCTCCCCACAAACATCACAGTCAAAAGTGTTGTTACTGCTACACCCTTGGCTCTACATGGAAATGACACGAGTTCATGTCCATGAACTCAGAGGTAAAAGGTATTTCAACTGCTCCAGAAGCTATTGCACCTATATCATGGAGCCCCTCTTCCATCAGCACGGACAGTGCAGCACCTGAAACTAACATGTCAAGTAACTAGAGAAATCTGAGGTTCTTTAATACAAATACAAGGCAAAGAGATTACCAAAACAAAGAACAATGAGACCAAAGTATAAACTGTGTTTTACTGTGCAAACACTCTGTGTTCTTCAGAAGACTGAAAAGCAACAGAGAAGGTGCTAAGATGAAGCCCTCTCATCCAGCCACCAATACATGTTCTGAATTCTTTCTGTGTGTTACAGCTCTCTCAGCTGTGAGGGAGCAGCTGGGTTTCACATCAAAATAAATCAGGGTAACTTTAACCTCCACAGTGGATAAAGAACATTTTGCAGGAGGTGTCTCTTGAAACCAATGCACCTATTTCAGAAGAAAGACTGTGTCTAGACATCATCCACTACAATGGGTTCCTGATGTCAGCCAAGGTTTCTACATGCTTCCACCATGCAAATTAATAATTATAATAAGAGACAAAATTTACAACAAAGATTACCAACAAAGATAAGGAGTTTTCACTATTCATTGCATGGCATTTTTATTTTCTAAGCTGAGGGTTGTTTTTTTTTTTTTTTTTTTTTTTTTTTATTCCTCGAGGCTACCACAAGTTATGAGGACCTATAAAAAACTAATTTCCTTGATTTGATAGAAAATATATTTTAACTAGGATGGGATCTTTTCTCAATTGAGAAAAAAATCAAGTCATAGTAACAAAAAGGATCTCTGGATTGCTAAATTATCACAAGGTGCATTTCACCTAATGGATCAAAATCCACTTACTGTTAAAATTTTAAAAATCCAATTTAGTCAATGGAATTAATTGAGTTAGATCCTCTAACACATGACAAGCTGACTGACTGTTTGCAGATGGATGACACTGATATATCTTGTTTGTAATGTCTTGAAATAAACTTTCTTTAGGAGATACTAACATACTTAAAATTCATACAGAGTAAAGTCCCTCTGTTCTCTCTTAAGGAGATGCTGTACATTTTACCATTAGTCCTGCCTCAGAGCATCAGCTTGTGGATGCATATGCCATAGGTTATTTTTGAAATGAATATATATATATGTTTATAAAAATCTTCCATTCACTATTTGAATACCAATTATGTGTTTCATAATTTAAATTTCAATTCTTCATTATATTTTGCTTGCATGCTATACTTCTAATGAGACCATCCTATAAATTATATCTACCTGAACCACTGGGCAGGATCTGAGGAACACTATGAACAACCTTGCTGAAGGCCAGCAGGTAAAAATTCTGGACTTCTTTAGAAGGGAATGACTCCATGCATGAAAGTCTAGCATTTCTTTAAATACACTTTTTGAAAACCATGCCTACACTTGCAAAAGTTAGTATCTCTCTTATTTGCTTCTGAGACTAACCCTCCCTATTATTTTGCTGTGCAGAAGAAGATTCTGTTGGGATCCCACTAAATCATTCCCGACCTGTTTCTAGAGGAACAGCACCACACTCAAGCTGTATGGAGGGACCCCTGTGAATCCACAAATGAAATAAAACACCTCTCCAGACACACAGTAGCATCTGCCTTTCCAGCTGGCTGGCTCTAGCAGGCTCTGCATGCAGCATCACAAACAGGACATATTCACAGAGGTCCTGTTAATTGCCTGCCTCACTGTCTGTGTGGGACAAGTGACTCACTCTGCCAGCCCAGACACATACTACTGCACACAGCAAATCCCTGGAGTGGGCAATCTGAGCTACACCCACATGAGAAATATAACAAGAAGGGTCTATCAGTCAATAGCAAGTCTGTATTAGGACTTGTGCACACAGCATGCTACCTTAAAGTGCTCAGCCACACATGCACATAATGTGCTTCACCAAGAAGTCTTGCTTCTTGCTATGTGTTTTATGGCTGAAGACAAGCTGGAATATAAAAGGATACTTTTCAATCTGCTCAGAGATTTGAGTTTCATTTTACTCTTGGCACAAAGCAGTAACATGCACAGGCACAACTAAGAAAGGTGTGAAGGGTATGTGTAATTGTGCTCCTCTCACAGGACAGTCTACTATCAGCAGTATAAAAAAGAGGGAAGGTGAACTTTTAGTTTTCTTTCCTTGGAAGTGTCATTTTGTATATCTTTTGATGTATCAAAGAATTAAAGGCTTCTCACTTGGCTTACCTTTTACTAATCAAAAACAAGTATTGAGCATATTGGTAAAAAAATTGAAATCCTGTGTATCTGGGACACTAATTTACTTAAGTATAAGGTATGGAAAAGCAGGTTTTTTTTTTTTTTTTTTTTTTTTTAAGCACAGCTATCATCTTTTAGTCTAGCTGGAAATGAAACCTAGTGTAACATTTCACTTCCCAGGAGCATTTGAGACTATCCAGTACATACATCACCATTGGACAATCTGGCACTGACATTGAAGGTGACTATTTGCAGTGATCTGAATATTTAGGTAACGATGAAGTCAGTGTTGTAAGACACTAAGCCTTTTATTGTTTTCCTTGATCCTTTATTCTTGTTCTTCTCATTCTGAGCTCATCACATTTTTCAAGCTTCTGTCAGGGGTTTGCGCTTATCAATGTTAGTAAGTCCTTATTCTTCTGATAGCTTTAGGATCCACACATCTTCAGCTTTGCTGGCATGTTCTTCATTCCAGTCTGACTTGCTCTGACTCCAGAGCAGACCAAACTAACAAAAGATAATAAAGAACTACCTACAGATAAACTGCAAATTACATGTCACCCACCCAACAAAATATTATTAATCTATAAATTATTTTTTCCTTCTAGTCTACTTTCCTCTTCTTTTTAATCTCTGAAAGGCTGACTCTACAGTAGACCACAGCTACAATGAACCTGTAATCCTCAAAGCTAATTTTGCAGTAAAAGTTCACAGAAACAAGAGTCCTATAGTGTTCAAGTGCATTGTGATGCACAAATTACTGTTTGGGGTACAGTGAAAAACTGATTACTCTGACTGTTTTTTTTAATGACAGTAGGTTCCTTCCCTGCAAGAATAATTCATTTAGTAATACTTCAATTTTTACTTCTTGTTAAAGAAGAATATTTTTCTTCATTTTTTCCTGCCCTGTATTTTCTCAGGATCAAAGTTGAGAGCAGTCAGACTAGGAGATCAAATTTTCTTTCTTAAGATGTCTCTCAATATGAAGCTGAATCTAAATAGCAAGAGTGTTGACATTGTTTTTCTTGCTTATTCAAGTATTTTGTAGGAAAAAAACCAGCTACAGTAGTTCTGTCAGATTTATATATCTGTCAATAATTATAACTGATTAGAATAAAATGCACTGATTAGGAGTTTTTAATCAGTAAAATCCACACATGTACTAAGGGTTAATATTTAGATGTGGTCTGGAAAAACATAAGTACATAAGTTTAAAAGTTAATCATTAGAAAGCTAGATAGGTAGTCCTGGCTTATTTAATAAACATTAGCAAGAGTATAAGGATTTCAAGATACAACTAAAATGAAAATTTTTTGTAATTCCTACCTTGAATTCCACGTTCTCCTGGTGGCCCTGGCAAACCATCTTTTCCTGGTGGCCCTGGTGACCCATCTTTTCCTGGGGGCCCTGGTTTCCCATGAGCTTGGGAGGCAAGCATTGCAGCAGGCAGCTTCAGCTGGGATACAAATTGAGCCATCCTTTCTTCATTAATCAAAGACACAAGAAAAAGTCAGTAAGAAATCTGCTAGCAAAAAAGGGGAAAAGAAAATCCCAAAGCCCAAGCTAAAGTTTCTGTAAGTAGGGTGTTTAACTCTTCTTAATGCCAAGGTATGAAATGCTCCAATTAGCAGAGATCTTCAGTTCCAACTTAGATTCATGTCTAAGTCTTTACCCTTTGAAATAGCCAGAATGAATTTGTATTAAAGTTTCTATTACTACTCTCTATTACTAACGTATTCCAATATTTCAAATGACTTCTGACTCCTGTTCATGGGACTACTTAAAACACATAGACAGAATAATTAGTACTTAACACACGGATGGAGGGCTACCTCATATGTTTGTAATTCATATTAAGCTGCAAAGTTGAGATTAAATACTGCAAGCAGTTCTTGGAATGTGCTGGAACCCTGAAAACAGTTGTAAAAAAACTGAAAGTGCTCAGCAAAGACTATTAATTGCAGATATTTCAGAATAGAAGTGTTCATGCTGGTGGGATAAAGTGCCCCTGGTAATATTTTAGTGTTCCTTAGAGGTAGATAAAATAGGTACTAACCTTGACTCTGTCTCATTTATACCAGAATAAATCTCTAAACATTCCACAATTTAGCAAGTATTTACTGTGGTGGAGTTTTCAGATTTATGAAAAAAATTACAGAAGAGTAGGCAGCAAACAAAAAAGGAGGAAGGTAAAAGAAAGTAAACAAAATGAAACAATGCCAAAACCGGAAGATCTGTGGGAACAGTAGCGAGGTGTAGAAAATGAAATAGCTATAAAGACAAAACTGCTTTATTCCCTGTAGGCAGGGCACCTTCTAGTGCTTTCTTTTTGTGAATAAACTAAATACTTGTTGCCATTCTATCTGAATGGGAAAAGGAGGTGCCTTCACTCAACAAACTGCTCTGAAATTCATAGTAGATCAAACTGAGGGGTAGCACCCTGGGGAAAGGTGATAACACACAAAACTTCAGCCCTGTTGTAAAGTGAGAAACTGCCTGAATCGGTTAAGAAGTCTCAAGGTTTATATAATGTCTTTTATCCCTAAAAGATGGTGGCTATCCACAAATATTAATGATAGAATAACAAAGCATTTTGAAGACATAAGAAATGCATTTTGCAATGTAAGAGAAGCCACTGTTAAGGAGCATTCAAGAAGAATCTTGTTTCAGAAACCTGTTTGAGTCACAGCTTTTCTACCATGACTACAGAAATGCTGGGGAAGAAAAAAATTTTCAGAGTAAGGACTCATCTAAGAAATCTCACATAATATAAAAGGCCTTGGCTGAATCTGCTACTTGCCTAAAACTGTGCCAGAAGATGGTGGTCTCACAGGGAGCTCTGGAACTCAGCAGGGATATTTGCTGACAAAACTGCACAGAAATTTAGACTTATGTGTCTGAAAGTTGTCGAGCCTTTCACTTATTTAGACAGTCAGCCACTAAATGGACAAAATAATTAGGGATATCTATTGTCTCTGCTTTAGTAACACTTCAATATCTTAGTAGTATGCTGTAGATAAACAGTATCTGCAGTAATATGTGATACATATATGTATCTACAATGACACCTACTTATGTTTGTTATTATGATTTGGGGCAGACTACCCTTCAGGGCTAATCTTCTACATAAGGAAATACTCTGTTTAAGATACTCTAAATTCTCATTTTTTGAATAGAATAATGTAAAGTATACTTTTTAAACACAGCTACAGCAACAAGGTAGCTGCTTAGTCCAATGTAAGTTAGATGACATCTAAAGAAATTTAGATCAGAATTTCAGGTTTAGTTGTATAGTACTTCCTTTTCTTACCTTCAAACACCTTAAGAACCTCTTGTTTGATATATTTCTTTATTTCTTCAAGTGAAATTGCATCAGCCTGATGAGGAAAAAGAAAGGTGTTATGTATCAGAAAGAATATACAGAGGACACTTTATGATGCTGCAAAAATAAGAAATGTTCAAGTTAGCATTACAAATATAAACCTTTCACCAACAGGTAAGTATTTTAATATATTTGTGTTACTTATTTTACTGCAAAGGCCACTTTATTGCAAACACATTGTGATATTGTAAAGACACTAATGGCATGAAGCAGGAGAAGCCCTACCAGCTGCCAAGATGAGCAGGATGTGATAAGTATGGGAGTCAACTTGCACAAGACAGTAAGGATGTCCTGTGACAGCACTGCTTTACTTTTGCATTGCATCTGCCAACTTCTCACCCACCCATGGGACTACTTGTTTTGATGCACTGCTGACCAGAACAGAACCACAGCACAGTAACTTCACTGGGAAAGTGGTTTAGAGCTTTACCTTACCTGATTGAGGTTAAAAAGAGCCCATAACATGGACGTGTGTGCCTGTGTGCTCATAGAGACAAATCAAGATATCTACAACTGGCAAGAAGCATTTAATTATCTTTTAAAATGCTGATTTCTCTTCTATTGAGAATCAATTCTGGCTGCCTCCTTTTCTTTCCTAGTTGCAAAGGCTCAGGTTTTAGCTCTTAATCTTATGGAAAACATGAAAATTAACTGCACTGAGTAGCCATATTGATATGCAGGAACCAAAGAAATAAATAATTAAAGTTTACCCATAACAGATGTTTTAAAAAACAATTAAAAATAACTGCCTGATCATGTGGGTATATTTTTTTTTCACTTTGACTGAACACTGAAATTATCTGAGAGAAATCCTTAGTTTTTCTAATACTGTGCTATTCCTCAGTTGAATTTCCACTGCTCAGCCCATGCTACCTTCATAACTGTCTGAATTCACAAGCAATCAAGACAAACTTATATTTACTTACTGGAAACCCTGGGGGTCCTGGTGAACCTGGGGGACCTTGATGACCTGGTGATCCTGGATAGCCTCTGTCTCCTGGAGGGCCAGCAGGACCCACATCCCCCTTTTCTCCTGATGGGCCAGGTTTCCCTCGTTCACCCTGTGGACCTCTGTCCCCTGGAATACCCTGATCTCCCTATGTAAAATAAAAGCAGAAAGAAAACCATTGAACATAGTGGAACAAACCTGAAAAGTCATTTGAGAATGCTAAAGAGAAAATTCTTGCCTGTTCAGAAACAGACTGAGTCTTGCAAGGAAGATGATTTTACAGGCTGAACCTTTTCTCTGAACATGTATTTTGTTTTCTTGCACTTTTGATGTTGAAGTCAAATACAAAAAGAATAGCTTGACTCTGTGGCCTACTTTTCAAGGACAGAACTTGACTATAAAAAGTTTTTAGCCCTCATACAAAGATCTAGAAATGTCAATTATGACATAGGTATAATTTAGTTGCTCAAATTCACGCAGGCAAAAGACACCAGGATGTTTCCTATAACTTTCCTTAGAAGTCTAGTATTTTATGCCTTCATTTACATAAAGTTATAGTTAATCTAAGTTATTTCTAGTACCCAAAGGGAGCCTAGGAGGAAACTGGAGAGGAATTTTTAACAAGGACATGTAGTAGCAGGACAAGGGCTTCAGACTGAAAGAGAGTGGGTTTAGGTGAGGTATTAGGAAGAAATTCTTTACTGTGAGGATGGTGAGGCACTGGAACAAGTTGTCCAGAGAAGCTTTGGATGTTCCAACCCTGGAAATATATTAAGGCCAGCCTGAATGGAGCTTAGAGCAACCTGGTCTGATGAAAGACCCATAGCAGGATGGTTAGAACTGATGATCTTTACAGGTACCTTCCAGCCCAAACTTTACTATGATTCTGTGATTTATAAGTCCTCAGGTCTATAACCCTGCAGAGTAGGTATAGATAGCTCTTCTACCAGGGATAAAGAAAAAGGCAGGTTTCTCTAGAATCATGGTGCTATGGCAGTGTGAAGCTGATCCTTTTCTTCTAAACAATCCACGTTTTACAGCTGCCAATGTGTAGGAGACAAATCAAATGCTACAGCAATGTTTCAAACAAGCTTTTTAAAACTACCTCTGGTGTTTTCTTTGTGTTTTGAAAAAGGTCCTTGTAAAAATTCATAAACTAGGTCATATATTCCTCCAGATTCCTCTTTAAACTCTCCACTATGAATTGTACAAAATTCAGGACATTTGTATTTTATGATCTCTGCCTAAGGTGCTGCTTTATTCAGCCTTTCTCCTTTCTAGCATTCTCCCCTCTCTTGTCTTTTATCTTGTACCAAATTCTTGCAGAAGATTCTGCTGTTATTCTTGTGTTTCTACCTGCTCTACTCCAGCAGGTTCACAATCTGTGATCAAGGTATGCAGATAACAGCAAAAAATGAGCAAGCCACTAGCACTTGTATCTGTTGAAATCACTAGAAAACTGATTGGTATAAAACATGTTTCCAACTAGTTTGTCCCTCAGTTTATGAAGTAGTAATAACAGCAGTGTTTAGTCACTCAAATGATATATAAAACTGTTTCAGCTCAGGTGGTTTCTTCCTTCTTAAAATTGATTCTGTGAGGACATTCTTATATTAGACAAGAAAACCTCAAGAGTTTTACTCTGTCCTTCCAATTTTGGTGCTTCTCTTTTCTGTAACTACAACAACTGGTCTCAAACTGAAGCAGCATGCTGTACAGCAGTGATAATAATGGCTTCAAGAAAACCTTGACTTTATTTTCTGTAATCATTGCAATCTCTCTCTCTCAGATGCAGGCCTGTGTCCTTAAGGGCAAAGCTAGAATATTGCAAACAGTTAATTTTTAAGGGATAATTTTAATAATTGTTAAACCCTTATGTCTCTTCAGTGCCATGAAGCAGATTCCTTTCCCAGCCCAAACAAGGAGGTTCTTCTCTGAGTCATCAAATAAACGTGGTAGCTATTTGATTAGAACATCAGGACTTCAGCAATGTTATAAGACCATCTTTCATATTTATGAATATATATATATAACCTCATCTCTCACCTCCCATAATCATTCCTGCCCCCCACGACCTTGTTGCCATGAGCAGAACTGTCTGAAGAGTTTGGGAGGCAGTCAGGTATTGCACTGGCATTCCTGCTGCCTAAGTGTGACAAGATGGTTTTATATAAAACATGATTTGTGTTTGTGACATACAAAGGAAGACAACAGAGCAAGTTCACAGCTTTTGCAAAGTCTGACAACAGCACAACTGGATTATCTGCTTTCGAATTCTCAGCCTATTGATCAATTTACACTGTCCAGGCCAACTGTGTTAGAAAGTCTATAAAATGTGTTTTTCCTCTAAATGCAGAAGCCAAATCAATTCTAATTCTTTTAGTCTAGGACTAAACCTCTTAGATGTCTTAGGTGACTGCTTGAAGTTCACAGAGAATTAATTTCTTGATTTTCCCTATAAAATAGGTGCTGATGAGGTGTTTATATGCTCAGTTAAAAGACAAATAATTAACATAATAGGGACTTACACGCTCTCCTTTGGGTCCTCTGTCTCCTGGTCTCCCTACAGCACCCTGAAAATGGTTTTTGAAAAAAGATAAACTTATCAGTTAAAGGCTTTGTTGTGTTTTATGTGTTAGCAGAACAGAAAGCAACTGCCTAGGATTAACAGCTGTGGTTTCTGTGAGGAATAAAATGCACAAAAGCATGTTTCCTTACCGGAGGACCTGGCAATCCATCTTTTCCATTGATCCCCTAAGAAAAAAAAATTAATATGTTAATGGGTTTTAAAAATATAAAGGGTAAAGCTCAGTGTTTAGTGCTGTATCAATAAATGTTATGAAGCTGGAAGAGCAGCAGTTTGTGTGGCTACAGCATACAAAGAGCATCAAGATGTGCACCAAATCTAATGATTATCCAACTTTTAATGACAAATTATAGGAAAATTTTGCAAATGTGGAATATTTGTGGCTATATCCATACAATTTTCAGTCCCAAATACTCATAATACAACCATGGGAGAGATATTCTAGATACTAGTCTTGGTACTGAATTACCCTTCTGCTGTTACAGAGATTATGCCTTACATGTCCAGATCCATTCTTTGGTCCTTAGGACTTGTAGCATGGCACAGTTTTGGTCTCCTGGGTTAAAGCTATTTCCTTCCCCAAAGAGGGTGGTTGCATTCACAGCACCTGCTGGAAACTGTTCCAGACTCACACATCATCTTCCAGACTGGAATGTGGCATGATCTGAGAGTCCTAGCTGCTATGGGCCAAAATAATGTCAGAGAGTATATTAACAATTATACAATGCCAGATAATTGCAGGATAAATGCTCTGGCAGTGTTTTGTTTAATTTAGTAGGATATTTATGGACCTGCACATGTAGCAAAGTCACAGCTGTTTCACTGAGTGAGAAAGGACGACTTTTATGAGCAGAGACATCAGGAATATTTCTTTCTCCTCATATACTGCAAAGTGGAGTTTTGCACAGATTAGGCACCTTGGGCTGATTTGCTGCTGTAGCTACACAAATTGTCTCTTCTTTCAAGGCAGAAGTGTAACGTGGAGATGTGCTGACAAGCTGCAAAGGTCTGCTGCTCATGCTCATCCCCAAAACACCAAGGTTCAGGGGAGATAATGAATCCTGCACTACCCTTGCTGAACCCCTTCTAGAATATAAACTAGGTTTTTAAAACCAGCTCAGGCAGTGCTGACTACACTGCTGTCACACTTTTATTACATAAAGGGAGCAGATCAGACATCTCCTAAGTGAACACTAAATGCCTCAGCTGCAGTGTTGCATCACCTGTATACAGAAGAGTCTCAAAGTTTATTCAGTCATGAAGCACACACTCCTCTATCTAAACTGAAACTGAGAACCTTCTCTGTCACCCCATCCTCTACTGACTGTTGAGTGTCTAGGTTCATATTCCCTCCTGGGAAAAGTATGAGGAAACTTTATGTCAACAAGATCCAGGTGACCCTCATAAGACCTTTGAAGGCAACATCTCATAACATTAACTATTTAAACATCACAATACCAGGGATTCTTTTTTGGGTGGTTAATATTGAGCAGCTCTATGTGTTCTTCACATTACCTACTCTAACACAAAGCAAGATGTAATGTCCTTTCTTTTGTAACTTCTGATAAACTAAAACACATTTTTTGTAACAAAATACATACTCAGTATAAAATGGCTTACTGGTTTTCCTTGTGGCCCTTCTGGACCTGGGAAGCCTATATCTCCTATAGGTCCTCTTTCACCCTGAGAAAGAAGAAAACACACATATAAATCTGCATGAAAAATCTTGCACTGTGTCTAAAATATTTGTTTGCTGTTGTAAGAACCCAGAACGTAAATCTGTACTTACAGGTTCTCCTGGCAGCCCTGGGGACCCAGGGGATCCTGGCTTTCCCTGCAAAAAGAGAACATTACAGATGCAAATTATTAGGAAGCCAAATAATCTTTTTCTCTATATCAAAAATAAGGAAGTATATACACATGGAGAAATATTCATGCTATTGTTCATTAATGCTTTAAGAAAGGAAAAAGAAATATTTTATCAGATTTTTGTCATATTACTAACTTCGTTTTCTTCACCCTTCTTGAATACTGAGATGCTTTTATGAAATTTTCTTTTACAATACCATGATTTCCACCTTGAGAAGTCATAGTCAGATCAAAGTTTTTAAGATATGTAAAATCAAGATTTTTTCCTTCAGGTAATTTCTAATTATTTTCTGATTTTTTTTTCTTTTTTGTATGTGACTTTACTGTTACTTAACTCCTCTTGCAAATTTTCTTCATGATCTTTTTTGGCCACTTTTATTGTCATTTTATGTTCAGCCTGCCAGAATTCACATACCTCCCTTATGACATAATTTAAATGCTGATTTTAAGTGTCTCTTTTTGGTAGGATGCCCTTCTTTTAACAACTTGAAGCTACATTTCCTGAAAGTATCCTTAGACCACATGCTCAGGTGGCTTGTACAGGTGAGAGAACAAAGCCATCAACAGCAGAGACAACTCTGGGAACAGCAGGACTGAGGGTTTGTGTTGAAACAGGCTTTGGTGGCAATCCTTGCAGGATCTCAGGCCAAGCTTCCCTGACAATCTCAGCTACCTCAGCAAAACACCAAAGCAAAAATAAGAGGTTTATAATCCCAGATGGGAAAAAGGGCCCACTATTCAATCTAGGGAATAATGGCAGGTAAGGAAGACAAATTATTTTCCAACAAGATGTGTGGATATGTCTCAAACTCCTCCTAGACTACTGAAAAAAAATTGTCTCACGTCTACTATTTTGTTGATTAAAACTCTTTAGCATAAAATGCAAATAATTTATTTCAGGGGGAAATATTTTATTTCAGTGGATTTTATCAGAACTAAATATAGTCAACAGAATGCAACTCCATCAGTGAAGAAGGGACCTCATTAAATATTTAATATCCAACTTGAATAGAGAACATTAAATAACTTGGGACATATCCAGTGGGAAATTCATAGAAAATGCACAACTGTGATCATTCACACCAGCTACAGCATTATTATTAACAGTGCAAAATCTGCTTCAGAACAACAAACTTTGAAATTCTTACATCTGCTATAAAACTCAGATAAATACTTTTCCTCTTAAATGTGCAATTCTTTTAGGAAAACTCAATGAAATTAGGCTATTTAAGATATGTTCTCTCTTGGAACTCACAGTAAATAGACTAAATCAGTGGCTAATGGAAATGGGAGTGTGTAGACACATAGCTCTCTTTATTTCATGAAAAGCATATTTATAATTTAAACAGCTTCTGAATGTATTGGTGGCTGCCAAAATTTAATAATAAATCTATTTGCATATAAATAACTCCATATTGCCTACTGAAATATGGATAAACTTTTTTATTAAACTGTGAATGCAATCTAATATCTTCATTTCCTTTAGGAACACATAGAAGTAATTATAATTTCAATTTATTATTAGTTACTTCTACTTTCACCTACCACAAAGTTCCTCTATGACTTTCAGAAACTTCTCTGAATACCACATGTAAATAGCTGACAAAGCATTCCCCTAAAGCAAATGTTTGATTGACTTGATATGCAGATCCTTGTGGGTTGCAATAACTAATGTTCATGATTTTAATTTGTAACAGAAAGATGCTCAGAAATTTGTGCATGCCTGGGAACAAAAAACTTCTTTATCTATATTAAACAGAGGCAATGAGAAGAACCTCACACTTCTTAACTAAGCATATGCAGCTTCAGATTCCAGCTTTATCATGTATTCACCCTGCTGGCTCTTGTCATTTTAATAATAATATGAACCCTTGCTGCTATTAACACTCTAATTTCTTTAGGGAAAACTCAATCTTCATACCTACATATAAAGCATAAGCCAAGCACTGGTGTTTCACAGTGACTGAGATTAAGCTGAGCACCTTGCTTGGTCTGTTTTTTCAGCTTCTGAAGCCCAGGGTTTTCATTAAAGAGTACACATACCGGTGTCCCTGACACTCCTGGTGCACCAGCTGGTCCACGGTCACCCTGAAGAAAAGATAAATATGTGTTTAAATTACAATCAAAGCAGAAGTTTCTTGGTGGATTCCCATCAAAACCTAAGGAAGTGAACTGAAAATGAGAACAAGAGCCAGGCTAAATGTTAATATTTATCTGTGCCACTGGCTCATGATACAGACTTGAACAAGTAACCCAAATCCTTTGTTTAGCTTCTCTCATATAATGTTTCCCTTTGACTCTGTGTGAGGCCTCCCTTGAAAAGGGATGGAAAGTCCCTACCTTTTCTCTTGTTCTCCAAATAATTATAACTTGTGGTCATGACAAAATTTACACAGGGTAATTCACTTCAATATCAACATCCCCATATTTAAGATGTACATTTCAAAGAAGTTTATGCTTTCCTGTTACCCAGTCATCCATTTACTACAAGCCAATATCCTCTGCTTGTGCCATGGCCCTCCTTATAGCACACAGCCACCTCCATCAATGCTTTAAGCTAGGACAGTGGTGCTTTTTCGGCTGGAACTGATGAGTTACAGGCACAAATTCATCTTTCTCAACAGGACTGAAATCCAAAGCAGACAGATAGAGCTCAACAAGTGGTAAAACTCTACCCAGAGGTTTTTACCCACTGCTGATGTGTTGGTCTGTAACACTATTACTGTAACACTGTTACTTTAATGTTGGTTAAAAATGTAAGAAAATGTAAGGAAAAAAACACACTCCTCATTTCTAAATTTATGTCAGAAAACCCCTAGCACTGTTCAAGCTATACTAATGTTTTTCTGAGATGGGTTTATGTCACTTGGAGCAGATGTGCTAAAGCTCTGTAAACACAGCTACAGCCACGTTGTGTTCTGCATGAGAGCCCCAGCAAATTTTGGGATTTCTGGTTTCTGTCCTTACAAGTAATGGTGGTTTGTCTCATCCCCATCATTTTGTTCAGGTGCACCATGATATTGCTGTTGATTAGAAACATTTGACTCCCTTACACCAAGTGTGACAGATGACAGGTTACATGTCTGACCCCAGTTTTGGAGGAAGGGTTTACAGGACAGAGGTCAGTCTGTCCTGCTCTGGGGCTGGCAGAAGTCACCCAGTGGGGAGCACAACCTGCACCTCTGAACACCGAGTGGGGAGCACTGAGCCCCTTGTCTGGAGCCCTGTCCTCTGCCCCAGTGGGTATTCCAGACCCAGAACTTGTGGTATTTTCCCTAAATGCTCGCTGTGATAGTGAAACTAGAAATGCCTAACACTTCCCTTGCAACATTTTTCTTTTCAGGTTATTCTGGTCCTTCCAGCAGTGTGGCTGGCAGCACATCTTCAGCAGCCACTGTCAGCACAGCTGAGGGAAGGGACATTTTATCCAGAGGACATGAAGTTCTTAAGGCAGTTCATTAAATTATCACAAAATTACAGCCAATGTTGTCTCTAGAAGATGGCATTCTGCCACACAGAGGAGCATCATGGCTGTAAATTAAAATCCAGCACGCACTATACTGCTGGGACTGGCAGGCTCTGAGATTCTGTTCATTTATTTGCACCACAAATGTGAAATTTTGACCAAATTTAGTTAAGGAAACGATATTTTTACTTTGGGAGAGGGCCAAACACTCACTCAGCTGGTTTATATGATCTGATCAATTGCTTATTCCCTTTATTTAATTCCTGTCCCCACTTTGTCTCAGTTAGACCTGTAATGTCTCATGTGTTTGTTCATTTTGAAATCAGACTAGTATTTAACTGCTTATAAATTGTAGAATTCCAGAGCAAGAACCATCTCATGTAATTTAAGCATCTGCTATAGATACCTACATTAGATCTAGTCACTGACTGAACAAGTTGGAGGAATGCACAGTGATATTGAGAGGAAAACTTTTAATTTACATTTCTTTGTGATGAAAAATAAGTTTCAGCATAGTACTTTTGCATGAAGTCATTTAATAGTATAATTCAAAAAGCTGAAAAACATTTCATTTGCAAAACAATTTACTCTTTTTTTCTTCCTAAATTAGAAGATACGAGGAAAATCAAACTGGTTTTGCTGACAAAAAACATAATTATAGATTTTTTTGTTTCTCTTCTAAAAGTTTTATACTTTGTTCTATTTAGCAATGAATACCAAAATCTTGACTTTTTTAGCCTTTTATGAAAAGCTTTACTTTAAATTCCTAATCAGTCTCCACAATCAGAAAACAAAAGGCTAAGAACAAGACAGAGGGACTGTAAATGTAAGATGATGTTCAAGAAAGAACAAGAACCATACATAGGAAAATATTAACTGTATTACTATCAAGTATAGCAGTATTCTACCAAGAATATTACAAGGCCTCCTACTCACAATTTTCCATTTCCAGAAAATGAAATTTTAAGTTTTGTGAGTATATTATTTACGCCCACACTAAAGCAAAAAAGTATGCTAAGATTTTTCTCGCAGAAACACTAACTCACACACAAAAATAATAAACCAAACAAGGCTTCAGAAATAGTTCAGTTGCAGATAGTGGCCACTAAGAAATCATGCCTTCTTTTTAAGTCTTACCTTTTCCCCTGGGAGTCCTTCCAGTCCTGGTAATCCCATCGGTCCCGGGTCTCCCTGTTTTTTTATTTTTTTTAATTAAGAGATTGCATACATTAGAATTTCTTTTCTCAACATGGGAACTGTTGTACAGCAAGCAACAGCATACTATTTAACTTGAGATTACCAAAACAGCTGACCAGTCATTAGGTAAACAGATTTTGTTATGCCTCTTTTTACTGATTGGCAAATTAAGCTTTTCCCAGAGGCTCTGTGTGAATATTTGGCTCAATGGTTTTATGTTGATAAAGGATGTAATACAGAATTCCAGTGCTCTTGCAAGTCAAGGTCACCTCTGAAGCACCTGCAGGCAGCACAGCCCTGGGGTGTGAGCATCCCCTGCCAACCAGAGAACCAAGCTCCAGGCAATTCTGTGCTCTCTTCCCTAAACAAAGGTTACTCTGCAGCAAGGCACGCACAGGCTGGATCCCTGGGTAGGTCCTCAAGTTTTGAAAGACATGCTCCACTGGAGAAATCAGCTTAACATGCAGATCCTTATATTTTTTATTTGAAAGAAAATTGGTAAGTTACCATAGACATTTAACCTACAGCCAACAATTCCAGTATTTCAGCAATTCCCAGTTAAATCAAAAGCCATGAGAAATTGCTGTCTGAGTTTCCTGCAGTTTCTGACAGATCTCACTCTTCCCATGTAAACTCTGGTACTTGGTGTTTTCTGAGTAGAAAGTGCTTGCTGGCACAGAAATATGTATTCAGCTTCCAGGCATTATGGTGAAACAATAAAAAAAGAGGCTTTGTGAATTTGTTTGAAGACAAATTAATAAACTGTTTTAGAAAACTGCCTTACAACGCCATATTTTGCTGTCACTGATGAGAGGTTTTGGTTTGAGTTTCTTATTATCCCTCAGAAGTACCATGTGTCAAACTACTTGGGGAATTCTCAATCAAAACCAAAAAGTACATACATACCACTGTGCCAGGATCCCCTTTTGGACCCTGCAAAAAAACCCAAACAAACCAAGCCACATTTAAAGAAGTTGCATGATGAGTTTTTTTAATGACTGCATTATGAGTCTACTTGGCTAATGCAATGCATTTAGAATCATTATTAATTCCAGCTCTCCCAGCTCATTAATTTAGTACAAAATCTGAGTAATGTTTTGGGTTTTGTTTTGCTGTTCCAGAATACAGATAAAGACAGCTCTGTTGCTCAGTGCCAGCCCATAACTCTGGTTACCAAAGAGACAATCATCTCAAAAAAGAACTTGCCTATGGTGCTAAAAACCAGAAGAATGTAAATAAATGCACAGAATCTTTAGTTCCATGGAACCAAAGCAACAGTGTCCAGCTGCAAGGGGCTGCAACTGCAGTGTGAAAGACACCAGCCCTGTATTACTTCCAGAATATAATTTTTTATTCACATATTTTTATGTACTGTAGCTACACGTAGTGAATCAGTGACAGAACTCAGATCAGAATTCATGAGCTTCTCATTTCTGGCACCAAATTTCATCCAGTACAAAACTATGGCTCCACAAACTATAGGTACAAAATCACACATTTTTAGTATAAGAATATTGTCACTAATGAGTCCAATACCAAATTATGTACCATTCTGGCAGCCTTTACTTGCTAGGATGAAATGATTTAATCAAAATAAACCACTCTCCAAAATGGGCTAAAATTCTGGCAAACATAAAATCACAGACTACTAGATACCAATCATACCCTGATTTTTTTTTTTAATCTTTCACAAATAAAATCAAATTCCATGCAACTCACCCTGCTCTGTTTCTATGTCAATTAGCTACTAGAAATCAGATTTCTGTAGCACTTACCGGAGGTCCTGGTGGACCTGGATAACTGGCGACGCTCGCACCTCCCTGTAACAGCAAGTTTAAAAGTTCAGTTGGGCTAAAATTGGATGGGGACTGAAAAAAAAGGCAATTAACATTAAAGAGAAATACCTGCAGTTTATATAAGCTGCTCATTCCATTTCTTTCATTGTAAGGCATGCCCTTTAAAGCATAAAAACCAAGTAAGTGTCACTTATGAATTATAAAGGCAGAACTATTGCCCTGTTCAAGTCCTGTAGTTCAGCAAAGCTGTGGTATCCTCTTTGTTCTCAATTTGTCAGAGATTTCAGATTTCAGAAGAACATAACAGCTTGGGACTTTTTTTTTTTTTAATTATAAACAAAGAAACCTGCAAATCGGTGTACATAATATTTTGATTTTTATTGTTTTAACTCCCTATAACAAATTTTGTGTTAGGTATTTAATTTAGAGTTCAGTGAGCTCCACAGACTTTCTCTAGGTTGCCTGAGTTCTCTGATCTCAGGTATCCAAGCTGCCAATTTTATTCTAATAATATTGGATACCAAGGTTAACTAATTTGAGCAGGTTTCTTAGAGGGTTTTAGTGATCTGAACTTACTCAGTGATGAATTGAGAAGAAAAAAAAAGGGATCTGGAAACCTTTGGAAAAAAGACACTGTTACCTTCCTGCAATATTAACTTTTATTACATCAACACTCAGTTCTTTATATTCTGTTACATTTTTACCCACAAATACATTGTTCCTAATATAAATTCAAGATATAAAACAAAATGTCTCACCGGAGGCCCAGGTGGTCCAGGTTTCCCAGGAGAACCTTCACTACCCTAGTACAGCAAGAGATTGATACAACTTATTTTCTGTAACTGGCCACATCTATTCCACACTCAAGCTATGATAACCATAATGATGATAAAAAAGAGACACAGTCAATAAGAGCAGATAATACCAAGAATAAATCCTCCTGCAATGTTCCTGCTTTAGCTTTAGGGGAGGCATGAATCATTACTTTGTACTAGTTTTTATTTTGTTAGTTACTTGCTGCTTTTATGTGTAATAACTTCCTTACAGCATAATAACTGGGTTGGGAAACACTTCATATGTACCAGGAAGGAGAGTAAGGAAAAAAAAAAAAAAGAGTTATTAATATGGATTTCTAAGGAAATGGCAGATAAAAGTTAACATTCATTTTATGCTTTGTATATTATTTTGCAAAAGCAAGTCCTCAGTTGATCATTCATATGCAAATAGAGCTACAGATTCAGAAATTCAGTTTACTTAGAAACATATTGAATATAAATTAAGATTTTTTAAAAGAATCTTCCTTATTAAGAGATACAATGAATATTTTTTTAGTTTTTACTTTAAAATATTCATCTGTTGTTACCTGTATCTCTGGCCTGTTCTCCTGTTGTGTACTGAATTGACCATATTACAAAAAGCATAGCTGCTAAGATTTTTCCCCAGCAGAACCATGGGGTCTGTGAATAGTAGAGCTGCAAAGTTTTCAGCCTAAAATTTTCAAAACAATCTTTTCAAAATCTCATGACTACAATTCAGATAAATACACTGTATAATTTGGAACAAGTTTGTCTGAATTTTTCACTGGCTTTGTTGGATCTTATTAAATGTATGTCAGTGAGACACTTAAGTCACAAATTTAAAATTACTAAAGTGGCAAAAATCAAGCTAAGTGCTCAATGCCGATAATTAGCTCAGCAGAAAAATACCATTCTTACTAAACATTTATACTAGGATAATTTCAAATGGCCCTCATGGCCCAAATGGCTAATTGTTAGGAACTGTCAGCCTCTCAAGAGTGGTTTGAAGAGTTTCATGGGAAATTAAAATCCTATTATTTTAGAAAGCACATTATGTGATCAATCCTCAAGTTTGTCCCAGATGAAGGACGGGGGAGAAATTTACTGGGGCTTTGTTTCAGTTCACTTCATTACCCTTCAGCCATCTGACTTTTGCACTTTTAGAATTATGAGCTGTAGAGCAGGGGTTTCTCATTCCCACCTGTGTGTTAATTGTGAACAAAGAACTGTCAACGACTTGTGTTTTGCATTCAGTTAGATAAAAACGACATAAGTGGGGTAAATTTTTGTTACTGCCATTTGCAAAGAGAGAACTCTCATTCAAATTTTATACTGAAATAATTTTAGAGCTCCACAAAATAGTTTTCTTTCTTACTCATACCAAAGTTTTGTTAGGAATTAGGATCCCACACGTGGATGTGGGAGTGCTATGCCTGGAAAATTGCAGAGTACTACTAAAACAAAAGCTGCAATATGCACAAAATGTAGAACTTGTCCCACAAAGTATTTTGCAACAAAGTTTGTCTCTGCTGTATTGCACTGACCTGATGTACCCAAGAAATGAATTTGACCTCTTAGTTATAATAGATAATATCAAGTTTCTGATAAAACATTCAATTTTGAAAAAAAACCCAAAAAAACAGTGCTAAGAGAGTGTAAAGTAAGTATAAAGGAAGCTTACATATTTTTTTCAGAATACTTAACACCCAATTAATTTTGAGTATAATATAGGTAAAAGAAGGAGAAGCACAGCAAGCAGTTGCTAGTCATATTCTATATCAGAAACATATTTTCACTTTCCTAAACCTTATATGATGTGTTATGCTGAAAGAAAATTCTCTGCAACTTCAATATACCACAAGGACTGCACTCCAAAATATAAGTCTATTTGCAGAGCACTGCTTAGGGAAAGCATTTGCAGTGAGACACAAAAATTTGAAATGTATGCCACATTCCTTTTACACTCTTGTACCACAGAACACAGTGTAATGGGACTGCAAAGCCTTCAGGGATCTTCACCAAGAATAAAAAGAAGGAATACCTTTTCTCCTTTTGCTCCAGCTGGACCAGGATGTCCAGGTCTTCCTGTGACTCCCTGCACAACACAGAATTGTTTGTATAAGTTTATAAAAGTTAGGAAAAAATGAAACACAGTATTTTTGCAGTGTCACTAAGTTTTTAGAATATGCTTTTGTGAAGTCGTTTAAACCTAATTAAACTTCTCCTTCAGGTTTAAATATTTCTCTTCTCTTTGACATAATAGATGTGTCCTCCTGATAAATCCTTTGAAGGGTAAAACTTGTGTTCACCATTGCATTTTCACCTCAGCAAACTAAATGTGGTGACCCTAACTGGCACATCTTATACAGCTGAGAATCATGTTTTACTACTAAATGCCAATTTATGTATTCCATACTCAACTTCTTAAATGTGCTCTAATTTTTGAAAGAAGTATAAGTGTTGTCATGAAACCTAGGAATGAATAATGACCCTATTAACTAATGTGATTCCATCCCATATGTAGAAAAGAATATTTGAAAAAATTTCAAAGAGGACCTTTTCCAGTAATATAAACAGTTTTTATGATATATTCCAGTGTCTTTAAATATTGTCAGCTTCTTATTCTTTGGTTTTGAATTGTGAAACCAAGTAATGACTTTGTTTCCACACTAGGTTGTTTTATTTTCCCCAGAATGACTAGCTGGAATTATTTTTAGGTTTTATTACTAACATGACTCTAACTTGGGTAAAAATACATAATTCACTGCAAGTTTGCACATCATAAATCATGTAAGCTCACAGATTCTCTAGTAATGTCAAAACTTCAAATCTATTTAAGTCCCATAAATATTGAGTCCAGACAATTATGGTATTTTCAGTAACATCAACACCAGTATAGTTTACTTTACTAGAGCCAGAATGGGTAAGATTTTACTATTAGTCTCCTAAAAGATAAAAGAAAGGGCTAGGAACTAGGCAGTGATAGCAACCCCTACAGAAATAAATTAGGTCACAGGTGATACCAGACACTTACGGATGGGCCACTGGGTCCTGGTATACCCGGCAGTCCAGGAGCACCTTGAAGACCCTGGAAATTAAAAGAGCACATGTCTAGCTCCTCTCCCACTTACACTTCAAAAATACTTGCATTCAGCGTGTCCAGCAGTACTATACCTGCATTACAGTGCATTTTCTTTGAAAATGTAGGCATTACTTTTAGTAATGGTTAAAAAATAACCACCCCACCAGGTAGGGAAGAGAACTAGGTTATCATTGAACCAGGTAAGTGGCAACTTCTTGCTTGAGTGACAAACACCACTTGTCCTCCAACCTTTCACATTTTTGGCCTGTATCTTGCAAATACTTTTGTCTAGTTGTACAGATAAAAACAGATGTCAAGCCTTTCCTTAGAGATTAATTTTCTATTTTCTTTTATTAAAAGTTTTTTTTTCCTTTGGTGAGAAGATATTTACTCAGGCTTCTCAATATTACCTGATGCTATCTAAATGAAATTATACTTTCTGCCTCATTTTTGATTTGGCTTTTTAGTTATTGAACACGACATTTTACATAGTATTTAATGATCTACTTTCCTGCTTGTGTTCTATTTGATTTTCTGAAAATCAATGGACTCTAGCATCCACTTACTAAACATACAGCAGTGCAACTCACTACAGTGGGTAGAGGTGGGATTTGAGACAAGTCTGTATGTCAGTGAGCATCTTTCCTCTGCCATGCCAGCCTCAGGTGCAATTTTAGACACATAAAAGTAATGTATTAATGAGAGCTAACACTCTTGGTTCTCCCTATAATCCACAAAGAGAAATAGATTCTTCCAAGCCGTGATTAATTTCATCTGTCCATCCTCTGACAAGAAAAATCCCCTCAGAAAAGGAGTATTTCTCATTTGAAATGCAGTGTTTAAGAAGGAATGGCTAACAAGACAGCTTAGAAAGCCACAGAGGTCAGGAACCCTGAAACAGGAGCTCTGAGGAAGAGACTGAGGGAAAAACTTCAGAGAGAAATAAATCAGCAAAAATGTAGAGATGGAGAGACATTGATTTTCCTTTCTTGCTCCTGCACACAGAGGACATTGATCCACCTCTGCAGCTTTTCAGAGTGGCAAGGTAACTGCTAATGTGCTCTCTGGTCCTTTTGAACTCCTTCACTCTGATGGTACATTTATATGAAAAATTAATATGAAACCAAAGGAACATTTTCTGTAATTCTTACTACTGATATTAAAAAAATCCCTCCCCTGAAAAAAAGAAGTGCTTTGAAAATGAAGATAACAAGTTCAACAAAGATTTAAGGGCGATTGGAAATTATATGGAGGTTAATGAGCATATTTCAAAGGGCTTCAGATGGGCTTCTCTATCATTCCTCCCTTTTCTTCCCATTTCAACAAAACAATAAAAATAAAAATTTTAAAATTTGGAAAAGAAGTTACTTCCAAAACGTTTTCATACACATTTTTGAAAAAGATTCACTTGCACTCTCACCATGTCATAATCAAAATCTGGTGCAAAACATTGAAAATATCAGAGCTAAGGCAGCTCACCTGATCAATGAGGCAGCTCAAATGGTGAAAAACATATTAATTACTAATTTATTAACACAGCATTAATGAAAAATATACAGCGAATTTTCTCTAGACTCCTTTAAAAATATGCCAGTCATAAACTTTCTGTTACCTTGTTACCTTCTTAATTCCCTACAGTATCTTATTTATGTCTCAGCTGTTTAACAGCATTTGAATTGTCAAAACTATTTTGCTAATGCTTCATCCTCCTAGGCTGAAGCATCTTATATGGCAAACAAAGTATGTGTTACTTTCCCATTTATTTTTTAAGTAAAATTCTGAATGAAATTTCCATATGGCTACCCCATCCTTTTAGGGAACATGCTCTGAATTCCACCTCAGGAATCACCTGCTTCTATAAGAAGCAAAGGTTTAATGGGCTCTATATGTCATGTAAAACTAAAGAAAAAAACAAGCATGATACTTTAGGCTGACAACATGCTAAATTCTGGGACAAAACAATAGCAGGAGCTGTATCTTTTTTCCACATATAACTGTTTACTTTTGTAAGCCAAGGATCCCAATAAACACAGTTTTTTTGAAAGCCATTCTCTCATTCTACTACTCTTTAAAAATTCTTAAGGTATCATGGACTTAGTGCTGCAGAAATGTGAAATTCTTATAAAGAATCACAATCCTCCCCAATCAATGTGTTTAATCCCAGTTAAGTATTTTGGAGTTTCAAAGTGTTTACCATGTACTTTTTAATGGGCTACTTCTTTTAACTCCTCAGCTGGCTAAGGTCACTAAGAAAGGCCACTAAGAAATTAGTTTATTCATCCAGATTACTTTTTTTCTTCCCCACTGATATTGCTCTTGAAATGTTAACTGCAAATATTTCAATTCAAAATGAAAGCTAGAGCAGCTATTTTAGATTTGGCACCAAAAGTCATTTGGCTTTTTTTCCTTCTCCATAATGACATAAAATAACTCAAAGAATGTAATATAAGATGTAAAATATTGTAAATATTTCAAATCCAGACTATTCAAATATTTTTCAGTTTCCACTTAATAGTAGTTACTGCTATTACTGTTCCAATCAGATTATTTGCTTAATGTAGAGTTTTCAAAAGTGAATTCGAAAGGGGAACCAACAAAATGAAAGCAAATATTTTATAGACATGGAGTATTTTCTGAAAATAATTGGCATTAGCCTATTTATTGCTCTATTCTATATCCTTAAAAATTAGCATGCAAATGTATGTGAGACTTTAAGAGATACAAATGAGCAAAAATTCACAGACAAAAATTAAATATATGTTATTTAATTGAATAATAACATTCAATCCTGTTGAAAAATCAGAACCAAGGGCTATTTATAGCACTACATTACTTTCTCAGCAGTTTTAAAGAACAAAATAACTTTATGTGCATTTCATTTGCAGTCTAGGTCTTTACTCAGGTTCAGATAATGTTACCAGTGTAGAAATGAAGTAATTTTACCTCATCGCCCTTTTCTCCTGCAAGCCCAGGAAATCCACGTTCACCTTTGCTTCCCTATGAAAACATAACATTCAAACAAATATTTTCTATTAGAGAACAGTGAATTCCATGCTCTGTAGGGCATTTTATGACCCATATTTAATATATGCTAGCATGATGCCCTTGCAGCCATAGTGACTTAAGCACAAAGCAAAGGCTCAAAACTATCTGAAAGCTTATATATACCTCCCAGCAAGGTGAAAGGAAATGAGAGGTTTGTACCTAGGAGGCAAAATACTCAAAAGACCTTAAGATGGAGATATTAACACCAAAGAGGTTGCTGAAATGGAGAAAGTTCACTTCCATGGAATTAGTCTCAGAAACAGAAGATATCTATATGGCAAACCAGGCTTTTTATCTGACTCCAGTGAAGCAGGATTTTGATGGATGTCAGTGAAACTTCAAGTCCCAGGGAAATGGCTGTGTTACACCCATGGGAACAGGGTGCACAGGCACAGAGTGGTCCAGCTGTGTTGCACTTAAGGGAGACATGGGAGGTTTTCCTCTTCACTGCAGGATTCTTGTGTGACTGACTCACCTAAAATGAGTCTATGGAGAGCAAAGTGCAGCTGGGCAGCCAGATCTGAGCCAGCTTTAATGGAGGCTTGACACAGAAAAGCTACCTGGGCCTGGCACTCAGCTGAGGATATTTTGCTCACTCAACCTAGAGAAAAGGCAAACTGACACGTGAAGAGGCCAGAAACATAAAAATCATTGGAACCTTTAGGCTGCTCAATGCCACAGGGATATGGATCAGACAAAAAGGTCAAGTCTTGCAAAGGTAAGAATCTGGCCTTTTGCTTTTAGGAAGAAACAAAGCAATGAAAAGTACACTCTTCAAAACTTACTTTTGGTCCTTCTCTACCAGGAATGCCTGGAGGACCTCTTGTGCCAGGATCACCCTGCAGAGCAGACAGAAAACAGAAAAATAAATATTTTTAATACATAGATCTGATCCATGCAGACTGATCTATGCATACTTCTTCCTTCTTGCCTTTCTGACCAGTCCTTCCTTTTACCCCAAAGCCTTCTCTTCAGTCCTGGCTCTCTTCTAAACCAAATACTTGGTTCAGAGAGACCTCCTTGTTTTCCTCCCCGTCTCTCACACTCTCCACTCAAATCATGCTAACATGTTTTTAGCTTTATTTTGGATTGTCCCAGACATGCCTGTGTTTAGGTTTGAGCACTTCCTTTTAAGGATTCATTAGAGATGAAGGCTACTTGTTACTCTCTCCAGCTTTAAATCTTTAGTTTTTTAGAAGTAAATGACCCCTGAATTGCTGAGAGAAGCATTTGCCAGCTAAATTGCAGTCATATAGAAGTGCTAACTGCAAAACACTGAGAAATGAAGAATGAAGCATAAAGAATCAGCAAGAGAGAGAGCTCTGACAAGAGCATGTGCAGCAGAACGACAGTACAATTACAAACTGAAAGACCTAAAATAAATCAGACTTGGAAATGAGGAAGTCAATAAACCCTAAGTACATGTATTAATAAAGGGCAGTAGAAATGATGCGTGCTCTTCATATTGAAATACTCCAGAGCACAATTTTCATTTCAGAATATTGGAGAACACTCAAAATTCCATTATTTTTCAAAATAATATCTTAGAAATTCTAGACTATGTTCCCCATTTGGTATATTACTGCAATTAATGCTACAAAACAAAGTGGAGAACAGAGCATATTTGTAGCAATTCATACTGAGGGCTAGGTGTGCTGAATAGGCACTTGCTGGCTACTACCTCACATGCTGTTCAATCACTATTTTGCTAAATTTCTATAAAATACATTTCTTGAGTATTTTTTAAAAGAAAGCAAAAATCAATAAAAATCACAATGCTATTTTAGGCTAGCCCTGTAAGTCAGAACTGAACCTATATAATCAAGTGCATGTGTTTGTTTAAAAAGCGTGTTTATAGCCAAAAAAAGACATTTAATCTCTGAAAAATTTACCTTCAGTATAGCACCCATGTCTCCCACAAGTGGAAGTGCAACCTGAAATTAAAAAAGGCATCCCCAGTTAATGTTTTACAAAGGACTACTAATTCTAATGTGTTTTCATGGCTTTTAAACATTATATTGTTACACATGGAGCTGATTATATATATGTTGGTTGAAGCTACTTTTTAATGAAAACTCAAAAGAAAAAAAAGATTTTCAGATATAGTTAAATATCACAGTCTATTCAAATTATCAGTTGTAATTCTTCACTACAAATTTAATGAAATTTCTCAAACCATGACAACAGCATAACTCCTGAACATACTAATATTGTTGTTTTAGTAACACATCAGCAACAACTTAATGCTACTGGAATGTCTTGTATTCTCACCTGATTATATTCAATTGTTTTCCTCCTCCTTTCTCCTAGGCTTTGACTCTACAGTCAACTGCAGCACAAATTCTGGGGATGCCAAAGCTAACTTCAGTAAATTAGCCCAGATAGGGGAAATAATCCAGCAACATGAGCAACATATGGAATATTTTTTCTTGCCTTTAAACATTAATAATTAGTGTGTAAACTCCTTGGTGCCACTGCTGTATTGCTACCAATACTAAAGCTGACCCATTTCAAGATCAGTCAGTGGACCTATACTGTACTGATTCACATCCCAGATTTCCAAGACCTGCCATTAAACTTATATTTAAAGACTCCCTGTAAAAAAACACATTGCTTGGTTATCATCAGCTTCATTCACAAACAGACTCTCTAATTACTAATTCTCATTTCTTCTGCCAATTGCTAAATCTAAAATCAACCTGGCCAGAATATAAAATTAAACATATTCAAAATAAGGTAACTGTTTTTGTTCAGCCTGTTTTAATTATTTCTATCTTGAAGAAGAAAAATAAAACATAGGCACCTTTTTAAAAGCATATTTGAAAAACTGCCAGTTAATAACAATGAGTGTCAAAGATCAGCTCAAGAAATGCACTGCTGAATATAATTAACATGAAATATTATCAGGGGTACCTCACCTATGGGGTGGCATAACCCCCTTTGAAAGAATGCTGAGGTGTTTATTAGGGTGATACAATGCTACCTAGCACAACTTTAGAACATAGTTATGTAAGGTGTGAGTCCATCCTCTGCACAGAGGTAAACTGTACATGCACAGGATCAGCTGCTCCTAAAAACTTGTGGCAAGACTTGAAAACAAAAACCTACATGGTTTGACTTTTCACCCTTCTCCTTAGGACATTTTGCAGCTAGGCAGGCTATTACCACATCACCTGTTGGTCTTCCTGCTGGATTTCCCCAGTCTCTCCTCTTTTCTAATGTTCTCATTTTAGCTGCTCTATCAGTGCATGGCCCAGAACCCCAAACCCTCAGTGTGAATCCCCTAACCCCAGCTGCAAAGGGCACAGATGTAGGAGAGCAAGCTGGCTGTGCTTGTGCCACACAGCTCCTCTGCTCCTGTGTAAGGCAAGTCCAGCCTGACAGCAAACACACTCTCTAGAGCCATAGTCTTTGTGTTGATCTCTAAATAAGTGGATGATTTATGCTGAGATTCTGAAAGTGTTAAAATAGCTTTAATTCTCCAGATCCACTCCTGCTTGCTACATCTTCCTTGAAAAAATGTTATTTCCAAAGAGACGAGTATTTCAAGAGAGCAAAAGGCAATTATTACCCTGCTTGTGAATTTTACCATTTAGATCTGTCTATCTAATAGCAGCATCAAATATTTCACTTACATTTAGTTTACAGTGCTCTGTGCCTTCCAGACTTACTCTACTTATGGATTTTGGTTTTCCTTTTTAAGCACTTTATCCTCATCTGTCTTGAGTTAAATCTTGTTGACTTCAGACAGCCTCTGAATTTTGATTACATCTTCAAAAAGCAAGCAATCTTTCCCACTCCAATTTCAGTTTTATCTACTTAACCAAATCAAATTAAATCACTGACAAGAACTGAGCATGGGAGAGACCTCTCTTTCCAAGTTTGACAATAATCTGCTGAGAGACACTGACAGCCATGATTTTTGATAAGCCATTATCTACATGGTAATTAATTCTAAGCATTTTTCTTGCTTAAAGAAATATCATGGAGACAGTCCTGGTTTTATTGAGCCCAAGGTACATAACATGGCTGTTTTCATGTCTTTCCCAAGTATTTCTACTTTATCTTCATGTCAGTGGTTGTTCTACACTTGCTATGCTATCTCACCTCACGTAAATTTAAAATATTTGCACCAAAGCAAATACAAAAGCTTTCCCTGTATACGTACAGGATCACCTGGAGGGCCTGGTAGTCCTGGCTTCCCATCTCTTCCTGGAGTGCCCTAGAAACAAACATAAAACTTGATGGCCTTAAATCATAGATGAGGTACACATTACTCTTTCTTGTACACATGTAAAACTGTCACTTACATTGACACCAGGGGTACCTGGAGCTCCTGGTAATCCTGGAGGTCCCCTAGGGCCCTGAGAGCATGAAAGGTCATTTAGAATATAAGAATACATTTCCTGCAAAATTCTTAAAACTAAATTAATGATTTTTATATTAAAGAGAAACTTATACTCTACCTGTACACCTGCTGATCCAGTTGGACCTATAGGACCCTGTAAGGAAACTCCAAACAATCAGTAATTTCACTTTCTGGGATAAGGGAGATAAATTTCATTAAAAATTGCTGAATGTGGGATATTTGTGCAGTTTTCACTTAGAGAAAGACTTGTTTTAAGGTTTGGCTTTAAATCCAAATCTAATTTTGCCAAAGTTAGAGACTTTGTGAATGCCCATTTTTAAGGGCAAGCATTTCCAAAAAAATTAATGATCTGTGATGAAACTTGATATTTAGCAAGAAGAATCATAAAAAACCACTAACGAGCAGTTGAATAAAACCAGATAACTTAGATATAAATGGGTAATTTTTAAAAAATTAGCTTTAAGTATTATTATTTTAGATTAAGCCATTCAGGGTAGATGTTTAGTCACCTTTCACAAACATTTTCCCTTTATACCAGAGCACTGTCCATAAACTGAATTGTATCAGGTGATACACATTGGTTAACTGAAGAGAGACTGCCTCAGCCACAGGAGTAAAACTCCTGCAATAACAAGTACCACCTAACAGGTACACCATCAACATCAGCAAATGTTTTTACTGCATACTCTGAAGACACTGCAGGTGGCTTTATTTAAAGGCATTAAAAAGAAAGAAACCCAGGAAACAAGCTGAATAACTGAAACAGTTATTGCTGTACAAGTTATTTACTATGAATGCTTTAGATGTCTGTGTCAACTTGTTTCATGCTTGAATTTAAACACCACAGCAACCCTTGAAGCAAACTGGGAGTTGGGAGTCAGGCCAGAAGGGAGTTCATGGCCTTTTATTATGCTTTGTTTGCCTATTGCAGTTGCTCAGTGATGAACAGGGAGAAGCCCAAATTCTGGGTGTTGGTTTACTTACAGGTGATCCCTGAATGCCTATTCCAGGGGGCCCCATCTCCCCAGGTGCTCCCTGTACACCAGGTAGTCCTCTTTCTCCCTGTGAAAGGTACAAGGCTTTCCATCACACATCTGAAAATGTGAACTACCATATTATATTTTAAAAAATATTTTTAGAAACAGAAATAGTGTATTTTGCATACCTTTGGCCCCCTTGGACCTGGGTTTCCAGGAACACCAGTGGGACCCTAAAAGAAACCCAAAACAAAACACGAAAAAACCAAGAACAAAAACCAAATTATGTTTTGAAATGTAAGAGACTAGACGAATTTAAGGGCCAAAATTAGCCAGCCCTTTGAAATAAACTATGACAAGTTTACATGTCTTCCTAGTTAGTAGCAGTGTCACTAGGATTATGTGTGATACTTACACTATTTCTAGACTATATTTTAGTTCAATAATAATACCACTGTAAAATATATTTCAATTTTGAAATAACAATAAAAATAATTGCTTTGTGGCTTTAAACTGGAAGTGGCTAAGTTTGGATTAGTTACTAGGAAGAAATTCTTTACTGTGAAGGTAGAGGCACTGCAACAGGTTGCTGACAGAAGTTGTGGATGCCTCATCCCTGGAAGTGTTCAAGACCAGGTTGGATGGGGCTGCTCTAGTGGGAGATATCCCTGCCCATAGCAGAGGGCTGGAACTAGATGATCTTTAAGGCATCTTCCAACACAAACCCTTCTGTGATTTTTTTCATTGCACAGTGACAATTTTTTCCCAGTTGCCCCTGCAGAAAATAAAGTGGAAAGTTTTTTCAGATTATGAACTTACTGGTGTTCCAGGCAGACTTGGTCCAGGAGGGCCCATATCTCCTTTTGGACCTGGATGTCCAGGGGGTCCCATAATTCCACCAGGGTCACCCTACAAAATAAATTTGAATCACTTAATGAACTGTGAGAATTTTCCCCTATGAAAAAACTTCAAATATTATCAAGTTTATCATAGAAAGTGCCAGCACTTTGAGAGGATAAAGAGAAGGAAAAACCCCTCATATTTTCCTTCAAAAAGTTACAGAATTGGAGACATGGATCATATAACCATTAATAATAACTAGTATTTGCTTGGTTTTCCATGCTTGCAATGCATCTGATCTACATTTTTTGCTCCCCAGGCTCCTAATATGCAGGTTGTCATTAAACCCTCCCAACTAATTCATGGCAACAGCTGAAACAACAGCTGTCTCTCCCCAGCTATCAACCACTAGGGCTAAACCTGGGGTCTTCAGTGTATTATTCTTTACACCTCTGTTCCTTATTTGAATACATGCAGTGTCTCTTATTCCATATCTCTAAACTCCTGCTGCTTATGCAGTAAAATTGTGCCTTTTATTATGCTGTCTCCTTGTCTTTTGCAGGCTCCTGCAACATCCTCTGTGATTCTTTCTGAATCTACCACTTCCCATTTTGCAAGATGAGTACTTTTTTGTTCTTGTTTCAGTTATTTTCATTGCTTTTCTGTCAGCTCACTTCTTTAGACTGGAGTTTATTGGTTTCCCTTGTACCCCACAATGTATGAATACCACAACACATAACACAGCTCAGAGCACACCTTATATCCTATCTTTTCTCCATTATATTCAGTATATACACACATAATTCTTAGCTCTTGCTGATGCAGCTGAATTCTAACTAAGGGATTTCCACACAGAAAAATACAATGTCCAAAGATCCAGCCTTGGCTCACATCTGAGCCAGTGTAGCTGCCCTAGAGCTCTGCCAAGATGAATATGTCTGACTGTGAAGTGGGATTTTACACATTAGTCTGGGTAGGACACTACACTGAAAAGGCTGCTCTGCAGTCAGGACCTGAACTGACATTTCTGCACAGCACAGATTTAATGTAAGGGCACAGTCTAACCTCTTTGAAATATTACTTAAATTATTCATCTAAAGAGCAACTGGGTTGCCAAACTGGCCTGAACCATCTCCAAATGCAGAGATGTTTCTTCTCCATAACACAGGGGGTTGCTGCTGGTACATTTTTAAATCACCTCATACTGCAGCCACACAGACGCACTACAGAGGAATGGAAGGTTACTCCCAAAGTGAAAATTTAAAATACTTTAACATAAATAAATAAAACATAAGTTTAATTTAAAACACTTAAAACATACCTTGTCTCCTTTAATTCCTGGGTCTCCTGGTAGCCCAGGATCTCCTGGTAAGCCCTGGAATTAATAAAAATATAACTGTATGTTTTTATAGCTATTCCCTTAATGGTTATATAAAAATATAAATGAAAATTAGTTTACACTGGAATATTTACTGTGCATTAGTATTGACCCCAATTGTTAAAGACTATAAGTTAATGAATGCTTCCTTAATTAAATACATAAATCATTTTCCTATGAGTTAAAATGTAATAATCAAGATTATTTTCTGGACCCTATCAGGGGAGAATGGATGAGACCAAAAGGTTTATTTCTTCTATTTCAAAGTAATTTCAAAGACTTGAAAATCAACTGTTTTTTAAAGGAAGGCAGTAGAACGTAAAAATTTGAATTTTAAATAAGTGTCTCATCTTTTTTTTTGCCCATGGAGGGCTGCATGATTTCCTGTATTAGTTTATTATTCAAAGTAGTATCTTAAAAGCCTCAATGAATTCCTACTCTTTCACATTAGTTAATCCAACAAATCCCTTTAAATGTTTTAGATATGCAATGGGCAGTTAAACGCTTTCAGTAAATAAAGTATGTTCCAGCCTTTCTTTTGTCTAAATCTTCTCATCTTTCACATTTTAATTTTAACTTCAATATTTTCCTTTGTCCTTTTCATGAAGGATTTTTATAAATGCAAAGAAATTAAGATAAATGAAAAAGATTAAATAGAAACTATTTAAATAATAAATAAGGCTTAATTGGGTTCTCTCACTATACTGCAACAAATACAGAAAACTTTTTCCATGACCCTTCAATATTATTCAAACAACTATCTAGTCAAGCATTTTCATAAGAATACCAGTAATTTTCACAGTAAAGGATAAAATTGCCCAAGCTGAATAGTAAAGTCTAAGTATGAAACTTAAGCTGGACTGGAAAATGAACTCTCTAAGAAAAAGACAAGGAAACACATATTGTTTTAGTTTTTCTCCTCAGTGTAAAACACAGTTTTGTGCACACTGACATATGAGAGATGACAACATTTTCATGCCAGTAGTCAATGTTCAGCAGCTGTGTTTGCTTTCTCTGCTGCATTCTGTACTTAATACAGACAGACAGCTACTCGTTTCACCCAAACTAAAAGCATAATAACGAAAAAAAGTACCCTAATGAAGAATATTCTGCTTATATCAACACAAAATCATTATGGAAATGGAAATTTATGTTTACTGATCATAGCCTACCCTATCCACTTTTGATATTGGCATAAAATCCATACAGCCTGTCTTCTTTCACTTTTTTCCTAAGGATTTCCCAACTTTATCTTTTCTTTTTGGTTGGACCAAGTGGTTTCTCAGGAATAGAAGTAATTCTTATCTGCTAGATGACTCTTTCATGATGCAAGCTGAAAACAATTTTCAAACTTTCATAATAGTCATCTTACTGCATAAAATGAATTATTGTATTTTTTAATCTATAATGTTTCATCTTTAGAGGATAAAAAAACAAGGAGCTTATAGCTAAGCACAATGTTTCTATAATACATTTAAATTTATGTTTTTACATAGTAGAATTGTGTGCACAGATTGGAGTCTTCAAGATCATCTCTATCTAGGACTTACATATATTATAATTAGTATTTATCTGCTCATAATGTTCTCTTGATCAAAGATCCATCAGAACAGCAGTTTCAAAAGTAGCAATTATGAACTCAAGTGGGATGATAGCAACACAAGCAAGAGAGAAATGAGTATTTTGTTATCTTTCACAGTAGGATTGGTGATTTACAGATAAAAAGAACCACAGTGGATAAGGCTTACAAACTTTTGAATAGATGATAGGTAAAGCAGACAAAACTGAAAAAAGATATGTCTCAACTGAGTATGGGGTCTAATAAAATTACTACATGCATATTTAAATACTAGTGTTTTTTCCCCTTTTTTACTTTCCAGAGCTGAAGATGCTGTATTCTACTGGTCACCTTGCTTATATTCTTAAGACTTTTAAAGGTCACCAGTAAAAAGTCTGCCAGCTCTGTACAACTTAGGATGGTATTTTAAGATCAATAAAGTATATGCCTTAAAAGTCTGTTCAAAATAAGAATCTTCTTCCTTAATAAAGTCTCAGGGCATGTGTGGAAAAGCCTAAGAAATAATGCAGCAACACCAGCTTCTAGATGCTTCTGTTGGTAGAAAAAAGATCAAACCCACTTTTCAATCGAGCGGCTGAACTGCTAGGCTAGAGCTAAGCTTTTTACTGTCCCTTTTTCTTGATCCACTCCTTCTATCTAACCACTCTTACCTCCAAAATGCTATTTTATGGTTTATGGAAGAAGGGAGGTACAAGAATCAAGAAGAGGAGGTAGGTGCCACTTGTTAGGTTATGTGACACCACTAGTGTTGTGGACTGAAACACAGGGAATCAGGCAGAAAGAGTTGTCTGCATGCTGAAAGAGGGCTTGAGCCATACTTTGGAAGGGACACAGGCAGCCAGTGCCCCAGGAGAGGCTTCTGCTGTTGTGTGGGTGTCAAATCAAATGCCCAGGACACAAGTTTAGTATAATGGTGATTAATATTTTAAGATGTTTCCTGGAGAATCCAGATTGGATTGAAATTTTACCCTTGCTCTTCCTGCCCTGAGGCACAAGGGTTACAAGTGTGCTGGATCTTGGGGTAGGTGCCTAGTTTAAGAAATCCCAGCCAACCAGGAGACCATCTGTTCCCAGTGGCACAGTTGTTACAGGGAGACTAAAACCCCCATGAAGGAGACCCCATCACCTTGCTCAATCAGCTGGCAGACCTGAATGTGGGCACCCAAAAGCACAATAACTACAGGAACATTCCAGCTCTGCTGAGAAGTACCACTGCTCGACACTCCCAAACCACCAGCTTTGCACCCACAAGCACGCTGCATGTCTGGGGAGCCTTGCCCTGCAACATCTGTGCTTGGAACTGCCAGCACCTGCACAACACAAACCAAGACAGCTTATTGCTTAACCAAGCAATGATCTCCCAGCTGGAATGGGAAGCCAGGACCCAAGGAACATAACACTAACATGGGAACAAGGGAGAGATAATCAAGGGTAAAAGCTCTCATTTCAGTGACCCCAATATCCAGATCCACTCCAGGCTGTCAAACAGTGCCAGAAGCAGGGTATGGATGGTTTCCTGAAACTCGAGATGATGGCCTGTTGAGGGAGTCATCCCATCCTTCTGTGCTTCAATACCCTGTAGCTACAGCACCACCCACAGAAGGAGCAGCTATGGCACTAGCCAGTGTGGCACTGCCTCACTGGCTGCATGCACCACAGCTTCAGCTGGAGAAATGGCACAATACATACAACTTCTCCTGGCAGTCCCCTGGGTCCAATGGGTCCTGGGGGGCCTTGCAGTCCCTGTGAAATGATACAATACACATCTGAAGTAAAAGTCAATCAACTACTGTAATACGGTGTAAAGCATTCTTATATATAAACGTATTAAAACATCAGGAATTAAGAATTATCTTCGACATGGAGTAAAAACTACAGAGTTTGCTCATTCTTCCTTACTCTAACATTTAGTTCAATAAGTCTTGTGGACTGACATGTGCAAAATCCAAAATATGTATATAAAAAGTAAATACAAAGGGAATACCTAAAGGGAAAGACATAACAAAAGAACGGATCAAGATTTCAAAAATAATTTTTAAGACAACAATTTGGAGGCTTCTATAGCCACATCCATTCTCACTGGGCCTTCTTTTCATGATCTAAAATTCAGGTACTATCCAACAGGAATAGTGTTGGGTGGCAGTTAGATTTAATAGTTTCTAATTTTATCTTTGATACAATTCAAGGCATCATGAGAGATTCTCAAGAATGTTTGTGCTTCAGTTACTTTCTTCACAGAATCACACAATTCCAGAATGTATGAAGTTGGAAGCAACCACAGTGGGTTATCTGGTTTAACCTTCCTGCTCAAGCAGGGTCATTCTAGAGCACATTGCAGTTTCTTCCAGTGAGGGAGACTCCCCAACCTCCCTGGGCAATTTGTTCCATTGCTCAGTCACCCACTCAGTAAAGTTCTTCCTCGTGTTCAGGTGGAACTTCCTGTGCATCAGTTTCTGCCCTTTGCCTCTTGTCCTATTGATTGGCACCACTGGGAAGAGCCTGGAAACCTCAACACTACTGTTTAGATACTTTCAGACAGTGATGAGGTCTCCTCCCAGCTGACTTTTCTCAAGGCTGAACAGGTCCAGCTCCCTCAGCCTTTCCTTGTAACAGATGCTGCAATCCCTTAGTCATCTTTGTTGCCCTCCTCTGGACCCACTCCAGGAGCTCCATGTCTGTCTCATCCTGAGGAGCCCAGAGCTGGACACAGCACTCCAGATGTGCCTCACCAGGGCTCAGTAGAGGGGCAGGATCACCTCCCTCGACCCGCAGGCAATGTTCTTCCTAATGCATCCCAGGACACCATTGGCCCTCTTGGCCACAAGGGCACTGCTGGCTCATGGAGAGCTCATTGTCCACCAGGATCTGCAGGTCCTTCTCCAAAGAGACTCAAAGCAAGGCCATGACTGCTTTATCATTACCTGCTGTCTCACAGGATTAAACAAAGGAGCTACTAAAGTGCTGGCAGTGGTTACTCCTTGCCTCACTAATGCATAAAGAGAATACAGCCAGCTACCAATGGATTTCTAATTGCAAAATGGGTCTCATATTCTCAAGTGATAAAATAACACTTGAATGTTGCTTAAATATTCTTTTCTGAGTGACACTGAGAGCAAGAACTTCATGTAAAATGTAAATTTTATGTAAAATGGCAATGATCCAAGCATAAACTTTTGATATAAACTATTTACATTATTTTTCCATTAATACTAGCTAAAGAGTTGATAGCTTCAGAGTCCTCTTATATAACAGCATAAAATGCAATTTTTATTGGATGAAAAATCTTTGACTTACCTTTGATCCTGGATTTCCAATAAGACCAGGTGGTCCAGGATCTCCCATTTCACCCTAATGATTTTTTTCAAGAAAACAAAAAAATACAAGTTTACTGCTCTGTCTCCCAGCATCAGCTATGTATACTGGCAACATATATAGCATGTACAAGTCCAAAAATACCTTATTTCCTTTTGATCCCTCCATTCCAGTCTCTCCCTGAAAATAGTAAATATAACCATAAGAAGTTAGAAATTTAAGTAGGATCAAGTAAGAGTTTAATTTTCTACCTTAAAATGTGGTAATAAAGTTTGCAAACTTAAATATTGAGAAAATGGTAAATAATTTCTGTTGCTTTTTGCAAACTCTGGAAGACATTCCTCTTGCAACCTAATTTTTTGCAAGTTTTCCCAATGTTTTAAAGGAAAAATGTTTTAAAAAATTACGTTTCCCTAAGAAAATTTCCAGTCAAAACCCTATTATTCACCACTACACCTCTTCTGGTACCTAGTATTTACCTCCAAACCCACATATTATTACAGTAGGACTTATTCTGATTATTATAATATGTCAACAACAAATATCTCAGCAACCTTGAATTTTATATTAAGAAACATAACTAGCTTTTGTCAAATATCATAAGAGAAGACAATAATTCATGACAAATATGTTACATATGTAGAGAGACTCTTACAGAATGAGTGTTCAGAAAATTTTCCTCAAAATAAGAAAAAGGTTATGCACAAATATAATGGCTGTATGGGAACAGCCTGGTGCAAAATGCCACAACTGTGGCATCAAAACAGCACAGTTCAGGCCACATAAAACATTGTGAAAAAGCTGAAAGAAAGAACCTTCAGGGAATAAAAAAAGCATGTGCTCTAAACTCAGTTCATGGACAGTGCCAGCAACAAGAAATGCTGAAAAACAGGGCACCTCTGATTTTTTTTTATAACCCAGGTGACCTTGAAGCACATGTAAAAAGGAGACAATACATATGCCATCCCACATAATCCCTGCATCTAATTAATGTCTACAAAGAAAAGAGTTACAGAATGAATATGGTATGAAAGTAATCTCAAATGTACATTATTCACAGCAGTTCAAAACATACTATACTTACTGGGTCTCCCTTTTCCCCTTTTTCAGAAGGCTCTCCCTAAGCAAAAGTAGAAAAGAGGTTAACAAATTTATTTAAAATGGTAAATAGCACATATGCCTGGCTTTGCTGAAGAGTCCTGGAAAATGTGGCTATTTTAAACCTGTCTAAATACAAATAAATGGACTAAAAAAGTTTACTGGAGGGATGATGTTGTTTTAATGCCAAGACCATGACATCTATGATCCTTTCAAGCAGGAAAGGGAGGGTCAGGAACTTGAACTAAAGAGAGTGATCATACATCCGAATCTGAAAAATTCTCAAACACAGATGCTTTATAACACAAAAAGTCATAAATCTGTGATACCAAGGGAGTAAAAATAATGTTCCTGCCTGCATAAAAGTTATATAGATATGACCAAAGAAAGCAAGAAGCCTCACAGCTGAATGGCAAAGCACCTATTAATCAGTAGAACTATGTAAGGCACACGTTCCTAAAAAAGCAAAATACATATCTGTTCCTAAGTGATACCTCCCAAATCATGCTGTAAAATTTATGCTTAAGCTAAAAAATACTAAATTAGGATGTTAATTTTTAAATTTTAATAATTTTAAACTTATTGTTTTTTCATATAGATATTGAAGAACACAGTCATAACTTGAAAAACTATGACTGGCACCTAATAACTGAGGCAGTCTCTGGTCACAAACTTACATAAAAATAATTTTAAACTGGTATTCAGTAAAAGTCTGAATGTTTTTAAAGCTAAGGACTTTGTGAACTAGTAGAACAGGGAAATTTACTTGCATATGTAAATACACTCCCAAGGTAGGCTTGAATAAAGTACTAAGGACATTCAGACTGACAACTTTTCCCATGCCAAAATATTTTTTCTTGATCTCCTGTCTATTTTACAAGATTTCATTCATAATCAGTACATTGCACCAACTTCTAGTAAACACATGAGGGCAGAATTAAGGAATGAACTTACCTTTTCTCCTTTTGCACCAGCCATTCCCAATTCTCCTTTTTGACCCTTTTAACAAAATTAATTATATTTAAAATATTTTTATTCTGGCAAATGTAAATAACACCCTCCTCTTCTTTAACTGTACTTTGTTCTGTGTGGGCCACAAAATCTTGACTATCGTTATGATGGAAAACAAGCTTAAATATCTGCAAATGAATTTAAATTACTGTTTTCTATAGCAGATCTGCAGGCTTCTCAATAAAATGTTGTCAATTCTGTCACATATCCAGAGCACTTGTCTCTTCTCTTACAAGTTTGAAAAGCATACAATTATTAAAATATCAGTGAGCTGTTTATACAGGACAGATAACTATAAACAATAAAAGTGCCATATGGTGTGGATTCAGAATTTGACTTCCATGTAATTTTTAGAGGCTGTCTATGAGTATTTTTGGTGTAGAAAGCCTCATCATTAGAGAGAAACTGGTTTAAATATTAGTTATTGACTATCCAAAATATTTTCTGAACTTCAACTTTTTCAGAATCTTTCCCACATAACTGGCAGGGCAGTTCCTTTGACTTCTCAGATGGCATTATGGAAACCATACATAATTCTTTCAGCACTTCCCCTTTCTATTTATACTAGAGGAGAAAGGATCACTGGCACTGCAGGATGCCACATTGAGTTGGATATTGGACTGCACAGATCAAAGTATCAGTCATCTCAAAAATCTATTTCTTCAAAGCCCATTGGGATAAATCAAATAAAATGTTTTAAGGGTGGCAGGGACAGGTTGGGTAGGCACTTTGAAACTTCTCCAAATTCATTCCAAATGCTTACAATGTCTCCCTTCTGGCCTTTAAGTCCTGGTGTCCCAAGTACTCCTAGTAGTCTTGTATCACTCTAGAAAGAAATACCACCACAAAGATCAGAAAACATCACTATTTACTCCCAGTAACAATTTATTTACTGTAACAATTTATTGTAATTTACCAGCTGTAAATTCAGAAGTCCTAATTTACTACTAGAAAGGGAATGATAATAATAAATGCCTATGCAGTACCATTAGGTAGTGTATTGCAGAACACATCCTTTATCACACATTCACACTCCTGCCACACTAGCAGAAAATGAACAAAAGCATAAAAGGGAAATGTATATAGACTATTGTTATGCAAATCTATGATTTTTAAAGTTCAACACAAAAAATGTATTTTAATGCTCACTGTTAAATACATTTCTCAAGTATGTTAGAAAAGAACAAAAAACCTTATTTCTATGAAAAAGAACCACAAGCATTTTACTCTTGTGCAGTAAAAAAGTAGAACTAATTTAAGTCTATGGCAGTAGTAAGACAAAGGAGAGGGAACAGGCTGCTCACATTGCTTCTCAAAGAAGACAGACTTAAGGACCAGAGGTTCAGGTTGTATACTTGCTCAGCTGTTATTGCACTGCATTTATTTACTCTTCTGTACAAGGTAAAGACACAATAAAACACAAAGCAAATGGTTTCCTTTTCACAAAGTCAGACTTCCTAAGGGGAACATGTTTTTTTGCAATGACAACGGAAAAAGAAATAAAACCCCAATAACCCTGAAATATGAGCTCCAGTCAAAACCCAGTGAATCCCAATCCTAGCACATGTGCCACTGGGGTGAGCAGGAACCCTAAATAAGCCAGCTCCCCTTGCCATGTTCCAGTTTCCATAGCTCTAAGATAGGAAAATATCACAATGAATAAATGTACCATTTACACTGTGTTAATATTTTCAGTAGATGGTAACTGAATATAAATTGAAAAGCATCAAGAAGTATTTTCGAAATGCTAATTTCTTGATAGATTATCCTTGGTGTTTAGGGTTTGTAACACTGTTATTACACTAACCAACAAAATCAGCTTCAGAGCAAGGGGCAGATACCCAGCTGCCTGAGTATTGATGAGAAATAGTTGACTACCACTGGACTGAGAATCCAGGTGTCTGTTACCATGAGTACACTACAAATTATTATTTATACTGAGTTGTGCTTTTTTTTTTTTCTTTTTTTTTTTTAAATATATGGTGCAAAAACTAAATTAAAGCTGTTATAGCAAATAATTATCCTTATGTTCTTTGCATTTTATAGGTAATTTGCTCTTTACAACCAAATGTAAGTAAAATACACCAAAGCAAAAAAAACTTAGGAAATAAATAATGAATTATCCCATAACTTAAAATTACTCCAAATTATAATGATTCTGAAACATTTCTTGACTAGATTGTGCTGTAGTTTCAGTAATTTTTTGTGTTTTGGTTTAATTTATTATTTTTATGTGTTGGAGAACATTTTTGAATGTATAATATAGAATCTATAATAATATAGAACTCATCTATATGCCCTTTCCAAAGATATTTGGAAGTAAGTTCAGCTAAATGACCTTATATCTATGTATGAAAATTGGTAAGAAGGATGAAAAACAGAGGCCTTGAAAGCCCAAGCAAAGGATAACAAAGGCCTGAGATTATATAAATGCAAATCATGAGACATCATTTATCCATCTCTGAAGGAATGTAACATACAGAACAGGACAGAACTAGTTTCTTGGCAAAAAGAACAAAATGCATTTATTGAACACATGCAAAACATCTGGTTTATGCTGAAAATGTAAAAGACAGCAAGAAGGGATTTAAAAATAGTTACATGTGGAAATAGACACCCAGGAAGAATGAGGGAAGCAATGCTCCAGCACTGTCTCCCAACCCATTAAGGATCAATGCTACAACTTATCCTCAGCAGGTTCCCCTCACCTTCATTAAAGAAAGACTGCTGATATTGGTCTGCTGTTCAGCACAATTTACTGCTGCAATCAGCAATTGCATTTATAGTGCTCTTTCACTGCATATATGGATCAAGTAAATTATGCTTTTAAAGGCTTGCACTCCAGCCTCCTTAAAAATCACTCTGATAAAAAGTGATTGATGCCAACCCAGAAAAATCCTGGTTGCAATAAATTATTTAAATACATGGTGCAATTACCAATACTTATTACAGCAATTAGAAATTACCATACATCAATCAGAAAAATTGAAAATAATCTGATAAGAAACAGGGAAATTAGAGAAACAGAAAAAAACATTATTAATTATGATAGGTCTTAAGAGCCACCTCATTTCTTGGTATCAGTTTCTCATTGTTCCTAGAAATACCAATACAAAAAATCATAATATCCTAATAACCTAATATTCAATAATCCTAACTAATATCCTCAGGACAAAAAAAAAGGCATGAAAATACCTATAACAACTGTGCCAATACCTAAACATTTTAAACACCAAACTAAAAGAAGATCTTGTGACATCCTTGAGAGCATGGATAAAATGGTGGGAAATGACACCACCATTCCCTGTGCTGTAAGAAACCTCAAAAACTGCAGAATATCACTCAAATATCATTTTACCAATACAAATAACTGAGGAACACTACTGCTTGATGCCTCCAAAGTGTTGTGGACAAAATCAGCTTCTGCCTTACTATGTAACAGCATGGAAAAAAGACAAGTTACTGGTGCATACATCTGCCTAAGTGAATCAGTGGCAAGGCAGAGAAGCTGTTCTTTTCTTTCAAGATCTCTTGTCTTGTCCTTGATGGGAATATCCCATTCCCATCATAAAATGTATAGGAATTGATATGTTTGTTGTTGGAGACTTAAGTTGACTCTAGGAGCGTCTGAATATTTAACTAAAGTTTGCATATTTAGAACCTTCTACTTGAATCAGAAAGACAACTCCTCTTTCATCTGGAATCAAACAGCATTTCCCTGATGAACAGTTAATTGCTCATGACAGAGTCATTAAAATCTTCAAACTAGACAGCTGAAGGAAGAAGTAAGTTGGTAAGATATCCAGGATTGAAAAGATAATTAATTTACAGACACATAGCAGCTGGTCTACATTTTTTTCCAGAATATTGTTAATTAGGAAACATAAGCCACCTTAAGAATACTTAGAGCCTTGTAGTTATAAGAAATGTGATTTTTGGAGACAGATGTGTGTCATTTCCTGGAGATCATCACTGTTTGTATTTCCTCTTTCAGAATTAACCTTAAAGGGACTCTCAGGAAGAAAGAGATTGATAAGGCAGAGGTGGGGAATGAGTTACAATAAATATGGCATCAATAGAGGAAACAGTGCTGGTATCAGTGAAAGCTCTTTGGCAGGAAAAATAAACTGGTAAGGAAACAAATTGTGAAAACCAGAATACATAAAACTTCAACAAATGTATATGAAACAGGAAACCAAAACCAGAAATAAAAATGCTCTATGCTTAATTCCTAATACATGCTTCAAAGGTGATATACTGATTTGGAATGGATTAAATACAATAATTAATATCAGAGAAATCACTTCAGTGATAAAAGCAGCTGGAAAGGTATGTTTGACATGAATTTAACTCCAGAATCCCTGTTCAAGCAAAGAATTTAGCACTCATCTGGGAATGTTAAATAAGAAAAAGACCCTGAATACACGTGCACTTTATAGTTAATGCATTCTAATATTAAAAGAAATTAATTCCCTCCAGGCTTGACCTGCATGACTTAAGTTGTGATACACACATTAACCACTGTACTGAGGAAATAATGCTGTAATAGTGCATCATGAACCTTTGAATGAAATAGTTTTCTGATCAGAGAGGTTACATACTCCCAAATCAATTATTCTCATACAATGGCAGACACTACTACAGCTTAAATTACTTGAAATGCCTGCAGTAAGAATGAAAAACCTCTGTCAAGCTGAACACAGTCCTATGCAATATTAATATTAATATTAAGCTACAGTATTTTTATTAGTCCATAATACAACCATAAGGACAATTCTCATGGACTGCTAGCAGATCTCTTCAAAATTGTGCCTCCTTGTCTTTCTATTTTACTCTTAGAATCATGACAGAGTTGATCAAGAAAGAAGTTTTCAAGTACAGTTTAAAGCAATTAGGTTCAGAAATGGTAGTTGGTGCTTCACACTATCAGCCAGGCTGTGCACACATCTCCTTTTTGAGTTTTACCAGTCAAAAACAAGTAAGTAGAAGATGGATGGGAGGCAAGACACATGGCAGCAAGATAAATGACACAGCAGGTATGTGACTGGAGTGTGGGCTGAAACTTGTAAAGGGATGCACAAAGCGGTCAGGAAAGAAAGAACCTTTTGAATTAATTTGGAATGTGGTTCACAGGGATCAAAACTGTAGTCATTTCTACCTTAGATACTATTTAGTCATAAACCCACTCAGACACCAAATCAAATCTCCATACCTCATTATAATGCTTGTTCAATGAATCCAGGATTCCTTTTAGTCCAGAAGGACCCTATATGGAAAAATATGCATCAGAAGGTCATTTAAATTTAACTAATTTTATGCTTGCATATCTGTATTTAAAGAGCAATGGGGATGTAAATATTTTCTTGATTTTTATTTGAGTGTACAGTAAATTATCTTCTGTAACTTCATTATTTCTTTTTTTCTGGCATAGAGGAAGAAGAAAGTTTTTAAATATCTGAAAAACAGCAACTTGTTTTCAAGTGAATTGGTCAGTCAGAGAAGGCAGAAATGAAATCCATATCAATTTTAATGTATGAACAACATCCTTGTTCTGTAGCATTTTAAAACTCTTTCCACTAATTCAAAGCACAACATTTGATGTAGAAGCAGCTCCTAGTGTGAGTAAACAGAGAGGTTTTTAACCTGGGAGTGCAGTAAGTGTAATTGACAAGAGCCAGAATTCTTCAGAATATTAACTTCCTAGTTTTATTAGCAATACAAGTTTTTACTTAAACACACGTGTTTCATCAAGAAATTTAACACTGAAAAAGGAACTTCCTGATCAAATGAACACTTAGGACAGAAACACTGAAAAATGCGTTTGAGAAAAAACATTTTTGGACATTAAATCCCCTCATTTTGAGGCATATTCTGCCAAAAAGCATGCCCACAGTGAGATTTTAAAGTTTGGTAGATGGAGCAGAACACAGAAAGTAAGGTCAAGAACTTATGAACTAAGACTCCATTAAATTTATAAATTAGCTCTATCTTTGAGTTGAAGCTTTCACATAATGCAGTAGGAACAACCACTACTCATGATGACTGTAAGAAAAGTTTGACTGTATTAATAAGATTAAAATGTATTCAAGTAAGTCACTTAGCCTGATTGACCTGGATGTAACTCAGGGCACAAAAGCAACTCTTCTCCTCTGGGGTGCAAAAAGCTACTGAAGATGTCAGAGTATGTAAATCCTTCTTCTACCTCAGGTTATCAAATTGCAACACTGGGGCTTTTTATAATTACAATTTGCCCTCTCCAGCTTTTGTCTTAATGTGGATACTAGGAAAATCTGGAAGTGAAACATCTCAGGTGTTTCACTCCCTCCTTTCTCCCTACATTGGAAGAGACAAAAGTACATCCATGTTATTCTGAAGTGAATTGTCTCTTCAAATTTATGTTAAAAATAAGATCAATATAGTCATGATGTTTTCACTAAGACCTCATTCCTCTCTGATTTCTAAAGTTAATGGCAGAATTTTTACTTTGATATCCATAATAAAGCTGGCAATCCAGAACTGGGGCTGAAGTATGATAACATTGCCTAGACATCTCAGCATCAACACTGTAAACCTGCCTTGTTGAATCCTTGAACCCAGGATTCCTGAAGAATTCTGAAATAAGAACTTATTCTCCCTTTGCATTTCACATCATGTACCATGCTTCTCTTACTGTTTTTCCACAACAGAAACTGCTGCAGCCACACAAGCCAGGAAGAACTTCATGCTGTGTCTGCCATCAACCTCAAACTCTCAGATATTGTTTGTACATAAATAAATAATTTTTGACTGCGTGAAATGTACACTGGCACAGTTTTGAAATATAAACATTAAAAATCCTTAAAAATCCTCAGAATGTCTCATGACTAAGACAGTCAAGGAGAACTTTAGGCATTTGGGTTGCATTCTTGACCATGCCACAGCTTTTGCATTACCAGTTCAGTATTTCTGTTTTCAAAAAATTGACACAAATTTAATAATTTTATATGCCTATAATTTTTTTCTGTAATAAAAACGTAAAACAAGTATACAACAATAGAAAATATTTTTATTCAAGACTCTTTTTCTGAAACCATAGTCTCTTTTCTTTCAGTTTCACTACATTAATATAGCTGCAAAATCTACTCTGAAGTCTCTACAGGTGAAAAAACAACCCAGCAGCATTGGTTTGAAAGTGGAGAAGCAATAAAATTAAGAAGAGTTGAAAAATTATTGTACCAGCAGTTTCTAGCTTTTGAATGAGAATTTTGCACATCTGCCACTTTGCAGCTCAGTTGAGAAGGGTTTCCTTTTTTTTTTTCTAAAATCAAGTTTTGTAATTGAGAGAAATGAAGCACACAGAGAGTAGAGTTGTATGAATAAAAAAAGAACTGAAAATGTGTCCTGATTGTTTTCCAAAACTGCAAAGAGGTTTCAGTTGTTATTTTTACAGATAAGGCAGGAATAGAAACACAGGTGCTTAAAGGGAAATAGCTCCAAACTGTGAAATTACTGGGGTTTACAATGTATTTTCCTCCCTTAACTTTTATAGTTCATCTGCATTTCTGTAAAGATGAGACTGTTGAAAAAATCTACCCAATCTCTCAGTCCATGCATAAAATGGATAACAAGTAAATTGCACTGGTTGCATCTCAAAAATAGGCCATTTCAGAGAACACAGCCTGCAAGTGACTCAGTGCAGTTACTTTATCCCTCTATTTTCCTTTGGTGCCTGCCCATTAAAATAAGACACTGTTTTCCTGTTTATTTTAATGCAAAACATTGTGAAACTCATCAGGGCAGATGTGCAATATTGTATAACTATTCCAAAGAGCAAACGGAAAGAATGATGAAAACATGATGTCTGCCACAATAGCACACAAGAAATAAATTACATTTTGATATGGATAAAAAACTTAATGCATAGAAACAAGCAATATGACCAACCTTTGCCAGCCATTCCCACACTATAATGTAAGCATTTCCAATATTCTTCTAAGAAGTAGCTGAAAGTCCAGGAAAGCCAGAAATGCTACTGACAATTTTCACTTATCATTGCTTTGATTTTTTCTTTATTGTAATTAAGTGATAACATTCACTCACTTCCAAAATATTGGTAGAGGGATGACATTATTTCCTGAGGTAGAGGAAATGAAATTTCCAAGGTGAACTGCTGGCTACTTAAGATAACTAGTTTGGGGGACTGACATATGTATTGAATCACAAAGCCAAAAACATATGTAATTAAATGAAGAAGTTCAAGTAAACTCCTCTACTGCATCACATGTGCAGACAAAAATGAAACCTTATTTTAATTTATAACTTTAGGGAGTAACAAAAAGCTCATCTTCCAAGCAAAAATACTTGAGAAGATAAAAATATGAAGTTCAGCCTCTTGCAAAGGTAAATGAGAAACTGAATGATGAGCTTCAAAAGCTATAGCAATTGTGAAATGAATCAATTACATCTATTGGTTGAAATCAATAGCTTAGCTTTGGATGTATCTGTTTAAGAGAATGAATAATTGTGCTTACAGTTTACTAGCCTGTGATTTAGCACACCCTAAGTTTCTTTCCCACATCTGCCTCAGGTAGGTTGGGCAAGATTGTGTTTGGCCAGAACAGGCAGTGCTGATGTTTCTTACCTTTACAAACCAGTGCTGATGACATTTCACTTCTGCTAAAGAACAGCTGGGCAAAATTCAGACTCATCTCAAAGAATTTTATTTGAATTTTTTTGTTATACTGGTGCAATTCTGTAGCACAACTCCAGCTTAGCACTCTTGATTTTCAAAACAAGATAAATCACTGAAACGGGAGCTATTGAGAAATGGAATTTGTCCAATCATAGCAGTTCCAGTAAAGACAGAGAAAATTAGGACAGGAAACATAAAGTTAACCCTCAATGGAGAAATTAAATAAACTCCTTTTTTTCTGTTCTCTAGACCATCTATGGAAATAGGTATACCTGCTGATTCATTTATAGGTAAAATTAAATAAATAATAAATAAACCCCCAACCTCAACAGTAACAGACATCAGGCAGCTATTCTCCAGGCTGAACAATCAGAAAAATAAATTATCTCCTCTTAACAAAAACTACACAAAATGAGGCTGATAGTAATTGAACAATCCAAGGCCAGAAAAGTACTTTTCCTAAGTGAGGAGTGCAGAATTGGGCCTGTACATCCTTAGGTGAGGATACCAAGGTCAGATACACTTCACACATTGTCACATATGGGTGTGACAGCACAGTGAAACAGACTGCCCAGAGAGGTGGTAGAGTCTTCCTTGCTGGAAGAATGATGCTGGAAGATGATTCAACAATCATCTGGTCACAATCCTGTGCTTTCAGATAACTCTGCTTGAGCAGGAAGGCTGTATCAGGTGACCCACAGAGATCCCTTCCAATCTTAGTCATTCTGTGATTCTTTGATTTGCTTTTAAAATAAAAAGATGTGGCATCTAGAAAGTCAATGCATTATACATATTGCAAAACAAGCTGTGATCTGCTGGGGACCCTGTCTGTGTTGCTGAATCCTATAGACTTTTACAACCTTAAAGCATCCTATTATCATAATAATTATTTTTGCTTCATAAAATCAGCATTTCAGTTTCAGTGAGGAGCCATGCTGAGCAGGGTAACAGCATGTGACAGTCTCTCTTTCAGAAGACTTTAGAAGAAAATGGAAGTAGGCAAATACATAAAATACATTTGAAGGGTACAAAGATATTGATTTTACAATCACAATTTTCAGAATGCTTGTGAGAGCAAAGTGAATAGTGTGTTTAACAGAAGCTTTTCACTGCTACCCAGACGCTTCAAGAAAGAAAAGGTCGAAAAGCACTAGAGGGAGCTGCTGCTCTACTTGGATTCTTGTATTCAGCACAAATTGCTACCTGCTGGATTGAGATAGGTGTGAGCATTGATATAACAGTACTCAAAAACAACATCAGACAGCAAGGATGCATACTACGAATTCTGAACCAGAAGGGAATCAAAGAACACCTTAAAAGTCTATAACATGTAACAGACTTTAAACAAATACTCAAAGGAGGAATATATTCCATAGGTTTACAAAAAATGTTTTTTATAGCTGATTAATGAAAATTCTCATTGACTTCTTGCCTTTTGTGAGCACAGAATTTGTTCCAAAGAGAAAAAAATAATGTAAAAGAAAGAATAAGGGAAAAAATGACAAAACAGAAAGGATACCTGGAAGAAATTTCATAGAAAGTCCCACTTTAACTGAGTAGTTTCATTACCAGATGCCAATCAATCTATGTTTCTGACAGTGATACAGGTTTTTAACCAAAGCTATGCAGATTATATTAATGGAATAGAAACTCACAAGAAGCATTAATTTTACTGAAAAAAAAGACCCCAGAAATTAAGTTAGGAAAAAAAGGAAAAGGATAAGATATTGAGAGAAGGTGAGAAAAGTCTGAAATCCTGCCATGTGGCAAGTAGGTTTTTGACTGTTAGCAGGTGCTTTTACATTCCTACCACATTAAATCACAGCCTGTATGCTGATTGCAATTTTTAAACTTTTCCAGTTTTCTTTAATTTTACCCCAGTCTTTTCACCACAAATCCTTTTATGCACACATTGTCAACGGGGCTGTTCTTTACAATAGTTACCTGAAGTACTGTATTTCCTTCTCACAGTTTTTGTGTTTTCTTTCTTTTTCTTTTTTGTCAGTAATGAGCACTTGACTGTTCTTGACTAATATCTAAATTAAATACTTAGCATCATGGCATTAACTGAAAAATAAATTAGGTAAATTTATTAGTTTCAAACACATGCTACATGCTGTAGCTACCCTAATAATTAATGTCTAAATCTCCTTTTTCACAAAGTCAAATTCCATATTTTTTTTGAAACATCAGCCAAACCCCAAAATTTTTTACTGGAGAGTCTAATTTTTATATAGTCAGTCAATCTGTTAACCACTTTGTACCCTGTGTGTGCCAAATTTATGACAGCAACCACTCTGCAAGTGTGACTGTTCTGCTGCACTTTGGAAAAGCCAAAGTAAGGGCTAACAATGCATCCATGTGCAGGAAGATGCTGCTTACTATTAGGAGAGAAGGGTAAATGGAAACAAGGCAAAACTGAATATAGTTTGAGCCTTGAAAAAGAGAGAGGGAATGATGAATCCTGTTGAAGTTTTTGGGTTTTTTTTTCAAGTGCTGTAGCACTTGAAATGTGGGGATCCTGCCAATGCATGTTAGCAGGCATTACTGCTTTTAGAGTGTGGCTTTTCTGCGTGTTTTGTTCTCAGTCTTGGAACACAAGATGGTGGTAAAGCTGTATCCAAAGCAAGTAGTGCATCATGAGAGTTACACCAGAAACAAATACTTTAAATCAATATTTAGGCCATGGCTGTTTCAGGAATGCTTTTCTGTATGTAGTACTCGGCTACAGTACCCAATACAGAGCTCCTTGTAGTGACTTTGCCATGCTGACAAAGTTGAGCTTTGCTGTAAGAAAATCTGAGATACATCTCAGTAATAGAAGTGCAATTTAGCTTCCACTCAAGATTTTTGGTATATCTGTCAAGGATCATGCATCCTCACAAGCCTGACCTGCCAGCAAATCTAGGATGGCAGGAATCTCTAACACAGAAACAGCTTTTCACTAGCTCACAAAAAGCTAAGTAGATTAGGTCTAACATTGACCTCTGATCAGATTTGCTTTTTTATCCTTTTAAGGTTATATTTGTCACTTGTACGAAGAAAGATTCTGCAACACTACTTTCCTCTGTTTGGCCTCCTTCAATCTGCAATACCATTTCAGCATTAGGACTGTGCAAAAGACTCAAACAAGCAAGGCTTCAATAAGAGTGCATGCAGGGGAAAAGAGTGAAAGGGAGGGATTTAAGACTGGTTTTATGCAGGATAAATGAATTCCATCATAAATGCCTCTTTCTGAACACATTTTTCAAGAAAAAATTATTTATGAAATCTATGCAGTTTTTGTTTTGGATGAGGGTAGATGACATCTGTTTCATTTTAGTCATTGTATCCCATGCAGCAGTGCATTATTCTCTTCTCTACATATAAGACCAGGTTGAAGCATATTAATCAAATGTTCAGATGCATAAACCACTAGCCTTTGTCCAGGTAAGCAAAAGAAGGGATTATAATTTTTTGTTTAATATTAAAAATGTAAAGCAGCAGAAGTTTACTTAATCCGTAAATAGCTGTTTTGTATTTGTGCATGACAGCATTTTTACAACACCATATACAGATAATTTTACAAATATGACCAACTCTTGCTCTACCAGAAAAAGAGTGCTTTCATTGAAGACTAATATACATTCATGCCTGACTTGAATTTTAAATCCTTTATATATATTTTTTTAATAGAGAAAAAAAAGAAAATCCCAAACCTCTCAGATCTGAGCTAAACCCTTTAGTTCTTCATATTACAAATCCTTTCATAAAGTCATGTATTTCTTAATCTTTTTAATTCTTCAGTCAACTCATTTGAACTACAGCTGAGTGCTCATTCCAGAGCTGGGTATAATCCTCCCCATCATTCAGACAGTTGGCACATGCTTCACACAGTCCTTCATCTTCCAAATTACCCCTCTGAGACAGAAATTATCCCTTCTTCTACAGAGCATCATGCATTTTGCAAAGGGAATGAAAGCACAGTATTCACAGCTAGCATCCATGGCCAGTCTTTCTTTGACATCCCAATTTCTTCTTCCTCTGCTGAAGCTTCCATCTTGTTCTTTCCCTCCTGTCTAGTCTCTCCTACTTGTGGACCCAGTCCTTTTGTTTTTGCTGCAACTAAAGGCTACCAGTAGTAGCTGTTTGATACAGCAGAGTACACACAGATCAATTATTTTCAACTATAATTATGGTCCAGTAAGCTGCTATAAAAGAGTCAACAAAGTTCAAGAACAGAGTGAAAATTTCCCATTCCCCTCATTATTTACTCACAGGGGGTCCTGGTGGCCCTGGCTTTCCTGGAAGGCCTGGTTTCCCCCGTCTGCCCTGGAAACAAAAAATGACAAAAGACAATTATAAAAACTGAGATTAGGAAATGATCTGGAATAAGAACTTTAAGAAAAGATTTATTGCCTTACATATTAGAAAAAAAAAAAAAAGTCAAAACCCATCCGAAATGAATACTCTTTATCAGTCAATGCAATATTATCTAATATGAGCAGTTCTAGGTTTCCTTTTAATAGTTATAACAAACTGTATTTGCATCCCCATCCCAGTAACAATGTCACATTTTAAAGCTTTGTCTCAAATATGAGTGCACATTGATAGAGTTATTAAAAAAGTATTTTGATGAGGTGTAAAGAAATTATATTTGTTTAAATAGACTGGAGCTTGGGATGTTAAATTGTGCTGCAGCAGTCTGACTTGCACAATCAGTGCATATGTGCAATATAACCCAATTAACAAACACTCATACCCTTCTTCTCTGGGATGTTATAATGAGCACTAAAGCCAGAGATTTATTTGCAAAAACAGTTCACCTTCTTTGTGCAATTACTACCATCTGTGTATATATAATGTACATGCAAAATCATTTGCATTAAAATGTAAAGTCGATAAAAGTCTACTTAAAGGGAGACTTTCCACTCAGTTTCTAAAAAACACACGCATATGTAACTAACACAATTTTTTAGTACAGAGTTTGCTTGAACAACTGTTTTCACATATGCTTTTTTTTAGGAAGATCAACATAAAAATGCAAGTAATTTACAGGAATTAACATCTTTATTGCCAAGCTGAAATCTGATGCACATTTTTTAGAAACAACAGCTGAGAACAACTAATATCTAGGTGCAAATGGCAAAGAAAAAAATATCCTATCCATTAAGAGTAAACTTTTCCCTTGCATATGGCAAATGTAAATTAATGTTAAGCATTAGAGGGGAGTCCTGGTGAAAACTTGGCTTAAAAAGTGAAAAAAACTAAAATTCTGGCTGACAGCTCACAATTAACACATAGGGATATTTCTGTAAGCTATGCTTCCTACTTCTAAGCCTGCTTCTGTAGTTTATTGAATAACAGTGTCACATAGACTGCAGAAGTATTCTCAGGAAGGGAAGGTGAAATCCAGTTTTGCTATTTCCAGGTGAGAGCCCTGGTCTGTAGGAACTCACTCACATGCTCTGCATTTCATTAATCCTGGTCTATGTTGAGGGGATGGCAGTAAGGGTGGAAAATCCCTCTCCCTCACACCCTGCAGCTCTCCAGGAAAACCTCTTGCCTAGAAGCCAGGGACTCTCTTGGGAGAGGTAGGTGTCTTAAGCCCTTCAAGCTGAAGAAGAAACAGATTGTGTGGATGATTTTCAGCCCTTGGGTCGTGCCACACAACGCTGCCACCGTGGTTTTAGGAACGTCCCCAGTCAGTCAGCGTGAAACAAAACCACCTCAGCATATTTGGAGTGCCAAATTCCTGGGTCTTAACTAGCTGAGACATATGTTATGTGCTGAGCTGTTTAATCCCACCAGCACTTGCACATGCAGGGCTCTAACTGGGGCAGCTAAGGGTAAATTTCTAGAACCAAAATACAGTACTAGGTGCCTAGGCTGGGCTCAGGGCTCTGCTGGCCCTTATGCTCGCCCCCAGCACATCCTCTGCTGTGCTGGGAGTGCTGTCCCTGCAGCCCCAGCCCCTGCTAGGCTGGGAACTCAGCTGGCCTGAGGAGGAGTGGGTTTGGACTCTGGTCAGCTCACTGATGCTGCTCACTGAGCACTGAGGAGCCTGACAGGGCACAGCACCAGGAAAGGCACATGTGCAAAGGGGGCTGCACTTAGTGACATCTATACTTTTGGACTGATCTCTACTCCAAAGTACGGGTGGAAACTGATATTTCCTGACTTAAAAAACCACAAACCAGTAAACCTCCCCTAGAAAGTAAGAAAAACAGACTGAGAGCTAATAATGTAATAAACAAAGATAAATTGCTCCATACTTTTAAAATAGTCCCTCTGAGTTATAATGATCTACAGTGTTGACTTCTTGAAGCACCTTCCTTTTCCTGTTTGAACTTATCTAAAGTATCCTGAGGATGACACTTAAAGTCACAGCAGTCCAAACAAAGTATCAAGGAAGTGTCAGGATGAAGAAGACAGGGCTTTGACTGGCAGACACAACTGTGAACGAGGTGTTAATTACACAGGAAAACATGGAATATGTTGGGAAGGCAATTTTATCTCTGTTTACAAGATGAACTAAAATGTGATTTATGACATAACAAGGACAAAAACTCAATGAACTTTCTGAAAAAAAATTATATAAAAAAATTGGGGGTAGTTATTTTTCATTGTAATTTATTAATTACTAGAACACATACCCAGTGAAACACTGGGGAAGCATTTGCCCCACCTTTTATCCTATAATTATATTATAAGCCATTATGCAATGTTGCATATAAAACAACCACACAGGTCAGTATGTGGCATAAGCTTTTTATAGAGTAATAAAAGTCTTTTTTTGCCTCCAGGCACCTTTATAAACTGTCTGCTATTTTAAATTTAATACAGAAATGTATGAAAGGTGACTACCTTTCAGTAATGCCTTTCAGATACAAACACTTCAATGTTAGGAATACCCAGAACACCTGCTTGTCAGCACTCCTGCTTCTCTATGACTTCTCAGCATCAGCAGCGGAAAAAAAAAATATAGATACTATAGGAAGAGTGTAAGTAGAAAAAAATAGTTTATATTTTTGTTTATGGTAATTAAAACAATTAGAAGAATGTTTTTGACAAGCCCATTACGATGCTGCCTTGAGCAGACCATGAGCCAGACCATGACTAAATATTTACATTTGGATTTTGAGTCATCCTTCTGGCAAGAAAGAAGTGAAAAACATCTCAGTGCCCTCTCTGGTTTATAGAGTGGGCTGAGCAGAGAGCCACAGTTCTCATCTCCTGCTCAGCAGTGGCTCTTGGTAGCCCCATGAAAGCCATATTTAGTGCCACTCTGCAGAGGGCTGACAGCCCCCACACAGAGCCTGTTACCTTTATTTAGCTTAGATCACTGAGCAAATATTGAGGTTATAAAACCACTCCAAATATAAATAAATGTCCTAGGCATCACATTATTCCTTTAACTAAATAAAAAATGCAATGCCACCTACATTCACTTAAAAATGAAACGTGGTGTCAACAAGTTGTCTAATGCTACCTAGGATACCTAAAGAGGACCAACACAGTTGCTGGTTATTTCCTTTGTTCTGAATATACTTTTGCTTCCAATCAATGTGATAAGAAGTTTTCTAAATGGTACTGATATTGTATGCTGTACCCTTGACTCCTGAAATGCCTGCCCCCAGCTAATTTGTACAGCAGGCTACTTTCCCTTTCCCAAAGGACAGACTTCAGCTAGATCATTCAAATGACAAATCATTCAAATAACAACTGCATGGTTAGGGGCAAAAAGGATAAAATACTAAAAATAAAGTAAATGAGAGATTATGTGCTTCAGGAAACCCAGCTGAGTGCCTAGCTGAAGTATGTGGTCAGCTGCATTCTTTATTCCTCTCTTCCTTCACCGCTCCTGCGAATTGAAATGATTTGATGAGCTTTGCCTGACATGGATGGAAAGCTGTTGGGAAGAGAGGCTCTGGCCATCCTTCCACAGGCTTTGTGCTCTGGTTCTGACTGCTGCCCCTGGGCACTGCTGCAGGTCCAGCACACAGTGCAAGAATGAAAAATCTGTGTTGCAACCCCCTGCTGTATCATACCACATCCATCTATTCATATCTCTAGCTTTAGAGGAGTAAGATCTCTAATCCTAGTGTTTTAAAATAAGACACAGATTATTTAAGGACAAAATCAAGCAGTTATGGAAGAACACTGACATGATTTACGGAATTAATAATTTAAAGACTCTACACTTTAGTATGAAGGCAAAACTTCTTAGAATAGACCTGTGTGAATTTCCAAGGGAAAGTGCTAATTAGTGGTTCTTGAAACACATAATCACATTTCAAAAGAGGAACTAGTTTTAGGGAAAGTAGAAATCTGGGCATTAAAGTCTTAACTACAGCAAAAATAATGAGGTTTATGTAATATTTTTTCCAAGCTAAACTATGATTCTCTTGGTCAATCCTCAAAACCAGACTTTAAAAGGCACAGATATAATAAAAACAGGAGGTGGGTGGGGAGTTAAAGACCCCTGTCTCATAGTGCCTAACCCACAGATGCCCCCCAGCACCCTGGGTACCCAAATGCAGCCCCATGAATGGAGCTCTGGGCAGTTAAAAAACTATTCCTCCAGATGCCCAAAATTCCCACCAAGCAGCCACAAGTTCCAGTGCCTACATTAACTCAGATTACAGCAAGAGTTTGGCTATTCTCTCTCCTAAATGGAAAATCTATGCTGCAGACAATGAAACCTTGTTAACTTCAGTAATACAGTGTTAGACATTGAATGTACAATCACTTTCTCAATCCTATTAACTTTGGCCTTGAGGATGTATTATGGTAACCAGTATATTGCAAATTAACCTCTGCATTAGATGTTAAACCTGAACAAAATCATGGGAAATAAGAAGGCAAGAAATTAAGCCCTTTGCAGAGATCAAGAGCAAGTCTGTTCATCATACCCCACTAAAACCTTTCACAGAAACACAGTGCTCACAGAGGGACAGAGCACACAGATCCTAATCCCCTGTTTTGGGAGAAAAGTCTGTAGGGAGCTGCTTGCTAAAGCAGAAGCATTCCTGCACTCAGTCTTGGGCTTCCAAAATCATTTTAGGAATGATTTACAAAACATCTAGTTTCTTCATTGTGACATTAATAAAATGCTTAAAGGGAACACCTAGCCAGATTACATAAAATTGAAATGAATTTAACAAAAATTAATTTAACAAAAAAAGTCCTTAAACAGGCCAAGAAGTTGAATGCCACGACCTCTTTTGCCAACAAATTGTATCTATAAAACCTCAATTTTATTTCAAAATCACTAAGAACTAATTTACATTGTATTTAGATAGTTTATACCTCAATTTTTAATAATTAGATATAATTTCTTATTCCTCATGTTCTATACCTTTGGCTAAAAGACATTAAAATAAATATTAATACTAGAGTATTTGGAAGAGAGTCTGCAATTCTAAATGAGCCTCTTAAAAGTTAAATAATTTCTGCTATTCCATTAAAAGTTAGATTTTAATTTCTACAGTGGAAATTAACAAAGGAAAACCCAGAATCTTTTCTGATTGACAAATCTGTCTTTAGCATTCTAAATTACAACCTTTTCATTCCATTTTTAAATGCAAAAGTGGGGAAAAATATTTTTAAGCTGTATCCCAATTTACTGGATATGTACTTCAAGGTAGAGACATTCTGGGAGAAAACTGTTTTACATTAAGCATTTTTGGACTGTTAAATGTCAGAGTGAAGGAACACACAGAACTCTAAAGATGAAATCAAATTGGAGCTTTGCATGTTTAAAAACAACTTACATCAAAGTCAAAAAGGATTGAGAAGATTAAAAGAGATTCCAAAACCCCAGAGCTTTAGCTGTGACGAAAATGTTTTGCATTGTGCCAGGAGGCTGACCTGCAATGCAGACATCATCACTGTTCTGTAAGGTTTGTTTTCTAATTGGTAAAGTCCAACATTTACTCACTGAACTAGAAAACAAATTATCTCAAAGAAATATTTAAGTTCTGTAAATCAGATAAATGTAATCTGAATTTAAATTAATTTTGATGCCACTCTAAATAATTATATCAAGAAAATCTAACAGCTCTCCATCCATTTATTTATGAAGATTTTCCACTCTGTCAAACTAACTTTATTCATACTTGATTAGAAAAACTTGTAATCTCAGCGAGTAAACTGGTTATTAACATAAGGCAAATATTGCAACTCCACAGGGTCCCTCCAAACAGGTAATTTTAGTGAGATCAATGTTGAAATACTAGATATGACAACATATTCTTGATTTTACAAGGTGTTTAATTTATTACTAAGATAATGCCAAAATAACTTCCCCTTAAGTGAAGTATTTGGCATTATAAACACAGCTATTGGAAATAAGGAAGTTCTTTTGAAAATATTTATTTCAGGACACCTGCAACATCCCAAGGAATATAGAGTCAAGGATATGGCTGTGATATTGCAGAAAGATTTTTAAACGCTTGAACGCAATCCATCACTGGAACTAGGGAAACCACTCTGATGGAGAAATAATCTGTTTAAATACATATAAAAGAATTAATTTTTTTTTTTTTTAATTAATCCATAAAAATGAAGTTGTAGGCAGCTATGCTGGGAAAAAGGCAGAGCTAGTCAAATAAAAACCACAGAATTGTCTGGTTTGGAGGAAACTCCTGAGATCACTTAGTATAATCCCTGTCCTCAAGCAGGATCAACTGTCCAGTACTGTGTGTACTCAGCTTTTGAATATCTCCACAGATGGAGACTCCACAACCTCTCTGGACAACAGTATTTGCATCAGTATTTGATGAACTTCACAATAAAAAAGCGTTTTCTTGTGTTCAGATAGAACTTTCTGGGTTTTTTTGTTTGTTTGTTTTTTGTTTGTTTTTTGTTTGTTTTTGTTTTTTTTAATTTCTTGCCCATTTCCTCTTATCCTGTCACCAGCTATTACTGAGGAGAATGTGTCTCCCTCTTCTTTATTCCCTCACATCAGACGTTTTCACACTGATTAGATTCCCACTGAGCCTTCTCCAGGATGATGAGTCCCAGATCCCAATCTGTATTTTGTCAGCTTGCCCAAGAAGATAATGTCAAAGGCTTTGCTAAAGCTGAGGTTGGCATCCACTGCTCACCTCTCATCCACTTAGCTAGTCACATCATAGTAGAAATAATGTATTTGGTCAAGCAAAATATTCCTTTCATAGTTCCATGCAGACTATCCCAATCATCTTCTTGTCCTCCATGTGTTTGCAAACTGTTTCCAGGAAGATTTCCTCTTTCACATTGCCAGGGATTGAGTTGAAACCTATTGGCTTGTAGTTCCCTGCACCTTCCTTTCTAAAGACAGAAGTGATATTTTCTCTTTGCCAGTCTTGAGGAGCCTCTCCCAGTCACCATGACCATTCAAAACAATCAAGAGAGGATTGCAATGTGTGAGGCCCTATGGACTTGGACAGCTGTGTCCTCCATCTGGGTACAAAACTGACAGCCAACAGCTGTCAGTGCTCCTTCAGTAGCACTTGGGTCCTGTGCCTTGTGACCACCATCTCGAAGTATGAACATATAAAAATTGAATTTTGGTATTTAAATTTGGAAATATAAACTTCATTGCATTTAACACAGTAAAGGCTGAGTCTGGAAAGCTCCATGTAGCCTTTAAACTGTAGGTAAAAGAAATTTTTGAGAATACACAGCAACACGGCAAAATCATTTGAAGATGTCAGAAAATTCTTTGCATGGGAGCTGAAAGCTCCTAGTTGAATTTTTTTCAAAAATTAATGGAATGGTGATTTGATTATAGAGAAAAAACTCTAAATACCTCTTACCAATATAAAGAAGACATCAAAAAAACAAGTTGCTGGAGGCTAATTGAGGATTAGCTACATGCCCAGTGTAAAATAAAACATGTTTTGAAATGTGTAATTGACAAGAAACACTGGAAAGAAGAATTCAAAGAGACTTGCAAAGTCTGTTGTTGATGTTCTTTGAAGTGGAAACTGGACTTCTGCAAAACAGGAGCCTACCTAGAAAGTGCAGGATGACTGAGAAAAATAATAGTTCTGCATAACACAGGAGTCCAGGAAGATGGTGTAGTAGTCCACTGTGGTTTAAATTCCATGCAAGGCTAGGTTACTACCCAGTGCTACTATTGTTTGTGGGTTGGTAATACTGCACTTTTCTGAGCAATGTGTAATCACCTTCTGAAGCTCCTGATGTCATTCTGAGCAGTTGTATGATAGCATCAAGTTGCTGCAGCAGTAACATGCCTGAAGCCAACGTGATGGACACTAAAAATTATGTATGGACACAGTGCCTGCCCACAGAGCAGTCCAGTACTTCTCATGCAGGAATGAGGGAAAAGGAGTAGCTGTTTCTACTGGCCCATTTCTTTCAGTGACCAGAACTAAAACTCAAAACTCCTGCTGAGTAAGGTCTTGTGTCTAACACAAAACACTTCATTAAGAATTAAAAACCTTTGACAAAGTACAAAGTCACTACCTGTTGAGCAAGAGGAAAGAAGAGTAAATGTTTGAGGTCTCCTTGAGCCCTCAGGAAAACACAATATTGACTAACAGATGTGAGTGGTGAGTGGCAGTGGGTGTCTTGGCAAAAGGAGATATGCAAGGGCACTACATGCTCACACAAAATTTAACTACATTCACTGATGACATTATTACAACCCTTTAAATGAGTATTGTATAAGTCTCAGGTTGATTGAAGAATCAGAAGTAAGTTCACTATGTGCTCTTGTAATATGGCCAGGTTGTGATGTAACTAGGTTATGATGTCTTCTGCCATGACAATTACTTTTGCCTTCAGAGTAACAGTCTAATTAAGAATGGACAATATATGATGAATTATTGAATATCTTTAAAAATTTTTTTTAGAGCTACTGAAAATTCTAGGAAGTTTCTTTTGTGTAGATGATGTACAGTAGTAAACCATGCAAAAAATGAAAACAAATTCCTTCACTTAATCTCAGAAATCTGTTCCTCCCTTTTGAGTGCTAAGGAAACAAGATGTGTAAGTCTGAAATTGTTATTTGTACCCATTGCTCACAAAGGCTGGTCTCCTGCATGAGCTATCTACATGCACAATGAGAAGAGATAACGAAGAAGATGAGAGGGAAAGGTCTCACAATAAGTGAGGAAAGAATGGAAACTCATGAGTCTATTCTGCTATTCTTAGAAACCCAACCAATACTCTTGATAAATGATAGAATATTAATCCATTTGTTTATTCAGAAAAGAAATATTTACACATTCTGCTACTAGAGTAGTATGAGAGAAATAATATGACTATGAATCCAGTTTTTACCCATCATCACACTCATTGTTCTCCATGACTTCATAACTTGAAATTTTTAGCAAGTTTGAAATCTTCTGTTGAAAAAAACAAAAAATAGAGCTTGGGCATCCTAATACAGGGTCCTTTAATGCTGTACAAAACTAGTCAAAGAATTTTTTAGGGTTTCTCCCTCCTTCTGAATGATCTCCCCAGACTACATTTCTGTAAACATATCATACTAGTGTACTGCTTTCTGCAAAGCTTTTTATTCTTTAGGATATCTGGAAAGCATCCAGGGAGACCAACTAAGATAGAAGATATTTCACACACTTCTGTCATCAACTTCCATTGCTGACCATCATTTAAACAAGCTGCTCTTTGATGTGGGAGTAAGGTGATAACCCAGTATGACCATACAGTAATAAAATACTATATTATTATATTATATATACAGTATAATATATCAAAGACACATGAAGTGACATATTCAATATTTTAATAATCATGCATGGGCTCTAATGACACCAGTAACTCTGTCTACAGTTGCATCTATCAGACAAAGGCTGTTACCATCTTATTTGAAAAAATATATTGATTCCCCTTTACACTCAAAATAAATAAACCACTGGCATCGTTTAATTAAGTAATGATATAAATTTGCCTTTCTAAGCATCTAATTTGATGTATATGTCAATAAGCATTTTAAGGTGGACATAACTGACCTCAAAAACTACAGTATCAATTATTATGTTTATTATAATAATAACATTTATTCTATTTCTATAATAGTTACTATATATTTTTTTAATGTATTTTTTTGTGCAGATTATTCCTGTGAGGTGAAAGAAATACTACTATTCAGACTTATTCCTCTCAGTAGGGGTACAATTTTCCTAGTTCCCTCTTTAGTGAATGCGAGGAGATGGGTGCCCACTCTGGGACAAGGCAGCTTTGGTATTTCTTAGTAGCTCTAATATGAAACTCTGATTTGGGTTGATATAATTAAACCTCACTCAAAACACTCTGAAAACAAAAATGCATGCTTTTTTCCTTGCTTTTCTACTCATCTTCTATTGCCATTTACCTGTCACTAGCTCTAACCTGAGCCTTCTATATTTCTCCACTATCACCACTAACACTGTTAATTCTCCTCAGTTCCTTGCTTCAATGTGTATTCCAAGATGTAAGTTACACACTATATGACTGCCCTCTCAAATCCTTACTAATCTAGGACCAATTTTAAAAGGAGCTGAATGCTTAAAAATGCTCCAGATGTAGATGGAAATTTCAATTTTGAATATAGCAACTACGGTACGAAAGGCAATTTAAAATAAAAGTGCATGTTCTCAAAGTGTGGCATCCAAATTGAATAGATATTTTCAGGTGTTTCTGGAGTGGCTTTTTCCCCCCTAATATTGTTACAGTTCCAGTCTTCAGAATGGACATGATAGGGCTTTTTAAGTCTTAATAATATGTCAAAGAGAAATTATTAGCTAGTTACACACTCAATAATATGCTTTAATCTTCAAAAGACAGCCCATGAGAAAAGCAATAACTTCATATAATGTGAAAGATTTGAAGGATCTGCTGAAAGTAGAACAGAGGAACATGACATCTATAATTGAATAAAAAGGAGGATTTAATAGCCATTAGATGTGCACTGTCCTGTTTGTCATTAAACAGAGCAGAGATCTTGTTACAAATGGTATGTTACTGTGTAATTAAATGTATTGGAAACGCAAAAGCACATGGGGATTGAATTAAGACTGCCAACAATGTTGTTAATGCTTGGGCGGGAGTGGCCAGCAGAAGGAGTATTGTTATGAGTTGATTTCAGTGGTAGAAAGATAAAGACAGATGCTGAGACTCCACAGCCTGCTGTTCCCATTGTTTGGCTCAAGGCAGCTGTGTGCATGGTGAGATTACAAAACCATCAGAGCTCCCATTTTTATAGAGGCTGGAGTGTGACAGCAGCTCAGTGTTATGTGTGATCAGGAAAATGCCCATGATGCAAATATCAACCCACTAATTCCTACTGCAAAATGGAAAAAAAATAAAAGCATCTTCAAATCCATTTATCCACCCTTAAATATAATACAGTGTGTTAACTCTGAATTTTTCACATAAAAAAAAGAAGAAGCTCCAAGAGTAAAGTTTCTAAAACGCAAGAATGTTTATAACTGTTCCTAAAGGACAATCTGTCTCTTTGCAGATTCAGTACTCCACAGAAGAACTCTAAAGTATGCTAAAAGGGGATACAACTATCTTTTCACAGTATCCTATATAATTAATTGCCTAACCATAATAGTCATGGTAATTATAAAATCCTTAATAAGGATGTCAATATGCTAGTAGATGTGCTTTAATAACACATTCATCACACAACTTTGAATTCTCCATTACTACACTGACTTTTTCTGAACAGATTCTCAATCCTTGGTGAGAAACATAAATAAACTCAGCTTTCATATCTTTGTATTCAACTTAAATGGAATTTAATACTATTTTTAAGACTTAAAAGCTAACATAAAACATAGCTTTGGGGCCTATGCATCATTAGTAATTTTTTTCAAGCTAGTCTTCTGTTAGTTTTATTACTATTTTTGGAATCATTAAATTAGCCTTTAAAAATTCACTGTAGTTTACTAAGATCAATGATGAAAAACATTAAATCTTTTTTACTTCATATTTTTAACTATGATATTGAATATCAAGATGCCTAAATAAACCAAGAATTATTGAGACCCAACTTCAAAACTGCAAACTGGGCACACATTTAATTTGTAAAAATATTGAAATTCATGAGTCTTAATATCTTCCTGAACTTTTAGGAATGTATTAGATAGATAAATTTACAACACTGAATTAATTCTTGTGATACCACAATCATAAATATTTGTTATCTGTTCTAATGAATTATCAAATTCAATAAGTCAGGGAAAATAAAACAGAACATGGAGAAACCAGTCAGTCAGTTACTTAATTATATTAAAATTCTAAATAACCCAAGGTTTGTTTAATGTATTTGGCATATTCTGCCCCCAGCCCCTTTGACTGTATCATATCTGTTGTACACATATGTTAGGCACTGACATTTGCATAATGGCATTAGAAGACCTGGGCCAGTACTACTGGTTTTAGATAATATTTTAGATAATGTCCCTAATTTCATGTATTTATATATCTCAGATGTGAGAAGGTAGAGTTCACCTCTGCTAAAGGAAGGAAAGCTGAAATGTTTTAATATTATTTCTGCTAAAATTACAGCAGAAACCCACTGCACAAGCCACAATACAATACATCTGTGCTGCCAGTCATTAAAACACTTTAGATGGTTGAAATTGTTAAATCTCCTTCAACTGAAGAGAAACCTCAAGTGTCAAGGCTCAGTTTGTTGTCAGCATGCCTCATACTCAGCTGCTACCTTACCATTTTTTATTAGTGCCTAGGCAGAAGTTGCACATCAAGCTGTTAGCACACTCACCAGTTGTTCAGCAAGTTTACTCACCCTTTGACCTTCTTTGCCAGGTGGGCCTTGGGGACCCTCCAGCAAACCCTGAAAATACAAACATTAAACAATTATAACATTCAGTGCTATTTTCATCCTCTATTTTTCTATAGAATTGAGACTCGTCCAAAGATCCAGATGGCAAGACAAGGCATTTATTTCTAATAATAAGAATTGGCTATTCCTAACAATTCCTTCAATGTTAGATTAAGGTGCAAGAAAAAGCACAAATAATTATTAATCACATTCCATCATATAAAGGCAGTATCCTTTGGAAAAGAAGGGGTAAGTCAGCACTAATTAAGCATAGTTATATTTAACTACAGTATTAATTGAAAAGTGATTTATCTTGTTAAGTTACGATGCCATAAAAATGACAAAAAAGTTATTTTAAATGAAAGACAACTTACTCTTCAACTCAAATTCAAACATAGGCACTGAAGGGGGAGGGGAAGTCAGGGAAAGGGAACTAAATATAGCAGAAGGCCTTATGCTTGCTGGATCTTAAGAACCAGTCCTGTGCTTCTTCCTCTGCATATCTGGCTTGGCTTTCCTAAACATTTCAGTCTGTCCTCTCTCTCTCTCTCCTGAACAGGCACAGGAGCTTTGAGTGTTTTGAATATATCCTTGAACTGTGAGCCTTCCCTCTGAACTCAATGTGAGGATCTGCCTTTTTCAGTCACAGATAAAATCACAGACCAGTTCTGATGCTTTGAGGCTTTAATTTCATGTCTGATTAATGTACAGTATAATCATAAAGCCTTCATATAACATCTCAGAACAGCTTAGAACAGTCATTCCCCTCACTCCCCCTTTACTTCATGAGTCACCTTGGAATACAATTAAAAAATTACTTTGAGGAAGCAATCCAATTTCCATTATAGCAACAAGAAATGTGAAATCATTTTCAATGTAATCAGCAAAGAATATGTAACATTTCTGCATTGTATAATTTAAAAAAAAAAAACCTTGCATGTTATATTGCATATTCTTACCAAAAAAAAAAATTAAAGAACATATATTTTGTTTATTTAAGAATTTGAAATACTAAAACTACAAAATTTTTAAAATTATTCAGACTCGTGTATTGCTTCAGCATGAGTTATATCTTTGGTCAAATTCAAATGCCCTACTTAGAATCAATTACACTTATTTATTGACCCAATAAGGGTGAACTGAGGCGCCCTGACAATCCTGATTTTTTAAAGCACCCAGGATTCTAGAAATGAATTTAAGAAGTTAGTTTATGATCTCTAATTCCCAATATAAATAGGAGAAAATAAGTAGGCATTCCAAAGCTACTAGCTTATATACCTTCAAGTAATGTCCTAAGTTGATTAGAATGTAGTCTGACTTCAATTTTAAAAATAAGTGGTCACTTCAAGAGCTTTTCCATTTCTACCATTTCTCCACTTTCAAACAATGAAGCTAAAAATATGTCTCAGACAGTATTTCACTATAGGATATTTCTCCTATAATTTCAGTTTCTAATGTAAACAGGATAAGGTGTAGGATCTTTTACAAAGCTGAAGCACACTATTTCCATCTTTCACTGTAAGTTTATGGAACTAAAATATGCATGTATTTGTTGTGTCCAACAAATAATATCATGGTAAGTTAATTACAGTGCAAATTATGTGCTTATACATACACAAACCCATAAAGCAGCATGACAATGTGACCTCTGTAAAGGTTCTTTACTTTCTCATCTAGGTAGTGTGGAACTTGCAGTGTTCTGTCTAACTGTTAGCAATATTCTAATTCTATAAAGAAATTCTGGGAATTCAGGAAGAGATGGAATTTTGTTTTGTTAATTTTTCATTTTAGTGACAACTTAATGCAGGGGAATGAGATGAAAACCTGTAATGTCCGTTTTATGGGGGAGGAAATACTTGGCCTCACATATCTGTACAATAAGCTCCAAGGGGACAAGAATTACACAGGAATGTAACTGCACAATAGTGATAATTAATAGCCAACATTTTTATCCAAGGAGAACTTTTATTCTTTTTCTTCTCTCTACAATATTATTGTCAAGAAAAAGGAACCAGATAAGGAGATTTATCTTCAAGGAAAGGGAGGAGAGCTGCGTACAATTGGTAACTAGGCAGGGAGGACTCCCCTGTACAAGGAGCCACATCCTGATATTGAAACTGAGGTAAAAGTTCACACCAGTTTCAGTGGGATCTTCTGTTTAAAAAGTGATAGGACAACATGGGCCATGTTAACTAACACAGCTCTAAAACTGTTGGCCAAAGTAATGACTTAGCAATGTTATCTCTGCTCAACATTCACTGGAAGAGATCATGGAAAAATAACTGCAGATGAAACCTGCAGGGGAAATGAAAAAGAAACCTTCTACAGTGAATTATATCTAAACAGATGAATAAAAAATTACTATTGAACTCCTATAGCACTTGGCAATGAATAGAAATACATGTTTGTAGGAAGGCAGACTAAAGTATCTACTTAGGTCACATTCCTATTTAATTTCTGGAGATCTTCCTTTGGAGATCAAAGATCAGATTTGACTCCCTCCAGCCATGGATAGCACAGCTGGTCAGAGGAGCCCACCACCACAGATAAAGGGATAGAATATTGACTGAACATACATACCCATATCTATCTATCTATCTATCTATCTATCTATCTATCTATCTATCTATCTATCTATCTAATCTATCTATCTATCGTATATGGCATATGCTGTGGATTGTGTTCAAAACATTTATGTCAGAAAGCAATTTATTCTACAAGTACAAACTCCCCAGGTAAACAACAGCCAAAGCAATGTGGAACCATACTATGGTTTGGGCTGGAAGGGACCTTTAAATGTCATCTAGTCCAACCCTTTTGTAATGAGCAGGAACATCTTCAATTAGATCAGGTTTCTCAGAGTCCCAACCAACCTGGACTTGAACGTTTCCTGGGATGGAGCATCCACCAACCCTATGGGCAATTTGTTCCAGTGTTTCATCACCCTCATTGTAAAAAACCTTGTTATTATATCTAATCTAAATTGATCCTCCTTCAGTTTAATACCTCCTTCAGTTTTATCCTTATCCTATCTCAACAGGATCACCTAAAGTCTGTCCCTACCTTTCTTATGGGTGCCCTTCAGATATTATTGCAAGGCAATTGAAATCATTCCCTATGCATCATTGTCACTCTGATACTTTTGAACTGGCAAGAGCATGGCTATGATGATGAGCAGAACAATGTCTAGGAACAGCACAAGGCAGGTGAGGTATAAACCAACCTATTTGTGTGACATCAGGCTGGCAGGAAAATATGATTCACCTTCTAGGGATTTTCCTGACTCTGCCAGGCCACCTCTGAGGCTGAAAGCTGGTAATCTTCTACCTACTTCATGAAATTAATCAGTGAATTAAAATAACATATACAGTCTATAAAGCCTGTTCCTGTCATGGACCAAGCAAGCCCCTTGCAGTAACATATCTGAAGGAACTTGAGGAACACAAAGTGTGAATGTCTCAAACATTGCCATGTAGCTTGGGGAAAATAAATGCCAGTAAAGTGGAGACATTCTTAAGTGCAACTGAAACAGAAAATCTACCACAATGTGTGAGGGTGGTTATGAAGAGAGATGATACATGATGCACTGGTAGTCACAAGAGGGTTGTACAAAATCTTGAAAATGAAGAGCAGAAACTTGTGAATCCCTTTATAAGAGGTAAACCATAAAGGGAAGTGTTGACAAGGGAAAATTGCTTTTTAGAACATAGAATAGAAAAAGCAACCACACTGTGAAGAACATGCAGACAGATATTTAAATGAAATATCAAAATTTAGTCTAAGCCTTAGTTGAGGGAAACTAGGAAAAAACAACAGGTTTTAAAATGCTGCAGTAGAATAAGTGAGTTTTTAAAAGAATTTGTATTGAAAAATATCTGTGGGAATTAAAATTTAAGTACTTTAACAGCTAATGTTTTTTGCAAGTATCAGGAGATAAAATTAGTAAGAATTATTTAACTTGCAGTAAAAGAAGAATATTTTAGGAAGTTAAAGAAAAATCAGTAAATAGTTCAGCCAGTTAAGTTGAAAAGTTTCAAAAGCTGTTAATTTAAAGTATATGAGTGTGGAGCTATCAGAAGCCATTCATTGTAGAAGGGCTAAAATCCTGTCATGTGACTCTGCAAAAGCATTTTTAAATACCTGATACATCAGAACAAGCATCTGCAGAGACATAGTGGAGGCATTGTTCATAAATTAATAACTCAGAGAAAGTGCCAAAGAATATACTCAAAAAGCAAAGCTTTTATCATGACCCCACGGTGAAACAAAGAATGTTAAAAAAAAAAAAAAAGAAAAAAGCCCCAGCTGAAGTGGAAATAGTGAGGTTACTTAAAGCAGTTATTCATGTTATTTTTCACAGAAGATTATGGCTGATGCTAAGAGAGCAAAATATTAGACAGATACATATATTTTTGGGATTTTGAAAGTTGCTTCAAAACATAGCCGAGAGTTTTTGAAGCAGAAGGGTAGACAGCTGCTTATGCACTTGTAGGTAGTGCTGCTGGAATACATTCTGAGCTGGAATACGTTTTCTTCTCAACACAAATTAAATATAATACAAATGTTAGTGATAATAATGAAGGTCTAATTAAGGCACAAAAATTATTTCATTTATAGACTGGTTGTGTGTTCTGTAAATGCAAAGCTACTTTCACTCAATTTTCCCTCACTATGAATTCCAGCAAACACATAACCTAAATTTTTACAACATAAATACTACTAGACAGGGAGAAAAATGTATGTTATTTAGTGAGATGAGTTAAACAGAGATAAAGTCTAAATTAGGTATGCAGAAATGCCTTACAATAATGTAAGAATGGGTCATTTTTTAACAATTCATATATGCAAGCTTTTATAATGATAAAACTTTCTACTTCAAAAAGACCCAGCTCTAACAGGTATTACTTTGCCAAGGAATTTCAAAACATTATGCTGATAAACAGGTATAGTTGATAGAAAGTATAGTTCCACTGGTACAACATTACTGCTGAAACATTTTTAAAAACAAGCTGGCGGGCAATTCCCATTGCAAGGGATTGATGTATTTCTTTAAAGCACAGTCCTCATCAGGATAAAGAAAAGCTGTCACATTGTTGAACTACATTTTCAATGATCCCTCTGCAAACTCCACAAGGAGAGCAGCATGGAATCATGGTAATCAGTAGTGAGGTAAAAAGTGACCACAGCTTTCCAAATTCCTGACATAACACAAAGGATGGTCACACTGAAGAACTGCAGCCTGACTGACTTGAAGAGCACTTGCCAGCCACCCAAATACTGCTTGTGGGATGGGTGGTACTGCTGTGACTGCACTGATGTGAGAATGGCAGAGCATCCCAGGCAGGATGCAACAAGATGCAGTTCAGTAGGTCTTAAAGGCACCCACTGAATCTGGAGGTATTTTTAGAGAACAAGTTCTACTGTGCAGGTCACTGTGATCCTTCTACCCTATGCTGAGAATATTTTCCTCTTTGGCCTGTTTATACCATACTGAGAGTAAATGAATGGCTTCCTCTCAGGTAAAACCAGAATATCATACTCTGCAAGCAAAGGAACTGAAATATTAATAACTTCTCTCCAGTCAAGATGGTCAGAGTGTTGGTTTCTCAGGAATCTTCAAGGCAGCTTACTCGCTGCCACTGTGATGCTGCCCTACCTTGAACCTCAAACAGGAGGATGAGGAAGGGGGAGACCTTAAAATCCAATTACCACAGTTTCCTCTTCTTCTCCAGAAGACTGTCCATCACCACCCACACGGAAGCCCACAGAGCTTGCAGACACACCTCACTTTACAAATATGGGAAAAACAATGGGAAAAATGGCACAGGAAAATCACAGAAGGATGACTAATTTCCTGTTGCATTACCATTTATGAGGGAAATTAAACTACCTCTATCTTAAGCATTTCCAAACATGACCTGATCTCAGTCACATCCTTACTGAAGTACCTTGAGACAGCAAGTGGAAAGATTTGTATACCTGCTCAGCCTCTTAAAGTTACTGCAGTGACCATACTGTTCACCTGTTACACCACTTTTCTTTCTAAACTGCTTTCAATCCATCTACTTATACAGAAAAGGACACAGCATTTAGCAGAAATATTTGTCTGCCAGAAAACATGATAAGCTATATTTTCCTGACAACTTATTACTGGAGCAAACAGAAAATATGTTCCTTACTGATGTTATTATTCATTGGGTTTGGTAATTTCTTTAGCTCTGTCTGTCAACTTAACTTGAAATGTACTTTCTTTCAGAGACAATAATTTGAGATGGAAATTGGAAGGGTAATTTCACAGAAGTTTACATTCATGAACCTAGTACTTTTAATAAACATATGCTTATCCGCTAATCAAAAAAAGTATAATTAAAATTCTGAGGAGTAAATCAGAATTATTCATTACATTGAAGTCTACTGCATATGGGACAATTTTCAAATCTTTATTCTAGTGAAGGACATATAAATCACATTCATGTCAATTTATCAGAGTAAGAACTTTTGAAAAATAAATTTACTATAAGGTTAAGACTTCAATCTTCCCTTGTGCCTTCAGTATCAGTATTACTGCATAAAGAAGATAAAATCCTCACTGTAACTGCTAAACCATTTTTCTATATCAACAAAGAGGTAATCTTCTGCTCTCATAATTAAAAAGTGCTTTTAGAAGAAGAGAATATTTGTAAGTTATACTGTGGAAGCTAAGTGATCACTATATTTGATGAAAAACAACTGAACAGATTGGTATTTTCAGGAAATTAAAACACCTCCATTAAAAAAGCGCAAATAGATAAAATTCAGATTTTCCTTAAAGTATATGTATGAAAAGAAGAGCTTTAGAATGAAAAGCTATTTTGCAGTCTATACTTTCTTTAGTTAAATAGGATTACTTTATTTCATTACAAGGAAAGAAAGTGAGGGTAATAATATCTGAGTTGCTTACTACTGGAGAGTGTGTATCTGTTTCTTTAGCTTCACTGAGGAGAAAGCTGTGCAATCAGGAGCTGGTGTTTGTTTAGGAAGGGGAGAGCCAGAAGTTACAGTGGAGCTTGCCCAGACCTGAATCTGCAGCTTCCTCCCACAGCCGCCTCCACAGGGCACTTGTGCACCAGCTTCCTTCGGATCGGTTTAACCAGACCTGGGAGCCAACATTCCAAATATCTGTTTAGTAAGCAAGTCCTGGGGACTTCTGTCTGTGACCGACTTAAGCCTTGGCTTCTGAGTAAACACTTGGTGCCATCTGGATGAGTATTTTATAACTCCTGAAAGGGATAGGTCTGCAGGAACGTACGGACGGACGCTCATTTTCCTCAGGAACTAAAAGCAGCGTATCGAGTGTCGAGAGGAATAGTTCCCATATATTTTACAAGAGATGGCTGTGCTACCTTCCTCACCTGTCACTCTTGTGACACGGCACGCACAGGCTTAAGCTGGGGATGCCAGAGCGGGCAGGCTGGGGAGCCAGCTGTGACCCTACAGAGCCCAGTCCCGCTCCTGCCGCTGAATCCCACAGCTCGGCAGGACCGCACTACCCAACTCATCAGGGAACTTCAGCTTTAAACACCCCTTACTGCTGCATGAAGGGGGCATAGTAAAGGAGAAAAGTTCAAAATATAAGCACGGCATTTGTTCATGAGACACCTGGAAAGCACTAAAGAAAAGAGACGTCTACTGCTTACAGAGCAATTCAGAACATAGCAGGGAAATTAGAGGCAGCATAAAGAAAGGCTGAGAATTGATCGTGATTTTGGAGTACTCCCATAAAACTACCACCATAACTGAGAAGAAAAAGTAAATACATATGTCTGGACTTGAGGAGTGTTAACTGACCCACAGAAACACAGGAAAACTTTACGTCCTTAATAAAAGAGCTCCAATATACACATGCACACCCCAAATTCACAAAAACATGTATTGGCATGAATAATGCTGAGTCAAACAAATATACTTTGAACTATTGAAATTGCTAATTTCATTAAGGTTCTATGTAAATACTTTAAAATTTATCACATATTTCTTCTTACAGCTTAGCATATTTTGCATTACAATGTTGTTTCTTTTCTCTGATTCTTCATGCATTATTGATGAAATTGTATTAACACGACCTTAGTATGTGCCTTAAATAAATGCACAGAAACACATGGAATCCTAATCTCATCTCTTTCTGAATTCTCTGCTATTGCTACAAGTGAGAAGTTTTGTTAAATGTTCATGTCGTTAGGATTTCAGTGTGAAATTTTCTGTTAACTAACATCAAACAGGACACACAGAGCTCTACTTCATTTTTCAGATGCACTTTCTGAGCTATAAAATTTCAATTTCAAACTCATAAAATAATTTTTGCATCTTAAAAAGCAGTGCTATTGTTTCGCCTGTTTTGCAGTTTAGCATATGCTCATCCACCTAATAGGTTGTTACAGCTGTTGGGTATTTATGAATTCTGTCATACATGCTGCCTTGTAGTTTCCCTCATCCCATACTAAAATGGCTGTATCTGTCAGTTGAACACTTAAAAATACATTTCCCCCCCAAAGTACCAATCCCTTCATTCTCTTCTGTATTTTCTCATGTTTCCATGTTTCTCATGCTTCTGAGCCAAGTGGGATTTCCTACTCATCAGGGTGGCACAAACACTTTTAGACACAGAGTCACTGACATCTTTTAGACTTTTGCAGGTGCCAATAGCACAGACAAAAACCCCCCATGAATTTCTACTGCATTCTGTTACAAACCTGTGCAGACTACCAACAGGCAACTCTCCCTGGACCAACCAGCAGCTGCAGGGAAGCAGCCTCATTCTTTTGCTACCTTCACACTCCCTGTGCTAAGGATAGAAGCATGGTACAGGTCTGTGTATGGGGAGAATGTTCTGACCCTGAAAAACACTGCTGATGGCCTAGTTTAAACTGAAATAAGAATATATGATAGACCTCATTCAGCTTGCTCCAGTGATGTATGATTTCTATGGAAACACACAGGAATGGAAAAGGGCAGTAGAGCTCTGTGTGATGCCATCATTTACCACCTGTCTCTGTATGCAACTGCACTGGGGCAGAAGGTCAATGACCCAGGCCCAGTTGTCCAGATTGAGCAAAACCTAGTCCCTCTTAATATTCCCTTCCTCCCTGCCCAAGTAATACTTAGGACTTAGTTCTAACAGTGTCATCATTTTCACTCCTCTTCCCCCTGACATCCAGCATAATTCATCTTTTAGATAAAAATAAATAATTTTCACATTAGGGAAAAAAAAATTATTAGAAGCAGAGGATAAATTTATGGCATTATGCCTTCATCTAAATGAATGGAACATTTTAAAACCTTAAAGGACTCATAACTGAAACTCTTACATCATATTTTGGCTGTAACAGCATGAATGGTTCTGACATAGTAAGTTCTCATTAAGTGACACATGAACTGTGATATTATCTGACCCACTATTTATTCACAGCAAGCTATGACATCTCCTTTCATGATTATATATCGTAAGAGTCACAGCCACATAGTCACACAAATAAAACCACTCTGAAAACTGAATTTTCCCCTAGCCACCATCACTCATGTTATTCATTTTCTTTTAGCTCTTGCCAAGAGAAACGTGCAACTATTTACAGTGGCTGAGAGAGAAAGCCTTCCTGCTGGGCTGTATATTGCTTCTCTGCTGTAATCTGTCTTCACACTGCTAAACACATTCACACTCACTCTAGTCTACATCAGCTACTAACATCCCTCTGAAGACTGTGTCTCCTTTCCTAAATTTTAAATCTTTTCTTCTAAAAAGTGCAAAGACGACCATCAGTAAATGCACCACCACAGAGGCACCTTGTTCTGCTGGAATCAATGAACTGGAACATTTGCACAGCATTCTGTAATCAAAGAAATGCAATCCTTTGACATCCATTTTATGAAATTGGATCACTTCAGGTACAGGAGTAAGTTTAGTCAATCTGAAAGCAGTGTGCCCTGGCAGCCAGGAGGAACAAAAGTGTCCTGGGGGCATCAGGCACAGCATGGCCAGCTGGGCAAGGGAGGGGATTGTCCTGCTCTGCTCTGAGCTGGAGCAGCCTCACCTTGAATATTGTGTGCAGTTTTGGGCACCACAATATAAGAACAACATCAAGTTCCTAGAGTGTCCAAATGAAGGCCACAAGGAGGAAGAAGGGCCTTGCAGGGAAGAGAAGCTGAGGTCACTTGGTCTGGAGTCTGGAGGAAACTGAGGAGAAACCTCACTGCAGTTACAACTTCCTAATGAGGGGAAGATTTGGGGCAGGCACTGATCTCTGCTCTGTGGTGACACTGGCAGGACCCAAGGGAATGACCTGGAGTTGTGTCAGGGGAGGTTTAGTCTGGATATCAGGAAAAGTTTCTTCACCCACAGGGTGTTTGGGCACTGAACAGGCTCCCCAGGGCAGTGACCACAGCCCCAGCCTGACAGAGCTCAAGTGTTTGGACGATGCTCTCAGGTGTTGGTGTGACTCCTGGGGATGGTCCTGTCCCCTGGGCCATGGCAGTGTTGGACTTGATGATGCTCGTGGGTCTCTTCCAACTCAACATATTCTCTCATTCTTGATATCATGCTACTGACTTCTGAGTATGATTCTTAGGAAAGCTAAGTGTCCACAACTGCAACTTAAGACAATGAACACATTAAAAAAAAAAAGAGACTTAACATACTCAGGTATTTCTATCAGAACAGATGAAATAATTTTTCAATCATTTACATAAAACATTACCAGAAAGACAGTTCTATGGACTTAGAGCACATACAAAATAGATATCCTAAGGGTTTTTTCCTGTCTTATCTTCAGACATATCTGATTCCTATTTCTGTGATCCCTTTGAGGCCTTAAGAATCCATCTCAAGCAAGACATACTCCAAAGTATCTACTAAAGTAAAATTGCAGGTTATTAATAACATTTTAATAATATATTAACTCTTCCAACACACAGTTTATGTATTCAAGAACTAAAGGACATAAATGGACCGTTTACCTCTATCAAGATGTGAACTGCAGCAAAGAGTCACTGATCTTTGGACACAACACTAACTTGCTCCCAAAAAATCGAGATACAGGATATTATAATTCATAGTCCAAAAAACAAGTAGTCTAAAATATGGCAACTTAATTTTGACAACTTAAGAGTAGAATTTATCTTCATTTTCTGTGCCTGTCATATCCTTCAAAGTTTGTAAGATTTAATGGAGATCCTTGCTGCAATAGTGTTGGAAATTAAGGGAGGGAAAAGACAATGTATAATCATTTAAACAATGATTGACAGTTCTTTCAAAGTTTATTTAGGATTACATGGGTAATATGAATAGTATAGATGTGGCTAATAACACTGAGTCTAGGAGAAGAGCTATTCATGTTGTGAAACTACAGCCTGGGAATTTGAAAGCCTTTCACACACACACACACACACACACACACACACACACACACACACATATATATATATATATATATATGTATTGTTTTAATCTATTTTTTTTTCCCCACAGTCTTTTGCACCATTTTGAATTGCTTTTGCCCAAATAGACTCTTCTTAATGTAAGGGCTCTTCACCTCAGCTCATGAGTGAAACCACTAGAATTCAGACAGGATTTATTACTTTTATGAAGCAAACAAGGCATGCCCTGGAGAATTTTGGGGACACTTTTCTTCAGGCTTTGTACATGCTTGAGGCCTGGAGCATTACAAGGAAATTAAGAACATTTTCCACCATCCATACAGCAGTATCTAGCCAGAATACAATACCATAAATATATTTATCATTTTTACAAGCTTTTACTGAAAAATGCTTTTTCCTAAAAATAATAAGAGAATTATTTCACTTGAACAAGTCTATACTATTTAAATACACAATAAACAAGATAATATCATTGTTAGCATTTGGGAGGAAACATGATGTTTTAAACCTTCTTTTTTAAAAAAAAAATATATACAGAATTCCCTTAACAAGTCATATAGAAAATGCAGAGGATCTCTGAAGAAAGGGACTTGACTTTTAGGTTTAGTAGTGGGAGTATTCACATTGCAAATAAATGAAAAGCATGCAGCATTTTTTAGGGATTTTCTTTTGGCTGTTTTTCTTTACATGTACTCACACTCAAGGCAGCTGGTCCTGGAGGTCCTACATCTCCCTAGTTAAAACAGGAGAGGAAGTAAATCAACAATCTCTTTAGTTGCACATATTTAACCTCCAGACCTTTTAGAGAATATGCAGGACTGCAGAAGCGATTTCAGTACAATCATCAAACATGTTGATTATGAAAATATGTGAGTAAAGTGATATTCTTCTCCAGTAATGGCATAGATATACACAGTTCACCACAGATTAAAGGAAAAAAAAAATCCCAGGTCTCTGCATAAATGAATCACAGCTTAAAAAAGCAATCCTTCAAAACACATTTCCATATGTCAAGTTACAAGCTGCAGCTTACATGCACAAGGTGGCCACTGAAGCCAGTGTGACAACTCACATATGTGAAAATATCTGACTGTGTAAATATTCACAGAATTAGGTCACTGAGGTACAAATCACATTATGAGACCTTCAGGTTTAGTTCATGGGAGCAAATTAGTGCACCCGCTGAGCAATTCAGAATACCAAATTTCAGCTCCTGCTCAGAACTCCTTTTAAAATTCATTGTGATATAGGGTACTTGTCTTTTGCATTTACAGTTAGCCTGTACTCATATTCTTTAACCCTTAAGTTGCACAAATGGCAGCAGAGGGTGTTTGCAACACATAGTTATGGCAAGACATTCAAAACTGAAGAATATAATGCACACTCATATACACATAAAATTTAATAGATTTTAAAATGTACCTTTTCTCCTTTTGGACCAGCCATACCAGGACTGCCAGGGTCACCTTTCAGTCCCTGGGTAGAAAGAGAAATGCATATTTGTTGTCATCTGTGAAAAATCCTGTATCACTGTGAATTAGTATACACTACACAAATAAGCCTTAAAATTCTGTCACATTATTAGTACTGTCTCAAAATTGTTTATTTTCATTATTTTGTGAACAGACAAACATCTATCAAAGATCACATGTGTCTTCAACATGTAATTAAACATACAAAGTGAACATACTTTATTGTGCCCCACTATGGTAAGTAGTGAGTCAAAATGCGGAGTTCCTTTGCAGTCTTGCATGGCCCACAAAGACAGAATATTAGAGACAGTGCTATTACATTCACTTGAACACTGCTAAAATTGGGAAAGGGGCAGAGCTGGACAGAGAATTGCAGATTTTGTTTCAAGTTGCAGTGCTGAACTGAGCCCCAGGGAGGTACAGCTCAGAGCTGTCCCATATCTTTCAACACTCTCATTTTCACCAGTGCTCACAAAGGCAGTTAGAGAAATAATTGATTTCCTTCACACTTCCTTCTTTACTTCTGCCTTCAACAGGAGAAGCAAGTGGTGCTGCCTAGCCTTACACCTGACAAACACAGCCATTTCACACTTGCAGGATCTGAGTGGTTTGGGTTGGAAAGGATTTCTGAAGATCATCTGGTTCAACCTCCCCTGCACAAACAGGGACATTACCAACTGGATCAGGCTGCTCAGAGCCCTATCCAACCCATTCATTAATGTTTCCAGGGATGGGGCATCTGCAGCCTCTCTGAGAAACCTTTTCCAGTGTTCACTATTTATTCACTTATATTGTGTTCACTATTTCCATTTCCAATACTTTCCATTTAAAGTGTTTCTTACTTACACCTAGTCTGAATCTTCTCTCCACAATATCTCTTATACAACTTTTCCACCAAGAAGTTCTCACTAGAAGTACCCAAAAAAGCCCCATAAAATATCTTTAGTACCCAGCACACAATCCTTGTTGTTTTCTCCTTGCTGCAAAACAAATTTAAAAATGAGAGATTTCAAAATATCCCCAGCAAATTCAAGTCATTCTACAACAATGAATGAACTTAATTTTCATGCTGACCAACCTACCAGGAATGCATTTTTATTTAAGCTGAGATATTTGTCTTGTGCCTTCCCTCTGACCACTGCTTTAGTGGCATGAGAGACTGTGAATATTGAAAGTCAGAGACATCTCTACAAGTTCAAAGATTTTACATAGAAATGAAATGGCAACAACGTAGGCAATACAAAAATCAGTCATAATGAGATGCTCCACAAGTAGCCACCATTGATATTATTCTGGAGGTTAAATAGGTCAAGGATAGAAAAGATTCATTTACATCTGAATTAGGGTTTACAAACTAAAGTTCTTCCCATCTCCATTTTTGTCCTTTCAAACTCTCTTCCTCAGTTTGCAATTATTAGGAAGATAGAGATGACTGGCACGAAAATGGTAACTAACATCTGTGCCTTGGTGGGTACAGAAACATGAAATCAGTGAGTGTTCTAAATACTGCGTATTTGTGCAACTTCACTTCCTGCTAAAATTACATTAATTCACCATCTGGAAGGAACATCATTTAGAACTATATGAGCATTTAAGTACCCACTTTGGATTAAATTTGTGGTTGTTGTAAATACCCCTGATTTAGCTTTGATTTGTTCTTTATTAAGCTTGCCAAATATGTAATAGTTAAATCAGAAGTAGTTTTGCTGTTTGAACTTAAAAAATGTAATAGGCAGATGGATTCAAAAACCAAGCCAAAAAATTGCTTTCTTTTTACAATCTGCATATTTATGACATAGCTTTAATATTGTCTCCATTTGCTACATTTTGTTTTCAACCTGCTTCTGAAAGACTCCATAAAACACAACCAATCCATATTCTTAAAGCCATTTTAGGGATTTTTCAGGTATGCAAACTGTATGGATTTTAATTCAAAATCAACACTAGCAAATCAGCTGTGGAACAGTAGTTATGAGTTTAGGAATTAGCTCTTAGGGTGTATGTTTACAGAAGACAAAGATAAGGCTAAAAAAAAAATCTGCAATTCACAGATGGTGACATATATCTGTGTGTCTCTACTGAATAGAAATGCAACTGCAGATGAAAGATGCTGAGCCTGAGCCATTCACTTTCAAACTATGAACCTTATTTTTTCCTAATTGCTGTGTTTAAAGCTTTTGGAAGTGTTCCTGCAAGAGCACCTCAGTGAGGTGTGCAGCCTGACAGCTACTGCAGAGATGATGACCACAGCAATTGACCTCAAATAAAAAGGACAAGGGGGAACTACATGTTTAACAAGAAACCTTACAGTGTTTGAAGGAGGATTTTTAAGGACCCAATGTTATAGACCCTTAGAAATATTTCTGGTTTCCCTACACATTACATATGCATTTAAAAATATCATAAACGTAATAAGTTCCAGACATAGTGAATGCTTGCAAAAGACACATCTGGGAATGCACCATGCCTATTCTTCCCTACAGTCATCCTTTTGAAGCTGCTGAGAGGTTTAGCTGCTGGCCCACTGTCTCTGCAGTGCCATAAGAAGTAAGAATTCCTGTGGCAAGTCAAATCTGTAGCCCCTTTTAGCACAGTACAGGAGGGTATCTGTCTCTGGCAGAGACCAGAACAGGATGCTTCAGTAAAATGAATGTGGTTATCCAAACAGATATAATTTGGATGATTTTAGACCAAGCCTTAAGTTAGAAAAGCTCATTTTCTGCAATGTTTTAGGAGAACAAGGTCAGCTTTGGAAACAAACGAATTTCTATTGATCTAAGGAGTCTGTTACCAGATTTGCCAGAAATTCAAGAACAGGTTAAAAATTCCAGCAGTTCTTTTAAGAGAGTAAATTAATTGGGTATTGAATTCTATCCCAGTCTAATTCTAGCTTTTTGGGACCAATATAATAATGTACATTTATGAGTTCATGAACAGTCCTCAGCTGATGCATTTTCTCCTCTAAAAAGACTACGGCTTGGTCTTCTTACAGGTCATGATAAATTTACATTATGGTTCCTCTATGAAAACCAAAATGTAAAGTAAGCATTAGAATATGTATGTACAAGGCCAATTCAAAGCTAACAAGATAACAATACTGGAAATAGCAGAAATGAGAAATGTTCTACATACATATATAAAATAAGACTGATAACTGTAATACAATTTCCAACCATAGAGAAATTACTGGAATATTACAAATATCACAAAGAGTGTAATCTGGGGTGAATGAAGGACAGATTAAATTAGAAACAGTGTTATTGTTTGGAGGGGGATGGCAATGGCATTTCTTCTGGTGGAATAAATGAAAAACAGATAAAACAGGTAAAATGTACCACCAGCTGACACCAGGTACTCTTCTGAAAGAAAAATTGCAAAGATCAGCTGGACCCCAAACAGAAGACTCCAGCAGCTCCTTGCAGGAGCCAAATGTTGCCTACTGGAATTGCACCTATTTGTACAGCACAAACTATGGTGCACAGATGTGGCAATAGAAAATGCAGTCAGACTGCAATAATATTTTCAAGAGAACAGGTTTTCAACTCTAAAAGATACCTTTTTGGGGAAACATGATTGGTTATACGCAATTCCATGGCCTTCATCAGAGTAATCTGGTTCAATGACACATCAGTTTGAAATCTCCTAGAACACTACATATTATCTAATGTACTGGAAATACAGTACACAGCCCAACATTCTAACCAACAATGTGCAACCACATTATTATAGATCAGATCAGTTATCTCTGCTGAATAACAGAGCTTGGATATACTCTAACTGCTAAAAACAGTACTACGTTTTCTTCACAGAGCAGCCTTAAAATCTAAATTAACAACAGTTTTAAAGTCAGCTGTACAATGCCAACCTGGATATGTTGGAATAACTTTTCTAATTTAGTAAAGTAATTTCAGAGCTCCAAAAAACCTATTTTTTTCAGTTTATGTCTCAGATACTTTTAAATACTGTCACTGCTCTTGTCTCATTAATGGAATTCCTAAACTTCAGATGATATGTTAGAATTTACTGGACTCTAAATTAAATTTACTATCTCCTAATACTTCTGTTCCTAACAGAATTCTCAGACTCTAGATATAAACAAACATATCACCAACTTCACTTTTTTGAGCAATAGGATTATTCCTTTCCTGTTCAGGTATTTCCTTGCAATGCTAATACAAAGAGAGTTCAAGATGAGACAGACAGGCCCTGAGGTTTGTGAAGGTAAACAACTATTGCTATTACATCAAGATGCAGGATTCCTTTTTAAAATGGTCATACTTTTGATTACCTTTGTCCACAAATACCAAAATAAAAAGGTCTAATATATTTTCTATCTTTCCATTAAAAACCTGGAATTCTTTTTTTGCTTACTGAACATAAGAGGTCCATCCCATGACACCAGGTATGCAAAGAATAAAGTTTTATGTAGGAAGGTTTTAGGAAAGTCACTTATGATATTACCTCCCCCAGAAAGAGAAATAAAAGTAATACATTAAACACTTGGTTTAATATATACAAACTAGATTTCCATTTCGGATTTGTTTTTCTTTATTTTTTTCCCACTTACAAGAAAGACACTATTCCTCTATCAGCTATGCATGACACATGCTGACAGATATGATAAAAATTGCTGTTTTGACTTACTTTTGCTGAAGGATTTAATTTATGTCAGAAAATAGTAATTGGCAGTATCCCACGGCATTCATTACTACCTGCACCAGTGATCAAGAAAACAACATGACTCAAAAGAGTCTAAAAGTTTCAGTGATAAAGATTTTCTTTTCACTTCAGATCAACAGGCAGACATATGGATATAGCAGAGAACATATTCCACAGATAGTTTCATGGATATTTATATTGCAAATTTGTTCCTATTCCACATAGGCTATGAGTGTTTTTATCAGTTTTTTTTCAAATAGTGTGTCTATGAAGCTCTATCTACTTGTTCTAGTGATCCAAATGATAGCATTATTACAGAATCCCAGAATCACTAAGGTTGGAAAAGACTTCCAAGATCATCAACTCCAATCTTTCACTGATAACCACCTTGTCAATTAGACCAGACATAACTCCTCAGTTACAAAAGCAGACAGGTCTCATACCCAACCGTAAAACAAAATATCCAAAAGAATGGTGAAGGAAAACAACATCTTAAAAAAATTAAGGATTTTAGTGGCAGCAATGCGGCATCTGAGTTTAATGTCAAGTGGCTAAAAGAGTCTCAAGGGATGAAACAGATATTATTCAAGCAAACTGGCTGCTCATCCTATAAAAGCTAATACCTCCTTAGAGACAGGGACATGTACTACAGGACTACATTAGTAATATATTAAGCTATTTATAACTACTCCTTAAGAAGCTAAAAACAATGGCAACCACATTAGCACTATTTATAGCAAGTATTCATGTTGTCAGCTAGATTTTGAATAATGTCCCAGGCTGGGAAACAGCATTGTAGATCTTGGCTCAGGTTACTGGAGAGATAAACTGGGAGATGTGCAGATCAGTGAGATACATTCACAGCTCCCGCCTGGAAACCTGCCTCTCAACGAGATTAACTGAGCCACTTAGCACAACGAGTGAGACAAGAGGAAATTAAAACTCTCTAGGTATATCACCACTACAGCCTAATCTCCAAACCAGGTCTGGCTTCCCCTCTGTCATGCTCCTTCTTTCTAGCAAGAACTTTCTGTACAGTTATGAAAACACAAGTTAGCAACAGCAAGCAAAAGTTTTTGTGACACCTACTTTTCTGATTTTGATTCAAATACATTCAAATATGTTTCCACCATTTGTTCAAGATAAAATGTTCAGTCATCATCTTCAAGTTCTTGTGAGGATGGAAACCCTCACTCCCCCAGGCAGAGACACCTGACAGAAGGCAATGCCACTAGCTTTAAGTGTTTTCAGGCTGTTTTTATACAGCACTGTAGATTACACCAATATAAGTAGATTAACTTGATCATTGCAGAAATATCAGATGTTACATTTCCGCTTGGAGAACAAGTTAGAGACACTGATAGAAACCAAGAGTCAATGATAAACAGTCCTGTAAATTTAAGGACTGATATCTCCATGCAGAGTGATAACTGAGTTAAAAGCACTTTATGTAAGTGTTAGAAAGGAATTATGTGTGGATTCAAACAATAAAATGTTATACTGCCATGTGCAGTTTTACTTCTGTTTTAATGTTTTAACGACAGTTATATTAATAATAATAACAACAACAACAATAATAACAACAACAATAATAATCATCATCATCATCATATACCATTTACTGACACATTGCAACGGTTCAGTAAATATTTAAAAATATAAATGTCCAGTATTTTTTCACTTTCACAGTGTTTCACATATGTTAAATATGTACTAGAGTTAATCAGATACTTGGTATACCTTACTGTTCCTAAAAGGTTGAGGGAACAAGATCTCATATAGTAAAGATCATGTAAGACCAACACAGAAATGTCACCAGAGCTAAGGAAAGAAACACAGACGTGTTTTTTCCATGCTGTCAGCATATATGTATGCATCAGAGAAGTATACAGTTCACCTTTACAGACAGACAGGCTACAAGAGAATACCTCTTCAAATACCTACATGTAGCTTCAGCTTAGTACATAGTATATGTTCTCACATGAAGAATATCCACTATTACTTAAAAATAGCCTGATTTACCCAGCATTAAATTATAATTACCTAAAACAGGAAAAATATTTTTATGGTTACAGCATGCATAGAGAGCCAGGTGATGTAAAAAGTGTCATAACTTTGTAGCCTTTATTACTGCATTTTCAGCAGCCTTCAGTAGCCCCAGCTAGACTGCCATAGTACTTTTGTGATAAATGCTGACCCTTTCATTCTTTCAGAAAAGGTGCTTAAAAAAGTATTGCTGAATGTTTTTTCCAAGTCCTGTATCTGGATTCTAGTCCTAATGTCAATCATTCCCCATCTGGGAGATGCTCTCTGCCTTCAACAGCAGTGCTTTACCACTGGAGAGCCAAGAGTATCCAGCATTAAACTCCAGGGTAACTCCTATCAAGGTCGAGAGGGAGGATAGGAATAAAGCAAACAGCTTGCTTGACTTTATTATTATGATTTTTCAAATCTTGCTTTTTGAAATCATGCTGGTTGTCTGTCTTAGTATTTCATATAAAAAAGACCATCTGATTTTTTTGCCCTCTCATCTTGGTTTCATATATACAAAAAATAAACAAAAATTTTAAAACAGGCAAAAAAGTATGGTTTACTTTATAGTCATGCCTATGGTGTAGGCTCAGGCTCAAACTTGAATATGAAGCCAGTCATCAGGATTATCCAATATTTTTAGATACAGATTTATGCCACCTTAAATATGGTCCAGTCCAATTAGCTAAGTAGGTGGTGAAATCTGGCAGCAGAAAAAAAAAAGTTAAGTTTTGATTCTATCACAAGAGACACATGGCACAGCAAGTGACACACCCAGGAATGGCTAACAGCTTTTTTAATTTTCTCTTTCAAAAACCAAAGCTACCAAACCATAGCTTTACCCTGCCTTCAAAAATACCTTATTCTCCAGCAGATTATCTAACAAGGAATGATTTCCATCTATATTATGTTTAATCCCCATGCTTGTTTCTGTTTATCTCATGAGTGATGAGCAGAAACATCATGGAACCTACCAGATCCTTATCCATAGCCCTCCTGACATGAAGCCCTAAGAACTCCTATGTCACATGAATGCCTCTCTTCTTCCCCTACTGTTTTGTGGATGTTAAATCTCCAGGCATACAAAATTTCTTAATTCATCACTCTTCTTAAATAAAGTCTGAATTAAATTTCTTAATCATCCACCCAGAAGTTTGTAACTTGACTGTTTCACTGTTGTTCCACTTACCTCTGTTCCAGGAAGGCCTTCTGGTCCTGGTTCTCCTTTATCTCCTTTTTCACCCTAAAAAATCAATATTTATTTTATTATACATACTCATGACAAATACTAATCCACAATGCTTTTTAGCAGGAAAAATATTTTATCATTCTGGTCTGTTCTACATCTACATTGCTGGATGCACAAGCACAACTATTTTTTACATTCCAACAGAAATTGTTTCCAAAGAAACGTCCTTGAAAAATGTCTAGCACTCTGATAGGTACAGTCCTCTGTACTTCATAGTGCTATTGAACATCCATAAAAACTCACCACAGAATATTCTTGTTTCTTGCTGTGTTTCAAGAACATGGTGGTGAAACAGAAATTTACACCAGGGAACAGTTTAGTTTCTGAAAATCCTAATCTTAATATTACATTAATTTTTTTTCATTCTGAGATTCAGATTTGTTATCAGATATTTAAAGTGTTTATGCAAAAAGTCCTCAGTATTATAATTTGGTTTTCATCCATACTGGTATATGGTTCACTATTTGCATTTGAAAAATGGAAGCAACTTTTTTTCTGAAAGTTTCTTACAAGTATGAACATGAACAACATTCTTAATTAAAAGAAAAAAATTGGTGGGGAGATTCCTTCAAAATTGACTATAGCTAGTTCCTAAGTTTGTTCATGAAACATTGATTACAAAACACAACAATATTTGTAGAATATGAAGGAATTCTGTTCCATATTAACTCTAGTAACCGTGTCCAGTTAAGATATATTTCATCTGTGCATAAAATACACCTGCTAAAAAAGTATAATTTAAGAAAAAACACCTTCCAGAAGCAACAAGCCTGAAGTGCTCTATAATTGCATCTCTGTCTCTCAAATGAAGTTTGTCAATTCAAAATAAGTAATCATAAAGTAACATAATTCTGATAGAAGTGTGAGGACTGACTTTAATTAGAGTCCACGCTCTTCATATAAACCAAAGAAAACAAAGAGCTCTTCACTGAATTTCCATTATCTCCAGGGGAGTACATTTGTCTGAGCAGAACCTATTCATTATATCAGCATCATCTTCATAATTCTGTTAGGTAAATGGTATTGAGCTGAGATCATTCAGCTAATTCCATTTGTGACACAGCCCTGATTCAGAGCCATTTCTCCCATGGCAATGACAGAGGACATTTCATCTAATAATCAGTTTTGCAAAATGAGTTTGTATGAGCTTTGTCAAACAACTGAAGCCTACTAACATATTAGCAGCAGCAAACTGTGAATTTAATAATCCCACTCCCAAGATGGCTTTGCTGGTTCACTTTTTCCATTTTAATACATCTTGTTGATAAGAAACTTAATGCTACACATTAGCTTGAATCATACAGTTGAGGTTTTCCCTCAAGTATTCCCTTTCTCACTGGTCAAAAAAACCCCCCACCAGGTAAATCTGTGCATTTACTGCAATGTTTAAATGACACCAAAGAATTATAGGAATTTAACACTTATTATTTTAGTATGTTTAACCTATTTTAGCATGTTTAAACTACAGAGTCCTTTTGCTCTATGGATTAAGACACTGGTTGAGATAGTAATTTTCTTTCACTGTCAGTTTAAAAAATAACCCAGTTGAAATCCCAGGCATACTGTTCTTTTTAAATAGCTCACTTAAACTTTTAGAACTGCAAAAATGACATTTTACTTTTCATCACTGTGACATACTGAACATTTAATACTGCTTTCAGGATATTTCAACTAGTAACAGTTACACTGCTACAATTTTGCACCAGTTATAAAGGTACATTCATATATTTGACATAATACCTCCTTATCTGAATATATTTCTAGAAGATTTATAAATAATTCCAATTTATGGAGCTAGTTTTTTTCTTCTATGGCGTGTGTATTTGCTTTCACACTTTAAGAAAAATGATGCAAATATATACCAATTTGCTCCAGAAGTAGTAGCATCCTGTAAAAATGCCTTGATGTATAGGTAGAAACCTAAGGTAAAAGTATCTTGTCATAATTTGTTATGCAACATCTATATTTCCATAAAAAGCTGGACAGAGAGCCTCCCTAAGAGATGCCTGTCCCCTCAGTCTCACTGATCATTTCTCTGGCTGTGAGATGAGCAGTAGTGTTGGTGACTGTGCCTTTTCCTCTCCAGCAGGCAGACAGTGACTTCCAAATGCCACCAGGCAGCTCCAGACACACACAAGTGTGGGTGGTGAATGCAGGGAAGAGAGAAAGTCCCCATTGCTCATGATTTACACAATATTTGGGTTTGAGATGTTTCTCAGTTTCTTCAACAAAATGATAAAGAGCACCCCCTGTTAATGAGCCTTGGACCTCTGCAGAGCCTCTGGCTCTTTGCCAGGTGTGCGACTTCACTACGAACATGTTTCGACTTTTTAATGGAGTACACGGTTTGTACTTGCCAAGCCTGTCTATGGAATGTCCATGTTCTCTGTGAAGCCAGAATGCAAAGTAAACAGAGGTCCAATTTTTACAATTTATTCTCACAAGAACTGAGCCAAGCCATGCTCATTTCTGCCTTTATGAAGCACACTATACTGCATAATTAACAGCTTCAAATCTAGCCAATTTATAGAGTCACTGAAGCCACTCTGCAGTGTAGGGGAGGCTGTTAATAATCAACATTGTGGCTTTGTGGCAGTGTACCTTATAGATTAACAAAAAAAGAGAAAAATGCATTAATTTCACTTTACATGGAGTGCTCCTGCCTGCTTATACCACATTCAGTTGAGAATATAAAAGACTATTTATTGCAAAAACAGGATGACAAAACTCTGAAAGTGTTAAGCCTTTTTTATTAGTTAACTAAAACTAACCCTATCTAACACTGAATAATTTGTATTTCTTCGGGTGAAATCTGCATTCTATTACCCTGATGGAACCAGCTGATGGGGTTGCTCCAGAGTAACTGCTGGGAGGGATTCAGTCTGCTGTGTGTAATAGTGGATGCCCTGAATTCAGTGATAGCATTCTTTAATTAGGGCCAAGGTACAACCAAATCCTCTGCAGGATGAGAGTACCTGCCTCCAACTCACTTGTCCACTTTAAGATTGCCTCATTTTCCTTGCACACTATTTCCCTCATGTTAGAATGACAAAGTAATATATTTGGAAATACAATACATTAATACCTAATAATTGAACTTAAAATATAAAGATTTTTCTGCAATGCTACCCTGATAAGGATACAAATCAGGAATTCCTGGTTCATTTTTTTGAATAATTTCAAAGTGCCATTGTTGACACTTGCTGAATTACTCTTCAAAGTACAAAACCTATGTAATACCACTAAGTCAGTGTGGAAACCTTATAATTTTTAACCTCTAAAAGTCTATTATTTTACCTACATATCTTTAAGACAGTTATGACTTGGTTTTTTTTTTAATATTTCTTTCCATTATGTTACAGCTCTGTCTCAGCAGAATGCTCTACATTAATTTTATTTTCTTGAGACCATATAGCTTCTTTTAAACTGATCTCAGCCCATAATAATGCTTATTGATTTTTCTTGAGTAAGTTATGAATTTTAAACATCTACATCTTCAGTTAAGAAAACCCAACATTTGTCTCTTTCTGATTTTCTGATAGATATCTGAAGAGCTGGGTTATGAAGAGCTCTACCCGAGTAATATTCTTACTGCCTGCCCTGTAAACCTTCCACAGAATATGGGATGGTATCCTTTGTGAAATTGGCAATACACAGGGTGAAGCACTTCAGGACTGCTGAGAGACTGTACCATTTGAATGGAGGGGAAAGCAAGGCAAACTAAGGATTTTGACTCAGTTCAGACTGGGAGGTACTATGCAAGGAAACATAAGAGTGACACATGAAACTCATTTCCAAACAGGCTGCAACCAGTGTAACAGTATTTCCTAAGCAGGGTCAGAAAGAGACAGCACAATGCATTGCAGAAATACACTTCTATTACAGAAAACAAAAATCAACAGAGGTGGTCAGGAAGGATGTCACCTCAGAATCTATGTCTTCTCAAGCCCATATATTTAGGATACTCATACAAGTAAATCAGGTGATCACAAAGTTTTACAGAGATCAGACAGTTTAGTACATACACTTATCAAGAAACAATGACCAAAAACCCGCTGATTCCAAACTGTGCCATTGCTGTCTTGTGAAACTGTTGCACCTGAACATACTGAATACCATGTCAAGAGAAAGATCTTTCCTTCCTGCTTTTTTTACATAGACTGAGCAAAACTGAAAATATTCAAAATGGCTAATTACTGTCACATTACTAGTCACATGTCACATTCCTAAACAAGCTCTAAGCATTTCTAACCAGAGAGGCCATATAAAGGCAAATTGCCACCTCAACTAAAGGCAAAACCTTAGGCACAGAATGATCAGAATCTAGGCCAGCCCAAGGCTCCAAAGCTGCACCAATGAACTGCCTCATTCTGTCAGCAGGAATAAGGCAGCCATCCATTTTTACTCTTAGTAGAAAAAGCTTAAAATGCAAAATTATTCGGTTCAATTAGAATAGCAACCAAAATACAACAACAACAAAAAAAGAAACAAACAAAAAAACAAACAAAAAAACCCAAAACCCAACTCAAACCCCAAGTCCAATAAAATTTTCAGTGTATTTCTCTCCCAATGGAGAAATCCAATGCACAAACGACAAAGCACTACTCCCGAAAAGTATCTGGGTATTGTCACAGATCACACAGTGCACAGAAATCTGTAATACAAAGACATTTTTAAAAGGCTAAACTCCATTCTCTGTTTGTCAAATGCAAGCTGAAAAAAACCCAGTTATTCTGCATTACTTGCCACTGATGAGAAAAGTGAAAAATAACAGCTAGTTCAGGGCATCATATTTTTCTGCTCTTATCCAAGCTAGAATGACAAAGAGTGTGAAAAATAGTTAGGAGGAAAGAATGAACATAGGATATGCTGATGGATCTCAAATATGGGGAAAAAAATGCTATAAATGGGACATCAAAGTTTCCATACTGATAATACAAACAACAGATTTCATTTGTAGCCAAATGGGATGTGGAGGGTGGAATCTGTGTTAAAAAGTCAGAGAAGTACTATAATGGTCTAAGATTAGAATGAATTTGCCTTAAATGTAGATTTTGCTTGAGAATGCTCTAAGCAGACTTGAGGATACTCCATTGTATGTGTGTCTTCCTGTGGGTGAGGCAGATCTAACCCTGAATACTCTTCCAGGATAACATTTCCTCCCAACTGCTCTTGGGTTCTGCTCTCTCTTGAAAAATGTGTCAAAGTCACACGTCAAAATAGTTTTAGCTTTTCTTAGTATGATATCCTTACTGAGTAAAGATTACAGTGTTTGCAGGTACATATCTTAAGGAGTCAAAACTCTCTCATTTAACAAAGACGTTTTTCATGAAGGTGTTGAAAGACATGCAAACATAAATACAAATGCCAACAATATACAGAATAACAATATGTTATTGATATGTTGACTGATATGTTTCCTCTGTCCATGTGCCACTATTGCCAAGCACAATGATTGAATATGAGCTCAAAGACAGAAAAGAAAAATAAAAATTAAACCAAATAGCACAGGCAAAAAGGAGAATAAACATACTCTGAAGAGTTAGCAGTCTCTGGATTGAAGGACTGTATCCACATTCATTCAAGTAGTTTAGGGATATATTTCTTTATCATACATTCTTTATGAAAGTTCTCCATCACAGCATCCACAAACACTGATTTCTAGAACACTCTATTAATTCCATGGCACCCTAACAGGCAATAAAGTATCCTTAGTCAGTCTTATTGAAAACTTTTATAACATAGGCTACAGAACTATGAGAAATTAGCCTTAATAATGTCCAATTTTATTATTTCACATCTAGAAAATGCCACAGCAAGGCAACCAGCAATGCCTTATTGAAAACACAAGGGAAAAGTCCTATGATCTTTTAATGTGTTCCTTACTGAATCTCATGTTGTATCTTATTTTTTTAACCCTATCCTGTGGAAATTTAAGAGATTGCCTAACATTCTAATCCTTATCCCATGTGGATATCTAAGAGATTTACTAACATTCCCTAGCTGATCAGAGCCATTAAAAATCATTAATGAAATGAATACTAAAAGGGATTAAGGTTCTGTGGTATATGGGAAAAGATAGCATACATTAAACACACTTTCATCCAAGAGACTTGTTAAGCTAAAATACAACCTTAAGACACAACCACATCCTTCTGGGTAAAGATTTTAGCCAGCAGCAGAAGAAAAAATACTGAAAAAAATACTATTTTGGCTAATTCTTGCTTGCTACAATGCTTACTACAATGTATGCAACTCTAATCACAATCTCACATTTAATTTGTTTTTCAATAATAAACATCCCAACATAAATAATTAATGTCCTAATCATGATTAAGATGCTCACACTGGCTTTTTTTTCTGCCAGATGAAATTTAGACTTTGTATTTTGCAAACTTTCCTTTGCATGCTATCCTGCCATGGCTCATGCTGTCATGACCATTTAAATTTCTTTTTGTTTTCCTTTAAACTTTTCAACATCAAGGAGAAAAATATTAACAAAGCCAACAACCAAACTTCCACTTTTTATGATAATTATGTGATCATCTATTTCCAGACCTAACTTGAAAAAAAAATTCTTAACCCAGTATTAAAGTTTTATACATAGAAATAAGAAAAATAGTACAACTTAAAGCATGCATGCTCTGAAAGCAAAGTCTCAGTCATCTAGATAATATGTAATCTTAACATTCACTTGAGTATATTAATACTCTCTTCAGAAAGCATCATCAGTCAAGCAAAATGTGTTTATAAGGAAGAGTCACTAAGCTTTTTCATACTGATCTTCATTTTCAAATCCTACTTGGTATTTGTGTGCAAAAACTTTAGTGGGTGCAAAGAGCTGTCTAATATAACTTCCCAGAATATATTTTAAAAAACTCAACCATCATTTGGAATAGTAATGGATACTCTATTTTTTACTCACTCCATCTGGCTGAGTTCTACAATAAATTCTACACACAGAATACCATTCCAGGTCAAAAATTGGTGTACTGCATATAATTTATTGTGCTATACCTTTCCTCATAATCCAAAAGCAAAAGGCTTTCCAAACTATAAAGACTCCTGAATTCAGTCAGACAACTCATACACATCTTTCCATGCAGAGGCCATAGAGGGAACACTCATGGTCCAGTCTTCCTCTCCTTCTACAGTGTCTCTGGCTAATCTCATCTGCAAATATAAAATCAACAATCATTTCTGTGAGTCATCAGTTACATCCAGCCTTCACTCCTTGCCAAGAGCACGTCTTAACTTTCCAGTACCTCATATCTAATCTATGTTTGAATTGTTTTAAATATCTCTTTCGACACTTCTAACTTGAGAAAGCTTCCTCTTTTTTTTTTTTTTTTTTGTGGGTTTTTTGGTTTTTTGTTGTTTATTTTTTTGTACTGATTGGGTTGATCAGCAAGAACTGGTATTGTCTTGAAGCGAGTCTTTCAGATACAATCCACATCCAGACCACAGACAAAATATTTTTCATCCCTCTACACAACTTCCACTTTGATCCAAGCCATTTTCACAAATGCGGTCTCATCCTGCTCTCCCCTACCCATTAGGATTGTCATAGTTAAAACTCTGGTCATCATTTTTCTTCTCCCTTGATGGTTCTCATGCACGCACACTTAAATACCAGGACATTTAAGTGTAAAGCTCAGTGCACAGCTTGGAATTGCAAGGCTTACACAAGGTCACACCATTTATTTCCATACAATAACCACTCCCTTCAACCCAATTTTTCTCTAGTGTTACGAACACAAAATCTGCACAATAGGTGTAGCATCATTTTTTGTATTTATTTTTTAATTAGCCAGTCAGGTCTGGTTGTTCTGCAGGTATCCATCTTCTGTCTTAATTCTAACATTTTATTTATAATAACCCTTGGATTAAATAAATGGTCCACTCTGTCTTTGTACACTGCGTAACACAAGGGAATCACAATACAAGTCTTAACTTGCACAAATCCCTGAGCTATTACAGAGTTTTGTTCTTACATTGCTCAAGAACAAAACTAATAGCTGAATTTGGCTCTAAGTTTCCCCTCACTGATCTTCCCAGTAATTTTAAACTTAAGTATCTTGTGTATCTATCAATAGATTAAAACCTCAAAAGAAAAAACTGTCTCATTTAATGAGCAGATTATTTTTCCATTTCTTACGTAAATACTAGAAATGAATTTGACTTGCAGCTACAATTGTTTAAAATTCTCTCTGCCTTTTAGTGGGGAGGTTTCTGTTTATAGCGGGCTGGTGTTAGTGTTGAATGAAGACTTTTCCGTAGGAGGAATAAACTAGTTTCTTTTCAGGCCTCGTCTCCTAAGGCAACCGAAAGCCAATCTGTTCTTGACATGAGTTGACAAATAGTATTGCTTTCACAGAACGTAGTATTTTTTAGACACACATGCTTTCGTGGTTTTGGCAGCGTATTGCTATTGTTATTTATACTCCAAAAGATGTTCTGCAGATGGTTAAAGGCACGTCAAGCATTTGCACAAGCTGATGGACTGCTATGTCTTTTCTGCCAAAAACTGCACCTCTAGCTTTATTTCTGTCACATGACAACCAGAATAAAAGTCTTTTCTGTAGCTGTGACTATCAACCATGTTCATCAGGCCCACACAGACAGCAGTACCAGTTCTCTCTATTTTCTTAGACTACAATAAGTAGTTTATTAAGGTCATATGCATACTTTATACGAGGAATCTGGTGTTTCAATAAAGCTCTCACAAACCCTGGTAAGGTTTAAAGATGTGGTATGTTCAGTCTCCTTATGGATATTTATCTGAGGTGGAGACTTGATCTGTGTTCAAAGTACACCCACCTTCCTCAGACAGACTTCACTAAGGTCGGTTCAATATATAATTTAAAAACTAGGAAATTTCTGCCTTTGGCACAAAACTTAGTAAATAGAGATTTATTTCAGGAAGTTTTCTCCCCTTTTGGGAGGATCAAAATTAACAGCTCCCACTTTCCTGGCAACACTCCATACAGTCAGCCCATGTAGGTTCTATGGGTACCATCCATTACAATTACATTTCTCTTCTAGCTGAACGACTGTGCAGTGAGGGGTGAAAAATCAGTGGGTCTAGAACAAATAGACAGGACAATATTCTGCAGCCTACCGAATGGGAGGAATTATCTTTAGAAAGATCATCCTGGGAAATCTGAGCTGTATCTGTTGGGCAGCTACAAACAACAGGAGTTCAACTTACTGCTGGCCTTCAATAAGTACATAAAACTTACAGGGTACCAGGAAAAACACTTTATCAGTGCACAATATATACTGGCCTCACCACACCAGGAATCTAAGACAACTCAGTCTTCATCTACTTTTCACCTACTGTCACAGAAACTCTCAGCAACTGTTGCAAATTAGCTGCTCTACTAATCCAGCTCCTTTGGCTTCTTAAACTAAAAATTAACAGTACACAAAGATGATGAATGTGCATTCTGTAAAAGGCAGCATCACAAAGCTGCTGACGGGGTTAGCTACATTAGCACATCCTTCTGTACAACTTACCACTCTTGAACTTCTGTGCAGAACCTTTATAACAGCCTCAATACCCTTGACTTCCATGCTGTGTTATGTCAGGTCTTCTTCAAGGTATTTTTTATTTATGTCCATATGAGTGTAGAGTGTGACACAAAAGAAATGATTGATGGAAAAAATGGCACAGAGTACTTGATGTTAACACTATATTTTGTGTTATGATGTTATGTTAACATAATATGTTAACACTATATTTTCCAACTAAAATATATTTTGTTGGAATTATTCCAAACCTACACTGAAGTAGCTCTAGTCTGGTTTCATAAATTCAAGACCCATTAGAAATTGCAACCCCTTGGGCTTGTTCCCAAAGCACATCTTTCAGTGTAGCTTCATCCAAAAAGAATCATACTGCTCTTCTCCAACCCCAAAATCCCTCTGTATTAGTCTGCAGCACCTTTTAGTCACTTAAATATGCCTATTTCTTCTGAATTACATTGTTTGCTGAGGAATAGCCACATACCAGTCTGGAGAAACAGAATGTGCTGAGATATAGGCCCAGTAAACAGAGACACTTTTTTGGTCTAAACAGTTCCCTGAGTTGTTTATTTTACTAGGAATCACACAAACAGTTGCAATAGCAGTGCACAGGGACACTGGGGATAGGAAGCAGCAACTGGAAAGAAGGAGATTGGCTGGAAGACCATTTTTATCACTGACAGTATTACATTAATAAACACAAACTACTGCTAAGTGGAGAAAAAAAAAAGTGCTTTGGAACTTAAGTATACTTTAAAACGTATATAGTAGTAACATCCACATCTGCCTTTGCAGGTTGTAGAAAGATTCCCCTGCTCATATGCACACACTGAGTTCTATTTTTACTATATTAATGAAAACTCTTCTGTCATCTCCTCTTCTGCAGTGACCAATGTCTGTAACCATTCTGTTCTTTCTTCTTTTATCAAATTGTTCATGAATTCTAATTCTTTTCCTCATTGAAAACAACTCTCACTCAAAAGTGCAAAACTCACATACAGAGCCCATTGACTTAAACTTGTTTAAGAAAAAGAGGATTAACTTAGATCATGTAAATGAAAGAAATTGTTTGCTGTCAGGGTAGGGAGGGACTGGAACAGGCCACCCAGAGAAGTTGCCCAATCCCTGCAAGTGTTCAAGGCCAGTTTGAAAGGGGCTTTGACAACCTGGTATAGTAGATGTCCCTGTGCCTCCATGGCAGGAGGATTGGAACTAAACGAGCTTTAAGATTCTTTCCAGATCAGACCATTCCATTCTGTGAGTTTATCTACAAATTTACATCCTTGCATTCATACCTATTTTAAAAATATTAAATAAAATAATTTTTAAAGAGGTCTCTAAGTATGAGGCTAAACCATAGGAACCACAAGGCTCCATAAGACTGTATGCAATTTATGCTAAATGTTATTTTCAAATATTGCAGCATCAATACTGTTTATTATACTATCCCATTGATTCTTCTCATTAGATACATGTCAGTACAGTCTTTTACATAAAGAATAATCCTCTGCAACAGTTCTCAGTTGCTAAATGTGCACCATGTGTTACAGGTAAAAATTTTTACATTAATTTTAAATTATTTACCATTTATTAGCTACCATTCAAAAAGCTTACAGCCTTGTTTCCAAACTAGCAAGTGCTCTCTATAGCTGTAATGACATTCATCTCTGGGTATGTCCTCACAGAAATCTTCCCAAGTGGAAGCAGTACATCCAAAGGACTCAGCACTCTGCTTACACCATTAAACCTCATATCTCACACTATTAAACCTCATATCTCACCAGAATGTCCCCTAAAGGAAGCTGCAATGCTTCTGATACCCCAGATAGCTCATCAGAACAGGCATGGCTGTTTCTGCAGAGCTGTGTGAGCTTTCTTGCCCAGAGATCCATATCTGGGCAAGAAGCTTCCTATGTTGTGGGAGCAATTGGAATTTGGAGAGCTTTGTAGACTAAAGTAAATTACAGAATCACAGAATATTCTGTGTTAGAAAGGACCCACAGAGATCATCAGAGTTCTGAACTCTGTCAGGTTCAAGATGCTTTTGAACAATTGTACTCAACATGTGCAAAGGGCCATTTTCAGAGCTTAGGACAAAGATACCTTTCTAATGCCAAAAGCCCTCCTCACCTGTCAAATACTACATTTCTAATCCAAGGCAGAAAGAGGTTGAGATCCAACACCAGCATTTATGTATTGCAAAAATCAGTTTTCCACTAATCTTGTTCTTAGCACGACTTGGAGCATTTACACTCAAACCTCAAAGAAAACCATTTTGAAGTACACAACAATCTGGTGAAAATACCAAATTATAAAGGATAAAACAAATGAGAATGTACTGTGAAAAACCCAATACCATCATTATAAGATGCAATGACATGGCAAAAGGGCAAATGAAGTTCAGTGTAGATATACATCAAATGATGAAGATTATAAAATCCTTATAACCCCTACGTAGCCATAGCACCTGTGAATACAAACACAGCTTCCTAAATGCAGTGACTGTTAACGATCAGTTCAAAAGGATCAAGAGTGAGATCTTGAGGCTCCAAAGCTAAAGAGAGGTTAGAAAAGTTCCTGTGAGGAGACAAGAAAACACAGAGAATAAGCCAAAGAATTTTGCTGTGATGTTGCATAGACTGAAGTTCTTGTCTTTTCCATCTTTAAACACTGGGATGGAACTCAGTAATATCCAGAAGCAACTAATAAGGATGATCCAATACAGAACATTTTTCCTAGTGGTAGACATTAAGCAAACTGATATTATTCAATTTGAAAGAGACAGCTCAGGAATGTGTAATAGAAGCTTATTGATTCTCGATTGATACTGAAAAGGAGAACAGGAACCTTCTGAAAGAAGTAGAGAACACCAAATCAAATTAAGAGGAAGCAGGTTTCAAGTAAATAAAAGGAAGTATTTCTTCAAACACAAAGATAAACACTGTAATTCCTCACCACAGGATATTACAGATGCTCAAAGTTTACACAAATCCAGGGGAAATCTGTACTTTCTAGCAGGAGAAAAGCCCATTGAAGACTACTAAATTCACTGAAAACACATCTGCTGAGAAGCAGTCTCAAATAATTGAAGGCTGGAAGAGCACTATACTTGCTTACTTTGTCCTTATGCTTGTCCCCAGGGCACCACTTCAGGCTATCATTAGAAGCAGGATGTTGAGCCTGATGAACCTTTAATCTGACCAAATGGGTATTGTGTAAGTAAATTAAACAGTGATAGAGCTTGGGACCTGGGACTTGGTCATCTATATGATTTAATTGATAGACCCCAGCTGTGAAGGGTTTTTGCAGACATTTCAATGAGTCCAATTAGCATTTCCTTATATAATTCCCAGGCACAGTTAAAAAGTTAGCAGAGGCTAGGGACTATTCCAAACAGACACTTCTGATTAAGCCTGCTTCAAAGGGCAAGAGCATTAAACAACAGGAAGATGGCCAGATCAAGCCAAATACCACAGAACTACCTGAAAGGTCCTAGTAATGTTTAGCTTACTAGGATGCCAAAGTGACAGCATTTATTTCAGGGAGAAAAATAAAAGGAGGTGCAAAGAGGTGACTTAAGTGTTACAAGATGAGAAACAGAAAACTTGTATACTATATAGCATTAGGAGACAAGTACAAAAAATCTCTGTTCACATTTATATGCAGCTGGTAAAGCACTCAGTCTCACCAGTCTGAGACAGGATTTCAAGGATTTCAAATATTTTTCTCCCTGCCCCAATAAACTATCAGCATTAATGGTTAGCATAGGTAGGAGACTAATTTTAAGCACAGTGACACCAACTCCACTCACATCCAAACAAACTAGGGAATAGGACCCTAAGTCAATAATGCAAATTGCATGTTCTTCCATTGTTCCAAAAACATTGAGACCAGGTAGTGTCCATGGTTACACCAAGATTTGCAGTTTATGGAGTTTACTTTTCTAATCTTTTGCTCAGACTGAAGCATTTCTAGCTGAATCTACAGCTCATAAATAGAAGCACTATACTCGTATGCAGTGTTACTAACTGCTTCTCTTAATTCTAGTTTTAAAAGTATTTTTAATTGTAGACCTTTGTCTTCTATCTATGTGTAATAGCTTCTATTTTTCAAGTCAATTGGAAGCTTCCCCAGTACTCAAGCTGTCTGGTTTTACTACTTAAATATATGATATAAATGTTAAAATATCAGAAACACTAAATAATGACTAGCTTCAAACCAGCATGTTAGACCTAGGAAAGGTGATTCTTTCTTCCTTTTCTTATGCTTATTTAAGAAAAGCATATTGACTGAAACAAAAGACAACACCTGGGGACAACCTGGAAGTTTATATCCTGGTATGTTCTGGATGGACAGAAGATAGACAGAGGAGTATTTTATTAGGTGTGATAGAATGAAGTAGAAAATGCTGAATCTCCAGGAAATCTTCTTGACACTAAGATCTATTAGGAATTGTCTTCTAAAGGAAATAGATGGGGCTCTATTTCCTGGTATAATTCAAATTGTACTTCAGAAAATAGCAAATATATACAAAGAACATCCTGCGTTTAGAAAAAAATTAGGCAGATGAAATTTTTTTCTACATTTAGGCTGGACAAGCCCCAGACTCCTCCTCTCTTCTCATATGTATACACAGGCAAAAGCCCAATTAAGACATGCAATATATAATGTAAAAAGGATTAAACTCTGGAAATAATAAATTACTATCATTATGGTTTTATTCTAAAAGTTTCCCTCTTGAAATACATATAACTTTAAAATTAATATAATTTCACTGAGAAATATTAATCACAGAATTATAGTAAAATAATAACTTTACCAGAGATCAAGTATTTAAAACTGCATATCACAGCACATAAACTGCTACACAGCTCAGGTCCAATGGCATCCAGTTTTAAAACCCTACACTTCAAGTGTGAGGAAAACTGGAATATGCTTTATAAAGGAAAGGCATCAGTCCAGTAAAACTGCAATTGAGGAGTCCCTCTCCAGAGCACAGCAATTCTCCTACTGCCACACCTTCCAAGTCTTCTGAGATATCAGCTAGTCCTGTGATTTCATTATATAACAGCACATCTTGCCTCTCTGACTCAAAACACAAACTGGGATTTTTTACTAGCATTTTGAAATAGCTAAGCAAGGCAAGAAATTCAAGATTCCCAGTTCTATGAAATTACTATTATCTATTAGTGATAAGCAATTCATGTTTGCTCAGCTATAATTAACATGTAAACATGTTGGCTTTTCTATTACCACTATTTCAAATAAAATTTAGATTTATTCCACATGTACTTCTAAATGTGAATGAAATCTATATGGCGTTTATGTTCCATGTGTCCCATGAAATTGAATTCTCAGTGTTCTCTCTCATTTACAGAAAGAATCGTATCTGTAAATTGTACTAAAGAAAATACATGTTCTAACAAAAAGGTAGACAAGACAACAGAAAAAGTGGTGGACCTGGTAAAGAGTCCTAACTGGAATGACCAAGGGAAGCAATAACCAGGAGGAAAGAGAATTTATTACAGATTTAACAGAGGAAAAATATGTCTTAGAGGTTATTTGTCTAATTTGGGTATTCAGGGTGGACATTAGACAAGCTCTTCACAGAAGGAGTGACTGGGTATTGGAATGGGCTGTCTAGAGAGCTGATGGAGCCACTGCCCCTGGAAGTGTTTAAAAAGACTGGATGTGGTACTTACTGCCATGGTCTAGTTCATAAGGTAATCTTAGGTCATAGGCTGGACTCGATGGTCTCAAAAGACTTTTTCAACCTAGCTAAAAGGCACTGGGCCTGTTCCAACCCCCAAGTGATGCACATACTTCTAGTATCAAAATAAGTAATAATAAATAAGATTTCAACCTCTGCAAGTTTCAAGACAGGTCTGAGACCTTGAAACTTACAGAGGTTGAAATCCAGACCCAAACCTGTTAATCAGGCCAGATTGCTCAGGGCTTGCCTTGAAAACCTCAAGGAAAAATTGCTGCTGGAAAACCACTTTGGGTAACTTTTTCCAGAACTTTACAGTCCTATCACAGAAAACTATTAACTGAACAAATTAAAAACAAACAAGTATGTGTGTTCAAAAAGAAACTGTCTTGCTGTTCTCTGTACTTATTGAATTAGAATAAGTGTAAGAGATACCTTGCATAATTTGGATGCTATTAACAGAAAATGGCAAAGTCATTTAAGATAATCTCATCTCCTGTGTTTTCATGAAGCAAGTCTTTAGTTTGTTCCCTTCTGTGTTACCAGGATAAAAACTGCAGACCACTGGAAGAGGAAATTACTTCCTTAATAAAAAACAGCGTTAAAATTGAAAACTCTTTCCTAATGGCTACACAGCATCTTCCTTGCTGCATTTCCAGCCCACTGCTCTGCATGCACTGCAGACATACAAACAGACCATTTATTTCCTCTTTGCAGAAATGTTATGTATTTGAAGACTGTTCACATATTTTCAGTTGACTATACACTGAGTCAATCATGCAACCTTTCCTCAAAGGTTCTGAGTTCCTGAGTGCCAGTCATTTTCAGTGCTTGCCTTTCAAGATCTGTAAAATTGAAGCCATATTGACACCAAACAGCACTTTTAAATAGGACTTTTTAATTAGCATTGCAGACAATACTTCACTTTGGAACATCTTAGTCTTTAGTTGCAGTTTCATTTTTCTTTTCAGGCTACATCTCTGATTTACCAAGAACATTCTGTATTTTAAAGCTTTCAAGCTTTCTTCTAGTTATTATCAGTACCTTCTGACTTCCTATAAGCATGAAATGTGATAGTAATATTTTCTATCTCATACTGTAAAATTAAAATTCTAAGCAGTATTAGAAGGAGAGCAGATCCCCATGATACAGTCTGCCTACTTGGCAGCAAACCAATTAAAGCTGCTCTCAGCATATACTTTTCCAGTCACGCTATAAAAGGGTAAACCAATGTTTTTGTTGCAGTTTTAAGACTATCATGTAAGAGTGTCATTCTCTATGTAACACAAAGAAAACAGAATATAAAGGAGAATTAAAATAAATTCATAGTGAGAGTATGTTTCCCTTGGAGGGAAAACTTGCAACATAATACCTGCACAGTCTGTACCTCCCCTACCACTATTGGGTTCTGTAAGAGTGAACCAATTTCAGCCGTGATCAAAAGCAGAACAAGACTTTTGGATTCCTCAAGAAGAACCAAGTGTGGCAGAGAAACCCTTAAACAGCATAAAGGAATCTCCCTCAAAAATTTACATCATAGATGTTTCCCATAACTGTAATGTACAAATGATCATACACTGTCACCTCAGCTGTCTCCCTCTGATATCCCCAAGGCTTGCTCTGCCAAAGCAGAACCTAATACAGAAAACAACTATTTTCATTTGATGAGAAAAGGTATAAGGCTGAGCTGGTTTCAAGTGCTCAATCCTACAAAAAGATGGGGTCACTTAAACAAAAGTAGAGGATGGTTCATTTCCACATACTTCTGTGGGGAGTCCGGAATGGCAAATACCCCACACTGAGGTAGCTGTGTCCCACCCTAGGTGATATGCAAAATAGAGTGTGCAAAAATTTTGTTCCTTAACATGCAATATTAGGCATAATTTTTCGTAATAGGAAAATTTTCCATTTCAGGCTTTGTAATCATATTTGTTACACACAAAGTAGTATAACTATTTAATTTTGTGCTGCTGTGTTAAAATGCAAATGCGTTGATAATTTTTTATACTGGAGTTTAGTAGTTGAAACTCTACACTGTTATTCTTAAACAATTATTTGAATTTAAGCTGAATAACTGCTAAAGACCCATAGCATTAAAATACAGGCTTCACACACAAATATCATGTGTAGCTTCTGATGAGACTAGCCCAAATTATTTTTGAGTGATCACCAGCAAATAAACATCCTTCCACTCTTATATTTCCTTTAATTTGAAGGGCAGTTGAATGCAGCATTAGTAATATTTAATAATAATAAAAGTAAGCATAAACACGGGAAGTATTTTTAAATGGGACCTTTTAATTTTCATCTGAATTTAGGAGAGAAAAAGAAAAAACATGGTCTATGCATGCTGGTTTAGCCTCCACATAAGAAAAATGTGACTACCAGTGGTTGGGTCATTTTATCTCTGCTTAAAAATAAGGGAAATCAAGCAAAGAGTGGCAGCAACAGCTGGAACCATGTGCCTGTGCTCAAACACAATTTATTCATAAAACTCGAGGAGAGCACAGCACAGCTGCGGAGCAATTATGGGGAGGAAAAAAAAAAAAAGAAAAAAATCCACAGGCCCTTCAGAACTGATGAATAATGATACTACTAAGGAAATAAGATCTGTCATTGGAGTTAGAAACACTCAAGCTTAACAAGTGGTTTTTTTTGGAGGCTGAATCCTCACATTATAAATGTTAGTTGCTACCGATGCTGGTTTTTACTTCTGATACTTCTTGCTTATTGCCTACATGGGATACTTCCTCTTAAAATAACCTCCACATTTTAAATTTGATTCAATTCTGTTAATCCATAGCAGGCTTTCTTTAAAATATGAACACTGGAAAGCTGTCTGACAGTTCTGAAAAGGTATGGTGGGTGAGTGAATATATCCATGTCCAAAGCAGCCTAACTCACAAATATATTACACTTGTTTAAATTCAGAAGCTGCCACCTACTCTCTATTTTCATCAGCCTGAATATTGCCAGAATAGCAGCTTCTGTCATTCTTCATCTTTATGATATATAAATTCAGCAGAAATGCTTTTCTGCACATTTTTTATACAGTGGGCTGAAGCACAGAGAAGCTACCTGTTTCAAGAAAAGGCTCCTATTTCAGGTTGCCTAATCCAAACCAGCCAAAACTAGTGAGAAACCAGTAAACAGGCATGAACTGAAGTTACAACCATAAACTATCACCATTGTTACTTTAATTCCTATTAGACAAGCTAGTATCTTGCTCTTCCTTCCACTTCTCCCTCAATACACATTTACTTGACTTTGTTTGGGGACCTGGGAAGACTTACCTGTCAGAAGTAACACAATCATCTAATCATCTAATGCCACCCAATGCTGGCATTCTATCAGCCAGGAGAGCTTTCCACAAGGCCAGTTTAGCTCTCATTTTAATAAAAGCTATTGAACTATTTCCTGCCACTGCAGAGGTTCTCTTGGTTCCTCATAAAACTTTTTTTTATAGGAAAAAATTCAAAGGAAGCCCTGATGGCACTCAGTAAATACATAAAGAGCTACTCATTTTTAGGAATTTACGTGCCAAAATTTTAGGAATTTTATTAATTAAAGGGTTAAGGTAGACACTCAGAACAAAGCTCTTCTTGGCAGGCCACATATCATATTGTTAAACCAATAAATTGCATGGACAGAGTAATTTACCTTTTCACCTTCATCACCTTTACTACCTGGAAAGCCACGTTCACCCTGGAACACAAAAGGATAAAATACAAATCTCAAACAAATTGTTTAAGTAATTGTAGTCTTTAAAAAAATTTTACTGCAAAGAACTTTTATTATGAGACAAAAATGAAATAATTTGGATGCTGACTGTGTTTCATTCGAAAAGGTGTGAAATGTCTACAAAAAAAGTTGTATGACTTTCCATAGTTTTGTCAGTTAATAGAGTTATTTATTCTTCCATTCATCCTAAGGGATTTTCTCAGCTTTAAAAATTCTCAACTATTTATTGACTCTAGACCTGCTTATTAAAGCGCTTCTATTCTTCTGCAGAACCAATTTCAGTACAATTATTCCTATTGATACCTTCATTTTAATTTTTAAATAAGACTAGTCAACTGTGAAGGTCTCCAACCCAAATCAACTGAAAAAATATACAGATACAATTTATGAAAAGAAAACTAATTTCTTTCACTTTGAAAACTATATCCAATTACCCAAGTATTAAAAACAAACCAAAACAAAGAAAGAGAAAACACAGAAGGGGTGAGTTTTAAACTATTAACTTGAGCTCAGGTTATTTCAGCAGATTAAATTCTTTGTTTGATGGCATTTCAATAAAAAGGCCTATTATAATGCTATTTCCAGCTCTAATTTCCTAACATTCAGCTCAGAAAAGGATCATAGTGTACAGTCTTACTATGTTAGCACCCTCATCAAATACAATCTGCCAGTCTGTTGATATTATACAAAAATAACACCTGCTCTATGTTTTTATTAATGCATACTCACATGTTTTGTGAGACATAAAGAAGATAGACAGGCAAAATTATACACAGACAGCGCAAAAACGACCTAATTAAAAAATGCAAACTTTTTCTTTCTCCCTCAAATTATCTAGCAGGAGATGGTTTACATGTCTTTTCCAGTCTCCAGAATTCAGTCTCATGGCCTCAGTACAACACACATGATTTTTTATACATCTGTAGACAAAAAGAGTGGAAAATATCCAAAGGAAAGCTTATGGTGTTTTTAAAAATTCCCGTAAAAAAATTAGAGAGAGCAATGTCTAAATGTTCTTTCACCCTTCAGAGAGTGTAATTTCCTTAAGTAGAAGTCCAAGGTTTAAGTGAGGTTAACTAGAACAGCTGGCTATAACTTGCAAGATTTCTAGCAGCATTTTGTCAAATCTTTCAAGTAATGGCTCATGTACTGATCATCTGCTACACATCTGGGAATTAAATTCAAAGCTTTGGAGGTGTGCAGGAGTATAAATTATCAAATAGTTCTGGAATTTTCATCACTTCCTACAGTAGCTGCCATTTTACTTTTGTTGGGGGGTGGCTTTTACAATCACCAGCTCAATTTTAGAAGCAAGTCCAAGACCAAGCATACAAAAAGGTATGCTAGTGAAATAAACTTCTGCATGTCCTCACCTAAAAATGAGAGACTAATTCCTGAAATAATTTACAAATGCATACAATTTCTGTTCAGTTCATCTCGTTTCTTTTTTTGTTGTGTCAGACATTCTTTTGATGTCCCTTCCAACCTAGGTTGTTCTATGATTCCCATTCTTCCTGAACTGCTGGACACACAACACTTATTCTAAAAAAAAATTCATGGAAGTGTTATCTTCATTTAGCTTTCCCATTTGTGTTTTTAATAAATCCCAAATTCATTATATGAAAATTATTCTGAGATAGAGTCAACATTCCTCTAATTTCAGCTTGTATTCATTACCTCTCATCCTTTCATTGTATATCTCTGGTAGGAGTCTGACTCGGCTTTTCCACACCCATCCAGTATTTACAGACAGCCATGAGTCTGCACACCCCCCATCACTGCCCACTTTCCAAATCATCTCACCTTAAGGCTGAACAAGCCCAGCTCCCTCAGCCTCCCCTCTCCCACTGTGGGTTTCAAGCCCTGGTCATCTTGGTGGGTCTCTGCTGGGCTCACCCCAAGGAGTGCTCTTTATCCTCTCCAGGGAGCTCCAAAGTGGACACAGAACTCCAGATGCAGTGCCACAAACACTCACCAATCACTCCTCCTGGTCTGCTGGTCATGCACCTGCTCAGGCAGCCCAAGATGCCTTTGGCTTATTCAAACAAAGGGCATCCAGCAGAGCTCCCAACTCCCTTTCTGTATATTCTGTTTTCTTTATGCTACATAGAGAATGATGCTCTTATATGATAATCTTACAACTGCAACAAAAACATTGGTTTACCCTTTTATAGCATGACTGAAAAAGAATATGCTTTCTAGAAATTTGGCACCTGGCCTGTACTGTGGCATGAGGGTGCTCCTTCTTAGAGGGAGGCCCTTGTGTTTGCCTTTGCTTAACTGTAAGGGTTCAGGGATAGCTCATTTCTCCAGCATGTTGAGAATGTCCTTCCTGCCCTACCTTCCAGGGCACTGACTACTTCCCTGCATTTGATAACATCCACAAACTTGCTGAGAACCCCATCACCCAGTTATTAATAAGGACATTAAATAACATCCTGTATTGCCTCGTGGGGTGTGACATATGTTATTAGGTGGCAGTCAGACAGCATAGCATCATTCCACCTTTGACCCCAATCTTCCACCCATTCTGTTGTTCATTTATCCAGTCAGAGCCTCACAGATTCCAATGTAATTATATGTCTGAAGACTATGCCAAAAGCCTGGCTGAAATCAAGGTATACAACATCCACTGCTCTCCCCTAATCCACACTGACAGTCATTTTATCAGAGTAGGCAGTCAGGTTGGTCAGTGTGATTAGTCCTTGGTAAATCCACACTGGCTGTTCACAGTGACCTTCTAGTCCTTCCTCTGCTCAGACATGCCTTCCAGGATTTGCTACATAATCTTTCCAGGGACAGAGGTGGGGGTGACTGGCCTGCAGTTCAACAAATCCTTCTTGAAGATGGACATGGTGTTTGCTTGTTTCCAGTCATCAGTAACCTTCCCTAGTACTCATAATTTTTGATAATGGCAGAGGGCAAACCTGCAGTGACATCAGCCAGCTGCCCCAGCACCCCTGGATGCATAATGTTTGGTATCTTGAAAGCAGCCAAGTAGAGTAAGTGCTCCTTAACACTCCCTTCTGTGGCCAGTAGCTCATCATCACACTCTCTGCTAACATGCTTAAGTAAAATGGGAGGCCAGAGGGCAAAACTTTTTAGGGAATAAAACAAGGTGGAAAAAAATTGGATACTCTCAGCCTTTTCCACATCCCCCACCCCATTAGGCAGCAGGTCAATGTTTTCTTCAGTTTTGTTTTTGCTACGGATGCACTTAACAGAAGCCCTTCACACTGCCCTTAAAACTCTCTTACTTTGTTTCAATTCCAGATGACTTTCTGGTTTCCTAACTCCATCACCACATGCTCTGGCACTGTTTCTATGCTCCCACTGGGTAGCTCACCCGTGTTTCCACTGTTTACTTTCTTTTCTGTCTGAGGTCAGTCAGAAACATCTTGCTCATCCATGCTGGCCTTCTGCCATACTCACTCAACTCCCTGCATAAAAACATGGAGTGTTCTTGGGGTTTTAGGAAGCTGTCCTTGAAGATTAACCAGCTGGGCTCCTCAGATTTATAGGAGAGTTTCGATCATTCTTTGGCTTTCTCTTTGTCAGACTCAAAAAATTTTTCTCCTTTAAAATACATCCTCAGATGTATTGTTTTCTAGGCCCCTGAACATAAACTGATTCCCTCCTGGACCCTCTCTGGTTTCTCCACATCTCTTGTGGAAGTGAGTATGGAGGACTCCCCCAAACATGACACAGCACACCAAGTGCAGCACCACCAAGCAAAGAAGCAAAAATACCTCCCCTGATCTGCTAGGTGCAGTTTTAATTATATAGTCCAATATGAGGTTGATCTTATTCCAGCAGGAGAATGCTGTTAGCTCATACTTCAGTCTCTTGTCTACCTCCTCATTATTTTCAGCAATGATGCTGCTCAACAAGTCAGTTCTTGCCTGTACCAGTGTTAGTGATCAAAAATGCATTATGTTTCAGAAATAGCCCAGATTATTTAGCACATATTTGAATTGCCAAAAAAAAAAAAAAATATATATATATATCTATTCCAAATTAGACAAAATAAGAAATATAGTCAACAAAATGTGGGTAAAGAAGTTTAGGAAATTTCCACTTGACAGTATAAAAAATATAACAATGTTAGCTACTTGTAACTTACTTTAAAGAATTCTAAGGCTGCAGAAATAGAAAAGTGAAATTAAAAAATTATGACTGACTTAAATTCTCCTTTGTGTGGCAAAATTCTCATATTAAGTTAGGCAAAACATTTCATACAAGTTTTTCATGGAGAATCATTGATTGCTTGTCCTGATACTACAGAACTGCTGATCTGATTTTCAGTGTTTTAAATTTGCCTGCAGTACAAGTCAGTGAGATCCTGACTGAATGTAGAAATTGATAGACTGTGGTAATCTTGTTGGGAAAAAAATTCTGGCTACCTCATCTGCAGAAAATAAGTTCCTTCCTTCCTTCCTTCCCCTTGTGCTATATTACAGGAAGTGTCTGCCTTAAAGATACACAAATTGCATCAAGGTCATGTTGCAGAACATTTTCTTGAAATTTTAATAACAACAAAATAATGGGGATTTTTTTGTGTGGTCTCTTAATTTGTTGAAGCAGCAGAACTATTTCCCCTACCATTTTCTAAAAGTTATTAGCTGGACAGACATTAAGATTAGTTCCAAATATTTACCATTAAAAGCTTCTGCAATCAACAAAAAAAAAAAAAATCTGACCATGAAAAGAGGCAATTTTAACAATTATTACCAGCAAGGTTTGTAATAAATGTATCTCTTCCTGCAAGTTCTGGCCTTCCTACAATATTCTACTTCTGGAAAGGAGCAAAATATTAAAATGGAAGAGTGGAAGAAGTGCTGCTCCCCATCTCATTTTACTGAGGTCTCAAGACTCTCAAAAAATTTCAAATTTTTGAATCTGCAATCTTGTACTTGAAAAGACCAGTACAGTTTGAAGATTTAGGCAACTGGTGTTAATGCAAAATAATACTGCTGGGCATGTTTGTACCCCAGCACCACATGTCCTTTCTCTTTTGAAGGAGAAGTCAATAGTAAAGTTCCTCTGTCACATTAAATAACTCAAAAAATGGATATGTAGTTCAAGTACCATTTATGTAGATACTGGACAGCTGGCAAAAAAAGGATGTTGAGTCTGCAAATGTTTAGAATGAAACTCTTTTTTGTTTGTTTGTGTCTTTGGTTTCTCTTCTACTTAAGAGTGAGTAAGACCAGGTTTGCCAGGAGCACCTACTAAGCCAGCTTCCCTCTGAAACAAAGTGTACCCTCTCACCATTTTACAGACCTAACTCTGAGCTAAATTGAGAGAAAAAGACATCTGGACATGTATTGCTTCTCATTCCTTTTCTATGTAATAGCTGAATTAATTTCTAGAGTTATTTATGTCTGCTACCTTGCATTTGGATAATATGTTTTAAACACATTCAAAATAATAGACCATTAACAATTACAGGTTATCTAACTCTGTAGCAGATATAGCCAGAATTGCTTCAGACAACTGGACAACAATATCTAGAGAATTTTGATCACATGAAAACTTTCTCAAGTTTTATTTCAGGCTCTATTGCTAAGAAGACAGTCCAGAAGACACTTGCATGCTACCCAAGTACCTAAAACCCCAACAAGAGTACCACAGGTTCCACTGTCAGCTTCCACTGCCTCCCCAGCACCTATCAGGCACTTGAGCACACAGGAATCTGCCCTTAAACCATTAGGTCCAACAGGGAGCTGTGTGCACAAGGCTGACTGCTGGTTTCTAGGCTCTGCTCAAAGGGACCTTTCAGATTTTTTCCTTCATCTCCACGTGCCCAACTTACTCAGCAGGAAGAAATGCAAATCTTGATCTTCTGCAGCCAGGCAGGCTTGCCCTGCTTCCCAAGTGAATGACCTACACAGGCTGTTAACTTATTGTGTCCTCTAACCCACATTTTAGAAAAAGAGCTAAGTCAGTCTTCTGTACAATTGACTGTCACCCCTGGCTCCCAAATGACTTTCTCCTTACACTGCTCAGGAAAATTAAGGATCTGATTTGAGTTTGCAAATTCCATTCAGGGAACCAAATGCTTAAAAGTTAAGTACAGAAACTGAGCGTAAGTGAAACCTAAACACTTTGTTGATAAAAAATACTTTTAAAAGGTAACTATTCAAGCTGAGTAACATAGTAAATTTCCTCTTCAATGTTTGAATAAGGAGTATTTGAACAAAAGAAAACCATAAATCCAGAACTTTGAGTTGAGAGCTACAGACAATTCAATTCTGCATTTAATATACAGCTTTACAAGGAAAAGGTATAGTTAAAACCCTAGTAATATCTCATTCAGAATGAAAACATAAAATATTGCAGTAATTTTCTTTTCCATTCCTTCTTAGCAAAGTGAATGAAATAATTACAGACCTAGTGAAAACCTGGCTCTGCCACTCAAAGCTCAAAGCCACCCTCCATTTCATTAACAGATTGATGAAATAGACCACCATGCACACATTAATTTTTGTCATAATTAAACTACAGTTACTAAGCTAAATTCTGGTAGAATTAATCTGTGTTCATATGACTTCTAACAGGAGCTTAGAAGTCTTATTAAAAGAATCTAAAATGAAATGTTTTCTCCATTCCATTCATGGATCTGATGTCCTTGACAGAAGTTGGCCCTAGTAACTTGCACACCACCCAATCTAGTTTTCTGTCCATGCCAAAATTCAGCAACAAAAGAAAGTTTTGGAAGTTCACTTGTTTGATTACAAGCCAAGCAGGAGACAAATGCCTCACAGACACAAAAAGAACAGACACAAAGGAAAAACTCCAGTCTCTCTTAAAAACAGAAAGAGCCAATAAAAGAACAATTATTCATCAGAATGATAAAAATAATTAAGCAAATAAATACAAAGCCCTCATGACATACAACAAGTAAAATAAATCTTAAAATAACTTGCTAAAATGGCATTTTTGTAACTCCACTCATGGCACAGTTTCCAACATCTTCTTTTCAGCTCCTGCCTATAACAATACATGGTAGTCCACTTGGGAAAAATTAGAATTAATCACTACAAGTACTCATTATCCCTTCATTTTCTCTAGATTTACAGGATGGATTGGGAAAAATTCTTCATAGTCTGCTACCACATAATAAAATTTCATCTTCCTTGCTATACTGGATCACTGTAAACTAGAAAAACACCCCCAAAACACAGTAACAGGGAATTTTTTTTTTTTAGGAAGTTAAGCCATAGGTCTTTTGCCTTGCCTTGCTTAATCAGTGTTCTGCAAATTATTGTTTCTTCAACAGAACAATGCAAAAATATATTCTTACATCAATACCATCAGTATTGATTCTTATTAAATCTAAAATGATTGATCTTGGGATTGCTTTAACTGTTTTGGAAATGTGCAATGTACTTATATACATGGTCCTTAATAAAATTTGTTGATTTTTTTAGTTTATAATTGCACTGCAACACCTTATAAAATTGAGAAAAATTTTGAGAGAAAGATGCTTTGTATATGCATATATAACAATATTCTTAGAATGAATTTACATCAGTTTTTATACATTGCTTTCCACATTTAGCTATTTCCCCTGCCCAAATAAAGGACTTTCACACACAAAAAAATTATTAAAAAAAAAAAGGAGAGGCTATCTTAACATACAAGTTATCAGAAGCCTTGTTACTTGTACTGTGAAACAACATGGTAACAAAAATGAATTAGGAATAACATCTATCTAAATACATAAAAAAAAAAAAGAAAAAAAAAGAAAAAAAAAAAAAGAAAAAAAAGACAAGAAAAGGAAACAAAAAAACCCATGTTGGAAGAAACTTTTATCAATCACTTGGAATGCATTTTGCTATTTCGACTATTTTAGGCACTAACAAGATTTATAATGGCAAACATGCTAAAACTTCATGAGATTCTCTTCAAGGGTGGGAAAGAGAAACAATTACTGTAAAATATTTTAAGCATTTTTCAGACATGGTTCTGTGAAACTAAAAAAACCCAAAAAAAACAACAACAACAAAAAAAGAATAAAAAAAATCAAGCCACCAAGAATCAGTCAGATGCTTCTCCATTTTCAATATGAAAATCAAATATTTTTATTTTTAAATTTACTGGGGCACTGCCAGTAGCTTGATTTACAAAGTAGGCTTGATACTCCAGGGTTACTAGCAAGGAAACTCATCTTAATAGAAGCAAAATCAGCGTGGTCAAACACTACTTAGTGCTTCGATAATTTATGGATATGTGCCTTCCATTAGTCTAAATATGCCAGACCCTTGGAATAATCTAATAGCCTGGTGTTTTAAAATGAGGACAACTATTTTTAGCACTGCAGAAATGGAGTGGAATGTTCAACAATGTACTGTCAGTGGGCTTGAGCAGCATCCTCCCCCGTGGAGCACGTACCCAGCCAGTGCAGAGCCACCAACAGGGCTGCCTTGAGCAGATAAAAATCCCACACCAATTTCAGTCCATTATATGACACCTTTCTTAGCCTACTGGAATACTTCCTTGTTTATTTAAACAGGCTCATGTTAATGGTTAGGATCACCTGATATGTAAAAATATATTTAAAGCATATTTATTAAAACTTGCTCCGTGAATTTCCTGGATTAGTTATGTCTAGAAGTTTCTGCTGAACATTATGACATTTTGGCTTCACTGCATCTACCAAGCCTTTCATTCCCTCTTGGTCACTGCTGAGCTACCAGCACTTCCTGAGTTCTTGCTCAGTGCTATCCTTGTTGCAAACTTGATCCATGTGAGCAAGAATAAGATCCTCCCTTAAAATAACCTGATGAAAAAGGGCTTGTGACAGGTAAATAGTTCATTTCCTTTGCTCTGTCCTGCTTCCACAGCAGCTCCAGTGGAGCAGACACACCGTGATTTGGCCAAGGGGGTCAGGGCAGGTTAGAGGGCTCATGTTAAGTAACTGCTAAAGAGAAAGGCAAAGGCAATAACCCTACTGATCCTATTGGCATATTATTACATAGACTGAGTTCAGAAGGCACCAATTTTTCCATCGTTTCCAGTTACCCATCTTTGGGACAAGACCAACTTGCCTATTCATTCAGGCAATTGAATGTTAATAAACTCCAAACTAAATGACTTGAAAATCTAGGTTGGGGTGCTTTGTATTTAGACTAGCACTAGAATCAGCACTTGTAGGCAGCTCAGAGCATCAGAGAACATGGCCACAGGACTCTTTACTCCAGGCTGCACTCTCTTTAGCTGGCATTGTTTCCTTCTTTTGCTATGAGCATGTCTCAAAAAGCATGCAACTCACACAATATCTATATTCAAATGCATAAAACATATTTTCATACATAAAATACATAAGTTAAAAAGTTTGTTCCTATATTTTCCTCCTACAAATTATTTCTGCTCAACAGATGAAATCAGAGAAGTTGTTCTGAAAAACCAAAGGTGAAAGCATTACTCCATTTATTGTCATGCACAACTACAGCCAGGTATACTGCCTTTTAATTTTTTTTTTTCCTTTGGTAATAAACTGACTGAAGTCTTTGGGACATGTGTCAAGGACTGGTTTCTGTGCCATCAAAAAAATACCAGCAGAAGCAGAGCCTCTGCTATCAGTAGGTCTTCTTTCTGCCTTTGGCAATTACAATAGGCACTGCTGTTGCATGTCCTTGAAGAAGTGACAACTTAAAAATGCAGTGCAGACACAAATTAAACATGGGCTGGATAACAATCCAGTTCATTTGATCTACACCATCATACACAGAACATTAAAAAAATGCAAATAAAATTCACAAGAACATTTCCCATAGAGTAGTGAGAATATGCAAACAGGCTTCTGGCTGAAAATGTGAAAGATTTGTAAGTTCTTATAGATGAACAGTTTGAAAAATTAAGTCTAGCCACTTGGATATTTCTGTTATCTGAAGCAACACAGTTGAAAAAATTCTGAAGTGATCTTATACTCATGGACAATGGATAGTTTATTGCAATTATGTTTTTTCTGTTACAGCAGATCTGTCAAAAGGAAACTTGCCTGGCCTACACAACATCTATTAATTTATTGCTAATCCAACCATAACACAGTGTTAAAGCAAATCCAAATCCTATTAAAGTTTCAACAGAACTGGAAAGTAATCTAATTGGCCTTGGTCAAGTAATATTTGAAATGCAATAATGCTAAATGTATCTTAAAAATCATTATTCAATATGAACATATTGCTGAGGTCTTTCAAAAATAATATAATATATTATGACTACTATACTTAACACAATAGTTGGACTCCCAGGTTTGAATCAGGAATGTAAACAGCATTGGTCAACCTCTTACCCCTCAGAAACTATTCATTATAAGAGAACTATTATCATTCTTATCATCATCATCATCATCATTATCAGTATCCAGTTCCATAATCTGAAGATTCAGGAGGCAGATTCTCAGTTTATACAAATGTAAGCTCACACTACAAAAAGTCAGTCCCACTGACCATTAAATACTAATTTCAGAGTTTAACCACACAGATAGGAAATGCAAAAAAGCAGCAGGAAAAGTAATCATTTAGGGTGAATCAGAAATAAATGGAACTGCATATGGACTGAAATTTCTAATCTAAGAAATAAGTCATATGAGTACTTTTACTGAAATACCATGTTGTTGGTGTGCTTGTAGCTGCAAACCTCTTTTCAACCACTGATAAATAAATCAGTTCAAGGTATAGTTTCCAGGTCCACACTCATAGATTTTTAAGGAATTTCCAAGAAATGCTTCTCCTCATTTTCAAAGCAGTGGTTTTTGACATTTACTGTGTTTTGGAGATAGATTAAGAGGATATACCAACCACATATCTAGTACTCCAACTCACCCAGAGTAACCTGGGAATCTGGGATCAGCAGATCTACTGTCAGCACAGGAGCCCTGGAGCTGCTCCCTAAAGGTAAGTCTTCATTTCCATAAATTCTGAGCACCTCTGTGGGTAATGATGACACCTTGGCCTAGCAGAGTTGTAATTTTCCCTTTCAGGCCTTTTCTTAGCCTCTTTGTGGCTTACTAGCCTATTCTGCACACTACATCTGGGATGCCTGACAGAAAGCAGCTTGTCTGCTATCTGAGGGACACAAGCTTTCCATGTGAGTTTTTAACCATCCTCTCATTAAAGCCTAGTGTTTATTTAGTGAATCAGCAATACTCTGACACCCATTTCTCCAGCTGCATTCCCTTCTCATTCTTCTGTGGTTCAGCAGAAATACTGCCAGTACAGTGTATTCCAGAGGGTGGTATTTCTTCTGGCTATTTGATAACACTGGCAGGAAGGATATCCCTGTCACTACAGAGAGCCATGCATTTTTCCTAATAGATCCTGAAGCCTTACCTTCTTCCAATTCATGGACTTGATACCAGAAGACAAAAATGTTTAGACCAAAGTATGGAGAAATGGAGTGGGGAAGACAAACTGGCCACAGCCACTTTACATTACACATCCTACCTTGTTTAGGTTCCCATAAATTAAGGATTATTGGCAAAATCATCCTCCTACTCTTCTATTTTCATTGCTGCCTTTGCTAGCAGAGTTGCTGTCATGGCACTGTTTGACAAATGCCTTCTTCTCATTAAAACAAAACCAATCCCCTCTCACCCCCAGATTGCCAGTGAGACAATCTTTCTCCAATTATTCAGTGTGCTGTAGTGCAGTTTACAACAAAGCTTCAAAAATTCATTAAGGAATAGCATTGTACACATTGTACACAATTCCCAATAGTTTCCCACTTTTGCTTTTCCCTCATGACCTTTGGTGCACCTCTATCAATACTGTATGTTCCACTGGACAGGGAATTTCTCTTACTCCAGGTTTGTGCTATTCTGTGTGAGAAAGTCCTTAAAACCTTGTCATGTTATGGGATTAACACAGAGTGTAATAGCCACAGCCTAGAAGTCTGGCACTCTCCTTCCATTCATACTTTTAAAGTGAATTTTCATTCTGTGAGGTGGACAGCTAAATAACTATGTATTGAGATCTTGTTGTCAATAGCTACAAATAATATGCTGTGCATCTTCGTTGTGTGAAGGTAACAGGTTACAACTATTAAATAAAGTTAATTATGAATTAATTTCTCCTGTTTAGAGTCTTATTTCAAAGTAACATCATGTCATCTTCATGTGTGTGAGAATCAGAAGAACTCTCATTGACAGTAGAAAGGGAGGATAGTGAAAGGGGTGTTAATTCTGAACAAAAAGCATTAGCTGACTAGCTTTTTGGTATCTTTAAAAAAAAAATCTGTCTTGTGTGAGGTATTTGTAAAAGGCAAATCAGACACCTGTCACCCAGCTGGGCCACGTGTGTCACTGCTGAGCCATCTGCAGGAACACACCCGTGCCAGTTGCTTTACTTAGTGTGGCCTGGGAACAAGAATCCATTAGACAAAAAGTCAACAGTGGAATTAGCAGCACTTTTTCTTTTAGTGCCCTTCCACTTACTTGTTTGACTTGTGTTTCTATTTTTGGGAGCCTCATGCCAGAGCAGCAGTGCTGACTGCTGATTAGACAAGACTTGGCCCAGCCTCAGCGTGTCACATTGATTTAATCGGTTCAGACTTGAAACACACAGTATGGATCTTAGGTGTTTATAAATACAGGCTAGCAGTGAGAACTAAAAAAATAAAAATGCATTCTGGTTTGGAATACTTATGAATGATTTTACTATATTAATAAAATGGAGTTTTTATTTCCAATGATTTGGTATCTATGAATTTTAAAAAGCAATTAACATTGAATTTGGTATATAAAACCTGTGCTACAACTTTAGTGGGTTTGGGGGCAAGAAATATATTCATTAACATTAAAAATGCACATATGAGCTGCATTTATTTAAATTTTAATAATATAAATCACCCACTAAAAAAAGGGCAAAGGTGAGTTAGCAAGTCACAGCAGCCAACAGAATTAACTACAACGTCTGGATAATTTGTACTACGTATAGATTTTCTACTGTATGAAACAAAGAATTTAAAAAAAAAACAAAACTAATGTGTTATTCACAACAGGAGTTATTATCCAGGCAGAAAATACTCTTATATATAATTTAAACGAAGTACAATAACACAAGTTATCCATAACTATCCTAATATAGATCAATGATTCATCAGATCAAAAAATCTAGTATTCTGTGAAGTTCAATACCTAGTGCCTTAAAAGAAGACAAACAAAACCAAGCAAAATGTGTCAGACGAGATGTACAATGTGGCAGTAAGTTCCTTCCTCCCTAATTAGTCCATTTCCTGCAACACATTGCTGCCAACTTTTACAGTGCCATAAAGAGCACTTTTCTTAAAGCTCTGCATGCTGATGAGATAAGGAAAGTTCAGAATATCAGTTTCAAAACCTATAGTCTCTAGCCCTCAAAAATTAAGGGAAAAAAACAACACAAGAATAAAAACTATGTGCCACAAAAACCTTCCAGAGAGAATCCAATAAATACAATTTATGAACAATTGAAGAAGGATCCTCCAGCCTCCCCTTGCCCTTTCAGGCTCTGTAAGGTCCTGGCTGAGGCTTTTCAGACACAGTTAAGAGCCCCAGAGCCAGGCAGACTCACAGCTAGAGTATTCATGACTCTCTGATTAAGGAACAAAGGGCTGCATTTAATGACTGCATTATTTAACAACTGCATTATGTTTTACTTCCACATTACATAACAGGCTAACAAAGGCCTGCCCTGCATGGCACTGTGCCACGCTCTGCTTTGCTCCCTGCATCCCAGACCCCTGGAAAATGAATGGTGACCTTTGGTTGCTTTGGCCACACCTCAATCCCATCACAAAGGCTGCTGGGCTCCAGCCCCTAGGGCAGCCACGTTCTGCTGGTTATTGCAGCCCCAGTGCAAACACCAGAGGCTGTATACACCTCCCACTCTTATCTCACCAGTGTCACTTGCTGCAGGACACCACGGCTTTGATGCCAACCAATACCAGAAGTATTACCAGAAGTAATGCCTGGCTCCAAAATCACATTTGTACTTTTGTTCTACTGAGACATGCTAATCTGATTTTGAGGGAACCCATGAGAGCACAGAAGACAATGCTGTAACTTTACTCAGATGGGACTGAAGCATAATTCCTTTCCCCCAAAAAGCAACGATTTTTTAATTAAAAAATGAAGTCTTTGCTCACCAACACCTACAGCAGTCACCAGCTCCATTCCCTCCAGAATGGAAATAGCACCCCAGCAGTGTCACTGCAGGCCAGGTAATTTGATTCCACAGAGCTCTCTCGAGAACTGAACTGAACTGCTGCCTCTAGGAATTGAAAAAACAGGGAGCTCAACAGTTCCTGGAGTTGTGAACTGCAAAAATCACCTAATAAGGCAAAAATAAGTCAGCACAGCAGACAGCTCTCTGGAATCAAATTTATGATCAAAGGCTATTCAAAACACTTTCTTGTAATGCTAAGGAAAGAGCAAAAGCAAGCAGGCAAGAACCATACATGCTGAAGCAATGAAACAAGTTTTGGAAATCATAATAATCTAAAGTGTATTTTCCAAGTAAAATAATTTATTTTATATTTAAGCATATCTCTGTATCACAAATCTATTAAGACCTACTATTTCATATGAGTCCATCTCTTAAAATCAGATGTAGATTAATTTTATACAAAGATATCACTGAAAACACAAAAATAATATAAAACTTGTAGAAAATTTGTTGCTGCAGTAGATCCAATCGCCTGATTTATCATCACCAGCAATTCTCAAGATCAAGACTTTAAACTTACTGGTAATAAAATTTCCAATTGGACCACATTCTTACAGCTCACAACTCTCATACCTTGAAAAGATTTCTGATGTAAATTATTTTTTTCCTATGTTACAGATTATGTTATTTTGTTTCTGTTAGAGACTCCAGAGCAAAGCAGCACAAAGATTTTTCAAAAGTTGTATAAGAACACAGTTTATGTCCATATATGAGCTACAAATATTGAAATATAACTGATTAGCAGTGATGGGAGCTCCTAAATTGGATGGTGCTGAATAAAAGACAGATAAACTGAGTAAGATGGCTTTAAGCAGTACCTATCCAGTGCTCCACATGCATTTTGGAAGTTTTCTTAAAGATGCTGATGAGTTACTTCAGAAATATCCTGATCCCTGTCAAGGATCTGTACAGGACATAAATGTGGAAGGCAATATGTCCAGAGATCTTTCAAGACAGCTGCAAGGAAAAGACTGCATTACTGAAAACTCAGCACCAATGTCTCCTCAGATTTGTACATTTACATGAGTGATTATTGCTCCAGAAGCAATGCTGAATATTCATTGCTCTTCTGCAAAGTCAAATATGCTCTGGAAAATACTAGTGCATGGTATGGCTGGAGCAATGGGGAAAGCAGATCAATGGTCACAAGGATGGTCACGATGACATGTTGATTTGGATGTACATTTAACAAGTTTCCTCCTGTGGATTTCATGACACAGCTGGCCCTGAAGCCCTGACCCTGTAGTAATTCATTATGGAGATGGGTATTAAAAACATCTTTGAAAGAAATTTGAAGTCACATGCTATACTAGCATGTAATTTTTTTTTTCAAGATTTTAAATTTATGTATATAAATTAAATAATGTTGGAAAAAAAAGCACTGGACATTTCTAAGCCATATTTTATATTGAAAAATAACTTTATAATGCAGCCATTTTCCAACTCATTTTCTCAGGTACCACCAAGGGAAAGGAGAGCTCTTCCCACCAGGCAATGCAAAGGAGACTGTTCAGGAAGCTGTCTTGACAGCATTTGCACCACAAACGGTATCTATATCACATTTTGAGAAGACTTCTACTAATTATTTCCTTACCTGTTCCAAATATATAGACAGCCCTATTCCAAAAAAAAAAAAAATCAAATCTATCAAAGCTGAAACCATCAGTGCTTGCTTTACAAGTCAGTTAAAACTGGAGACAGCAGAGTGATATTGGACTTGAGAAAACTGAAGTTCCAGATAACCATAGGACACAGTTAAATTAACAAAAACAACACTACAAGCAGCATTATTTATTCCAATACTATTATCCTCTGGCTCACAAAATAAGTGAGTTCATGTACATTTTGTTGCACCATCATCACAAATACATGTGCTTGGAAAAAAAAAAGGACTAATTATTTTACAGATACCTGCTCAACAGTTTCATGTAAAACTCATTTCATGTAAATCTCATTTTCAATATTTGAATTACAAATACTACTCATACAGTTGGTAGAGCTCTTCAAATGTATGCTTAGATATTTCTCTGGTTTGACTTTGATCTCCATCACATTTTACATGTGATTTTACATGATCTCCATCACTATGAATTGTATACTGTGAATCATATACTATGAATCATAAGAAAGCAATTACTATAGAGGTTTGAATAAAGGGGATTGGACAAACCCAGTTTAGTTTGGTAAATCTTCTGAATATAAATCTAAGTTGTGTGGAAATAAACACTTTTTGATTTATATAAGCATTTATTTATCTTTTTGGTCTAAATTATTTTATTAATATAGACAGGAAGATCTATAGAGTGTAGTAGCAAATGCACAGCATATTGAATGTCTTACTGCTTCAAGCTTACATACAAGACCAGCTATTTTAAAGAGATTACTCAATATGTTTAATATTTTAAGAATAGCACTCATAATCTAGATTGCAAAAAATCAATGCAAAAAAAACCCAAAACCAATAAAGTCAAGCAATTTAAAAGTCAAATATTCAAAGTGAATGTTGCCACAAGTATTTTACAAAATGTAGTTTAAGAAACACAGATACATTATATCCATCACTATGAATTGTATCATTGTATCATGAAAAAGCAATTACTATAGAGGTTTGGATAAAGAGAAATGGACAAATACAGTTTAATTCAGTAAACCTGAATTTTCTGAATTATCTTGCTGCCTACCTCAATTTCATTTTTCAGAATGTAGAAGAAGAAAAAAATATTTCCATAATCGAAAAATTAGAAAAATATGAAAAAGGAACAGAGTAAATAATTCACCTTCTTTAGCTTGAGTCCATTGAGCCTTACTGCCATCAGCACATTCTCAGAAGCATAAGGGCTTTCTGGCTAGAAGAACTCATAACACACGCAGGCCATAGAATCATTAAGGTTGGAGAAGATCTCTAGGATTGAGTCCAACCATTAAACACTGATATCTCCACCACTAAACCATGTCATCAATGTCACATTTTTGGAACACTTAAAGGGATGTTGACTCAAATCACTTCCTTGGACAGCCTATTCCAATGCCTGATAACCCTTCTGGTGAAGGGACCCTTTTTCCTCATATGCAATCTAAATTTTCCCTAGTGTGACTTGAGGCCATACTTGAGGTACCCACTACAAATCTCCTCTCAGGTACTTGGAGTGAGTCATAAGGTCCCCAGCTCCCCAAAAGGAGTAATATTTTGTATCAAATATATGTCACAGATGGCAGCTTATCTCTTAGAACCAGGAACTCTCCTGTTAAACTTCCCAAGTATGCAGAAATTGTCTATCCCCTAAAATGTGTGTGACAAAATGGTTGAGAAATTCACCTTGCCTGTCAGACCAGCAAAATATAACCCCGTAACCCAAACAGGACTCCATCACTCAGCATCCAGAACTTAAATAAACTTTGAATTTGGAGTTTTGTTGCCATGGCATTATAGAGCCAGAAGCAATGAGAAGGAAAGGACTTGACTTATTTGGATGAGTGACACAAGAAGTGCATGAAAAAGAAAAATCCCTACTATATAGAGGAAAATTAAACCCAGTTTATTCAAGTTTACAAAAAGCTCATAAGGAAAAGTAAAAAATTAGTTCCCTGTGAGAACACTGAGATCAGGTGGTTGGTGGAATTTTTTTTCCCTCTCTTATCATCAGAAAATGTCTAACACATTTTTAAGGCTTGAGGACTTGATCTTCTAATCATGGTTCAAAGTGCTGTCAAACTGTTTGGAAAGCCTGAAAATACACCATAAAGGGAGGATCGCAGAATAATAGAAAGGCTTGGGTTGAAACAAACCTTGAAAATCATCTAGTTCCTACCCCTCTGCCATGGGCAGGGATGCCAACCATTAGACCAGGCTGCTCAGGACCCCATGCAACCTGACCTTACACACTTCCAGGAATGGGGCATTTCCAACTTGTCTGAGCAACCTGGTTCCAGTGCCTCACCATCCTCTGAGTAAAGAATTTCTTCCTGACATGTTATCTAGAGCTCTCATATTTCAGTTTAAAACCATTCCCCCTTGTCCTATCATTATCAGCCCATGTAAAAGGTAGCTCTCTCTCTCTTTTTATAAGCCCCTGTAAGTAGTGGAAGGATTCATCACTATATGCTTTGTGGAGACCAAACACAAAACACATGCCAGGTAAGTCTCTAACAATTCCCCAGTGGGTACTATGGAAAGGACCTGCACACATTCAACCTGCACGGAAGTAAGATGATGTCATGACTTCAGTTAGGGAGAAGCCTGTGGATCACACCAACAGGAACATTGTCCCTCCATTTCAGTAGTACAGGAACACTAGAAAAACAGTTGAACTTTTTAAAAATAGAAATCCTTTACAGCGGTATATTGACCTTGCTCAGGTCATGCCAGTGATGTGACCCTGTACACAGCAGCAATAGGTGAAGACCATTCTTAATGGCTGAGCAATCAGATTTTGTTGCTATAATGGCTCTAACTGCTAGATCAGGATTCATTAACTCTGTCATATCTTAAATCAGTCCAGTCACCTCAAACCTCCACTTCAGGCACAGATTTTATTTCTCATGTCATAACCAGCATTTGACTACAATCCAGTGATACTAAATGGCTTCAGAAGTGTATCCAGAGGCAATTGCACTTGCTAATCACCAAAAAGTAGGCTAACACAGTGCTTTCTTCAACACATTTCTTCTGTTCTCACAGTCTTTGCTGAACATTGCCAGAAGGACAGAGCCTAAGGTCTCATACATACAGAGATTTTGATTACCATAACTTCCAGTTCTTGTATCGTGGTTTGACAGATACCTTGAAGAATGTGCCCAGAAGGCTGAGCTACAGATCAGTCCTGATTGCAGGAAAGGGATCATGCCACTGTATTCCATCTCTTCTGATAGCCTGCAAAGGAAGCAAATTTCCCTCCAAGGGAAGGCAACTACCCTCTTATTTTAGAATTATAAACAAGTACCTCAGAACTATCTATCTCCTCTGATAATCTCAAATGTTTGTCCTGTTGCCCCAAGCAGGTTTTCTCATTTAAAAAAAAAATCTCTTAAGACATTTGCCTGAAAAACAATGGGGATGAAGGAACTAGATAGGTGAACATCAAATAGACAGACACATATATAATGGTGCTGACCATCTACTGTGTTGTGACTTTGGGGGCCTGAGGTAGGGCTCCACAGGGTTTGCATTACATTCTTGACTCTCTAGATTGTTCATAAGCACCATGACACTGATTTGTTTTAACCCAGATGAGACAACAGGCATCTTGTGGTGTGCCAGTCAATGAAAACCTCATTTTTTACTTTGGCAGCTCATAAGAACCACATCAGAAAAATCCACAAAACAGCTGAATGATGGCCAGAACATCCCTCTGTTTACTTAAGGGTGTTAAGGCTATTCTTATGTTACCCTAAAGTCATCAAGCCTTAAACTCTGTTCTCTGTATTAGCCTTCAACAGATTGAACCTCTTAATTGGCAAGAGCCTCCTAGAAGTCTACGCCCTTACTTGTGCACCTATTAGCCAGCACTGTGGCAAAACCACTGCAGCATTTGGTGACTGGGAAATTATGTTGTCAGTGACAGCATGGCTTGAAAGTGACAGAAGGCAAAGTGTCACATTTGAAGACAGACTGAACAATTTTCACACTTAAGATCCTTGAAAGTCAAGGCATTATATGAAGACTCACAGATGTCTCACCATTTACCCACATCTTGAAAATTAAATATATGAGCATCGAGCACTGTTCTGACAGATTCTCCTGTTAAGATTCTCTCAAATAATAAAGTCCACTGCACAGTATTACTCTAAGTTCAGTTTTTCACTACGTGAGGTATGTTTGAGATAATCAATCTAAAGAAACAGGATTTGCAACAGCCAAGTTTATCTCATTCTAAGGCAAACATCTAAAATAGGTCAAATGAATTGATATTGTTTCTCGTGCATGACAACATGAGTAAAATCTATTGCTTATTTATTCTCTGAACCTTTTCCCAGGGAATGAAGTATAAGCAAAGGAGTATTGCTGTGGATAGGTTTTGGGAGTATTATCAAGAGTGCCTCTGCTCTTTGAAGCCTCAAACTTCAGTTAATTTTTTTTAAAAAGTATAATTTCTTTTTCCTTCTTCCTGTTTCTAACTAGTGACTTGAGGCACATCTGCACAAAGTTCAAAAATACACAGTGCAAAAACATAAGAAAAGCCAAACTAAGCAATTTAACATCTCCAACAACAGATGACATGCTGAAGGCTTTAAGAGGACACACAAACAGCAGTAACTCCTCAGAATGCTCTCCCAGCACAGTCTGCACCTCAGTCAACATCCTGAAATGTAGGAGATGCCTTTGCAAACAACAGTGCTTAGAGAATTTTTATCATAGAACATGTTGAGTTACAAGGGACTCATCAGAATCTTCAAGCCCAATTCCTGGCCTTGCACACTCAGACAGGTTTGGTACTGCTTCTCCATTTCATTGTCTTGTACAATGGTACCATCCAGAACACCACACTTAAGGGAGCACAAAAATAAAAGATTCTACAAATGTATACAGTTCTTGATGCATCACCTGGGAGAGAGCACGTTAGCACCTTTCACAAGATGAGGAAAATATTAATTCTAGCTCCAGGAAGGAGATAAAACACACAGCACTGCACTACTCCACACAGACATGACCACCCCAGCTAGCAGAAGCTGGATAGCTGGATCTCAGTTTCTTCATCTAGCTATGCATGAACAAAATACTTGGCTTTCTTTTTTATTTTATAAATTTTAAGCTTTGACAGTTTTGTATTTCACAGTAATTCATTTTTAATTTGCAGCAATGGTATTTTCTATAGGCTGAATTAAAAGAGTTGTAATGTTCAGAAAAAGTACAATGTCTGGATATTAAATAAGATTGGACTGTTGAGTTTCATGTAAACTAACAGGAGCTTTGGGATTTGGCCTGACAATGAATTTGCAAGGCGCTTAGCAAAAAAACCTAAACAATATTAACCATGGAAACTGTAATAATAATAACTTGGACTGGAAAAGCAACGTAGCCTGGTAAGTTTAAAACAAGATAACATCAGAGTAGGAGCTGCAGAAAGAGCCAAGGGAAAACACAGTTTCATTCTAGATCAATCTCAATCTACAATACTTTACAATAACTCTTTCCATTAATTCACATCTAGGAGCACAGTAAAGTAAAACACTCTCTATCTGGATCAAAACAAAGTCAGTGTTCTCCAGTCAATTACAGGACTACAGTCGTGGCAACAAGAAAAATGTCTACAGAAAAATATAACAACAGGGCAGCCATAAAGACCTCTCCTGTGGCTTTCCCAGATTCCAGCCTCTTGAAGTACAAGCAGACTGACACACTCCATGGATTTTACTACATTAATTTTCTAATACATTTTCAGACTTCTCAGGTTCTGTGGCAGTGTTCAAACTGTAATATTATAACAGGAATAATGAGCCCTTTCTATCCTTTTTGAAACTGCTATCAGAAAGGTTTGATGCTGTAATTTACTCACTGAAAATAAAATAAATAAATAAATAAATCCCTATTAATCTCTTCTTCTCCATTCAGGATGGCACACAGAACAGAACATGACATGTTTTTTCTTAATTGTGCCTTTTTCAGAATGAAGTCCACATTGTCACACTTTAATTGGAAGATGTCTGGTGCTCTTGATCACTCTTGACACCTCTGAATATTTCTGGTATTATTAAATTCACACTGAGATGTAAGAACCAGAACTGTATACATCATTCAAGTTGCAGCATAATGCAGACAGATTCATTAAAAATGGTGACATTAAAATGTTTTTGCTTTGTTCCCTATTCTCTTCCTAGTAATTCCCAAATATTGTTTGTTTATTTGGCCATTGTTTTTTTTTTATAGTGGCAAACAGTGAGTCCATGTTTACCTTGATCTGTAATTCCAAGATCACTTTTTTTTTTTTTTTCCTGAATAGTAATAGCTACTCCAGGCTGGCATAAAATGCATAATGCTTCCTTTGTTTTCCTCTTCATCTGCATCACTTGCCTACTGCTTTCGCTGACTTTTACATACCACTTGACAATTCAGTTCTTCAATGTTGCAAATTCCTTTGAACATCTTTGCAGCCTGTTCTCCATTTTTCTACCAATATAACAACATCAGCAACAAATACCTTGATTTTTCCTCTTAACTTTGCTAATATACATCTACCTCCTGTTTTTAAAAAATAAAAATTTGAGACACAAATGGTAAGCAAAAATAAAAGACAATTTCATAACTTGATGTCCTGTAGACCCACAGATTTTAAGCCTAACAGCAACAAGCTGTTTCCTCAGTGTTATGAGGGCTGTCTCTATACTGAAGATGCTAGATATTAGACTTACAGACTTCTAATACAGGTAAGTAGCACCAAACACAGTAAGTGCATACAACTGCCTCATTTTGCACACTAACATTCTGAAATGAAGTGAAACTTATCCTTGAACACACCAGTAGGCTGGCATGCCTTCTTAGCCATGGCTATTCCAAACCTTTGATTAAGAAGCCAGTGGTGTTCATCTCAAGCTCTACCAAGCAGACTGTTGAGTACACAAGAGCTCTTATCTAAGCTTGCAGACCACAAACTGGGCAAGTGGAACAAGTAGCTTCCTTTAATTCTGTATATGCTCCCCACTTCTTGAGAAAAAAAATCCCACCAAACACACACATCTGCAGAAATGCTACTGACCTGAACAGCTTTTTCAGTGTGCTACAAAAACAGGGCAGTGCAGGTAAGACAATAATGTTCTAACAGAAATGTTCTATCCTCCCATTTCTGTACACAATTACAGAGAAGCCACTGTCACAATGAACACCTCCCTTGAGTTAAATCCCACATGAACAAACACAAACATACCTTTTCACCAGGCAGACCTGCAGCACCGTCTGGTCCTTTCACACCCATCTCACCCTACAAAACAAATTGCTCAGTTAGAAGCTCTACAGACTTCTGAGGTTAAAAACAACTACCCAGGTCAGACTCAATAGAAAATATCTTCTACCTGATTTTTTAATAACACAACCACTGTGGAGGAGGATGCCTTACATGTAACACTAAAATCAGCAAAATAAATGCATTTTAAACACCTATAACATCAATTAAGTCCTTCATCAGAAAAATACTTGCACATCCACATTTCCATAAAAGCAAGTCCACTAATTTTAAAGGAATTCATTGCAACAGAAGACTGAAACCAATAGGGTCCCTTTTCAGTACTAAACTGAGAAAGAGCAACATGTGATACAGATTTGTATAGTCATGTGCTTGCAATATTTTTCAAAGACACTATTTAAATTCCTTCCTCCCTCTCTTTTATCCCCTCAGAGAAACCAAACCCCAAACCATAAGCAATCTATAAGAAAATTTTAGTTTTGAGAGACAAATGACTGACTAATCAGGAGAGTTATGGAAGATCCCAGCAGCTGTAAATTGGACCATAAGTCTTAAAAATTACGTAAGAAAACATCAAACCCAGAAATTTTGTTAAATAATGTAAAGTTTAAAAAATTTAAAATAAAAATCATTTGGATGCCAGAGGAATACAACAAAAGAACTGAAACCATACAGTGCTCATTTAAAAACAAAACAAAAAACCCCAAAGAATTAGGTATGTCTTCTTCTACCAAGAAAAGAACATTCTCAGCAAGAATAATATCATAACTCTGGTCTGAAATGAAGTTATTAACCTTTCTTAAGTTGAGAAAGGAGCAGTAATATTGGCCAGAAGTACTCAAAAAGAGATGTATCAGAATCATAAAGGTTAAAAAACCCCTCCAAGATCATCAAGTCCAACCTTTGACTGAGCACCATTATGTCAATGAGACCATAGCACTGAGTGCCATGTCCAGTTGTTTCTTGAATACCTCTAGAGAGAGTGACACTTCCCTGGGCAACTCATTCCAAGGACTGACCACCTTTTCAATGAAGAAATTCTTCTTGATGCCCAACTTGAAACTTCTGTCACACAGCTTGAGGCCATTTCTTCTTGTCCTGTCCTTGGCTGCCTGGCTGACCCTCCCTGCCTAAAACCTCTTTTCAGGCACTTGTAGAGAATAATAAGGTCACCCCTCAGACTTTTTCTTCTCCAGCCTAAATACCCCCAGTTCCCTCAGCCACTTCTCATGGGACTTGTTCTTAGTGAGCATGCATTCAATCCCCTCAGTCAGACCATGAATAAAGATATTAAACAGCTCTGTCTCAAAAATAGACCAAAATCCTGTATGTGTGAATAGCATGAATCTACTGGCACTATGAGAGGTAAAGGTTACCTTATCTAATCACCCACAGAATGACTCTCTTATCTGTGCATCCTCTGTTCCCTTCTGCCACTCGCCAGTATTTTAATAGTCCAGTACCACTTTGTTACCTTCAGGGTGTATTTTTATACACTGTATAGTCTAAAATTACACAGCCTGCTACACGCCAGGAAGCCTTTAGCCTGTATGACTTACTAGCCAATTAACCAAGGTATGTTTACACTTCTGTTCCACTAACTGCAGACAGACTCCTATCTTGAAGACAATTATTTTCCACTGCAAATTAGGTCTGCTTCTACCTTCTAGTTGTGATTTTAATAACCACAGGCTGAAAGGTGGTGGTTTTTCATGCCTTTATGAATATAAATATCAGATACTATAGGGATCTAATAGTATTCATACAAACAGTATCACAGACTAAAACCAAAAATATAGGAAATGCATCTTTAATATCTCTATTTTTTTTCTTAATGGCCTTTTCCTTCTGCAGGCCTTAAAGTCCTTCACAAAATGAAGGATAAGTTACCAGGAAAAGAGCTTTGTGAGGTGGTGAACAGTAGTAGTACAAGGCTGGCATTTATAGGTTATGTTACACACACAGCATAACAGCTGAAGGTAGAACCATGAGCTGTAAGTCTACTGTCAGGATTCACTACGGGTGACAGTGAAAATCCTTTTCAACTGAGCTTCTCATGGGTGGGCAGGTGTTCAGCCATCCCCAGGAAAGCAGGGCTCCATCTACTGTTATGGTGACACTCCAGATGTCCCTCTGCTTCCTCCTTCTTCCCTGCTTTATATACTGCTTTATATACTGGCAGTGGCACCATGTGTAGGGTGTGGAATACCCCTGTGGTAGTTGGGGTCACCTGTCCTGGCTGTGCTCTCTCCCAACTCCTTGTGCACCCCTAGCCTCCACCCTGGTGGGGTGGGGTCAGAAAAGTTTTTGACACTGTGCAAGCTCTGCTTGGCAATAGTGAAAACATCCCTGTGTTATCAACCCTGTTTCCAGCACAAGTCCAGAACATAACCTCATACTGGCTACTGTGATTAAAATGAGCTCTGTCCCAACTGAAACCAGGACACAACATCACCAGAAATATTCAGGGGGAAAAAAAAAGAGTGTCTACTATCAAAAAGAAAATATGAATTCATTCAGAGGATATGTTAGGAAAAGGAAAACTTGTCCCAAAGGCAGCATCACTCCAGGGTTTCCCTGGTACTGGGGGAGCAGCAGGGAGTATACAGATGAGGAAGCATCATCCCTGTTACTCCCAGCAGAAGGCTCCAGCTGTGTTCTGCCCTATCAGGGCAGGAGCTCAGCCTCACCAAAGCCTGAGCTGGGTGTCACTGGTTTAACTCCTGCACCAGCGCCAGTGACCCTGGCTCCCCTGCTCCTGTTCCAGCTCTGGAATGGCCCCACAGGAGAAGTGTGACATTCCCCCACACCTCTGAGCACCTCAGAGTGGTGAGGACTCACGGCCACCATCTCCACTCCTCAGGAAGACTTAAACTCAGGACTGAGATGGATACTGGAATGGCAAATACAGTAACAAAGACAGTAAGTCACATTTCAGAATTTTTAATAAGAAAAAAATGTTGCTAATGATATTTCCCCTTTTTAATTGGATAACTTGGATGACTAGATGGTAAAACATGAGTAGGACTGTCCATAAATTCTTAGGTTGGCAAGCACGAGGTGTTTCCTTCTGCTTACTGTAAGATTTTATTCTACTAAGTATACTGGAAATTCCTGACCTTGTCATAACTGACAGCCAGCCATATTTTGCTCAATTTTCTTCTTTTTCTTTAATTCCAGCTTCTAGGTCCCTATCAATAATCTCAGCAACAAAAACTAGGCCAGAAAGGAACCATTCTCAGGGCTGCATGGTACAATAGATATGCTTTAGTTGGAATCAATTTGACTGGACTTTAAAAGGAAAGTCAGAGTAGCAGGAAAGAAAGACTAACAAGGAAAATAGGCAGAAAGAACAGTTCAGACACTTCACTTGTTCTCCAGGAGATCTTTTTACATATAATTCTAGTACAAATATTTTCCTAGTGCAATAATCTGTTGCATAAACCTATCTCTAGCAATCCCAAAATAGCCATTTAAATGTCTTTTCCTTAAGTAAAATTTAAATTAATGAAGTTGAATAGCAATAAATTTCTCCATGGTGTGCATCAACAGGCATTTTAATATTTGAAAGCAATCTGCCTCTGGCTTTTTGGTTCCTACTTCACTTACAGCATTAACCAATGACCTATTAACAGAGCTAGGATTGGTTTAATGTTATATCAAAATATTTAAATCTGTTTAGATCTCAATTTAAAAATATTCCATGGGCACTAAGTCTGCTTAAAAGAAATAAAAGTAGAAAACATAGTTATTTTTTAGCCTCTGAGAGAGAAAATCGGTTTATATATTCAGCATACATGTAATAATTACAATTATGGTCATCCATATTCCATCTTTCTGAAGAATTTCTACATACTGAGGACAAAACAAGACCTTTACAACATTATCAAAAGACATTTGCAACAAGAAATATGTTTGTAAGACTCTGAGTAGCTAAATACGATGCTGAAATTGTACAAACTGCAACCAAATAGAAAACACAGTAAATATCTCACTCAGATCAGCAGAAGAGACAACCCAACTCCACAGCAGATCTCAAAATGTGTTAAAATCACAAGAGACTTCCACCTGACTTGTGTCCACTTGCAACTTGTGAAATACACTGTGCTAAGAATCAAGAGATGTGCCATGAGAACAATACACTATATTATTTAGGGATAGTTCAAATTGTACACTTAGTAAGTAGCAAACAAAGTTGATTGGTCCCAGCAATTTTTTCCATTTTAATTACTGAGAAATTAAAGAACAGGAGGTGGTTCCTTGCTGCAGAAGATGATCTCCCTGCAAAAATACCCTGCAGAGCAAACCAACTATTTCATGCCTGACGTATCAGAGGTAAGAGTTTTGAGTGAAGAACTGTCCTCATGAAGTCATAATGGAAGGCCAAGTATACAACCAGGAAGGTCATTCACACTAATAATTTTATGTGAATAATTAGCATAATTAGCATAATTTTGGCCATTGATGCTCCTGTGCATTCAGATTCACAGCTTGCTAGAGATACATCAATATTTGCATGAATTCTTGTTCCAGTGAAAATATGGAACTCCAGCTCTTTAGGTCTGCAATATACTTTGAATTTTGGCTCAGACCTTTCCAGAGGTACTGAGATGAGCCAAGAGTATGGGAATGAAGAGGACACAGGCTAATAATTAAAAATGTCTAAAATGGCTTTATAAGCTGTCATACTTTATACAGGTGATAGCTTAGATGTTTCTAAACAGTCTGACCTTAGGGAACAATGATGTTAGACTGAAGAGAAGGGCAATTTGGAGGGGCTTGAATATAGCCTAATAGCAATCTGTGTAGGTAGAGACTTCCTTGTCAATCCCATAGCAACAAAAGAAGGCATAAATTCAATCATACAGTTAATGAAAGTGAATGGGAAATTGGAAGGAGATAAAGTAAAATAAAAGGATAAGAACTGTTGTGCTGAAAATGAGATAATATCAAGAAATTTCTCATAAAAGAAGATAAAAAAATTAATGTTTCCACTTCGATATTGCAATGGCAAGGACATTTAAATATAGTTAGCTGGATCATAGTAATATGATTTAGAAGCAAAGAAACAACAAAATGACAAGCTGAGCAAAAGCAAAAGGGGAAACATATGCCTAGGACCCACACACAACTTAGAGAATATCTGGTTTTTTGTAACTGGCCAGCAAAGTTATCAAGAAGCTGCCTATTTTGTGTATAACATATTACAAGACACTCAGCCACAGTCTGTTAGTTTCCTTTACATAATCTGACAATAAATCATGTATCCTAGATGTCTGGAATGTTCTGGAGCCTTTCTACCTCTTCAGGTCTAATTATTAATGTAACAAGGCTGTCATTGAGAACGAGTGTTACTCAAAACTTGCACAAATGCAGAGTCAATGAGGAAAATGGCATTAAAATCTCAGAGAATGTGGCTTTCAGCTTCATCATGGCAGGCACTATTTAACACAAGATTTGTTTGCTCCCAAAGGTCAGTGAGCCAACCCTTATCACAGTCATACTGTGCCCTTCACCCAACCTCCCTTCCCCATCCCCCCACCCCAAAAAAGAAAAATACCACACCCACTGCAAAGCTAGGAAGTAATCAGTACTGGTCATTACAAGAAAAGTTCAAATTAAGTAGCTTTCCACCTGCTTGTGTAGTGCCCCTGACTTTAACCTGCTGATGCACTCAATTCTGTGAAAGAACATTCATAAATGTCAATATTCTCTCTTTAGGTAAAATTGCTGGATGCAGCAGCATTCACTGAGTCTCAGTTCCATGCACAGAGAATCCATGCAATGAGGCTCTTTTTTTAAAACAAGTGGGAGAACAGAACCAGAAGTGACCACAGGCACTCACATGCTTTGTTTAGAGGCACTATGCTTAGCATGGTAAATACTGCTCATTGACTGGAAGATTAAATGATAAAAAAATCAGACTTGTGAAGTCTGCTTTCCCAGCTTAGCAGCAATAATGTTCTAAAGAGATCAAGTCAGGAGCAGAAGAGCAGTTTCCCAAACAAATGCTAGTAAACTCCCTACGCATAGGCTGGTATATATATGCATTGGTGGCATAGGCTAAAACTAAAAACTGACAATTGCTTAATATACTCAGGATCAAAACTTCGTTATTAAGTCTGAAAACTGACAGCAGTCACTCTAGGTTCATTTGGACTATAGAAACTAACACGACTGAATGTTTTTTCACCTAAAAATACAGCTTGTGGCAAAAGTGAACTATATACTGGAGAGGAGGAATTGTGGTGGGGAGCAATATACTATCAAGGAATGTTCTTAATTTCAACCAACTGTGTAGATGAGCCTTCTCAGAAATGAACCTTTTCCAGCCAGATACTACAGCTGTAGGAAAAGCCCTGGCAGTCTTCACAAACTACTTCAGATCACATATTAAATGGTGTGCTGCAAGGTAGGATGTTGGGTTAGGACACCTCCACCCTAAACTCTGGATTAGGATATTCTAGGCATCTTCCTCTCACACTGCATTTCCTGAACTCAATTCCTATCTCACTGTCTTTGTGGCAGATTTACAACAGTTTATTCAATTTGTCCTCTCTAACAGGACATGGAAAAGAGATTCCCAGACATGCATCATCCCATTCAGCATCCTCCAACAAAATGTAAGGAATGGAGCGTGAAGGGAAAACATCTGATATCCTGACCAATATTATTAGGAAATTCCAAGCTACAGAGCATAAGAATGTCATGGTAAGGACTACAGGGAGCTTCAGAAGAGACCCAAGGAAAGGACCAACTGGCCTGTCCTAGAGACTTGCCAATGTCAGATTCTTCTCTCTTCACAATTAACAGTTCCAGGTACAAGTGTTGTCAAAGAGTATACTGAGGTCATATTCCATACCCTCCTACAAGGAGGGATGATTGCAAGCATTATTCCACCACATTCTGCCCACATTCTGCCCATCAGCAGTGATGTACACAGATGATATGGAAAAATTCTTGTCAGGATATATAAATGTCATCTGTATGGGGCATGGTGACAAGGCTGGGGAGGGATGTGCTTCCCAGACAGGTAATCAGTGCTCCACAGAGTTGATGAGGTGACCCCAAAGTGAGGCAGCCGAGAGATGCCTGGCTGGGAGCTCACATGCAGAGCCAGATACTGACTAATAAAGGATACAGCCTGTGTTCAGCCTGATTCCTTTAAGGAATAACCAAATCCATATAGTTTCTAGCTAAGATAAGCCAATGACAAGGCTTGAAAGAGAGAATTCAAGTGATATTTTACCTTTTCACCTTTCTCTCCTTTCTGGCCTGGCAAACCAGCTACTCCCGGCAATCCTGCTTCTCCCTGATTATAAAAGAAATTTAAAAAGTCAGCAAAGCAGATCTAAAATATATTTGGTTAGATTTCCTGTCTTTGTCACAAATGCCTAACAAAGCAAATGACTCAATAAATATCATGCAACACCCAGGAGAATTATTAAAAGAAAACAAACATTATGTAGAATATAATTCATTCTCATGTAAAAACATTAACACTAAATATAATGCCTAAATAGAATTCTCAGTTTTACCATGATATTTTTTGGGTGTATATTCAAACAATTAAACCTTACTGACACCTCTAACTTTACATTAACTAAATCCAAAATGTACTGTTTCTCAACTGGGAAATACAATGTAAGTATGTTACAATACTACAAACCAGTAAGACTTTTTCATGACTGAAAAACAAAAAAACCAAAAAACAAACAAAAAAAACCCAAACCCCCTGCTTTTATATCTAACAGGATTAAACAGCATGATGCATTAAAAAGTAACAGGCAAACTTTATACTTTATTTGGAAAGCAGTAGCATCTCTGTGTAGATTCTTGCTGCATCCCTGGAAGCGTGTATATTTTGCTGGCATGAACAGTCACTGGTGATGAAGTCGTAGCCAGTAACCTCTCCTCATTTGGGCACTAAAACAAAAAGATTTTCTGGTTTTTGGTCCACTTTTGTGAATAGATAAATATCATCCAATCACTAGTTTTAAATTATCTTCCGTTTTAATACTCCTGTACAAACCATATATGGAAAGTGACAACAATTTCCAAACAGAAAAAAAAAGCTGTAAAAAAATGAATTTTAGATATTGAGAGACTTCTGTTCTGAAATTCATGCCAGTTAAAACGGATATGCATGTCCCACTTCTTTCTTCCAAAAGACAGAGGCATAAAGAGGAATAAAGTCTCCCAAAATTAGAAGTAGTGAAAAGGAAAATGTCCATGGGGAGAAAAAAAAGAGATAGTACTTCTCAGTTTGATCCTGTCCTCTGCCCTGCCCCTAAGTACAAAATATAAAAGTGAGTGCTAAGGGAAACTTTTTCTTTTTTGAAGGTAAATACTTCTGGCATACATAGTTTGGAAACAAACAAAAAAGCCCTGAAGCCAAGATTTACCTGTCTGTGACTCCTGAGAACTGAGCCAACCTGAAGAAATACTACAGGACAAACCAATAGGACCTGCTAAATTTCAGTAAGTCTCATTAAGATGTAATGAGGTTTTTTTTTTTTTTCTTTTTTTTGAGCCTTCTGTCAGAGAAATTCCCACAGAATTTACTGCTCTAGCATAGAAATTTGCATCCAAGTATAAATTCCTTCCCTTAAATTACTGGAAATGTAGCTGTTACAATGGGTAAGGAAGTTGTGAAAAAATAAATCAGAAAATGTAATGCTAGTTTTAATATGAAATTCATTAGCAAGTAGTCCACAATTTCTTACGTCATAAATATAATAAACATACACAAATGAAACTGAGGCTTTTAGCTACGTAGATGAATGAATATTTAAGCGTTATTAATAAAGCCTATTGTTGAGCTTTTTGTGTTCATATATAATTAGGGTTTGTTTTGTTCTTGCTTTTTTTGCTATTGTGTCATAACAGCTCAGTAAATTGTACTTCCAAGCACCATTGCTTGAATGACAGAAATCTCATTCATGCCACTTTTTTTATATGCTTTTACATTCAAGAGAAAGTCTGCATTATTATCAAGAATATATATCAAGAATATATTTAGAAATCTATTTGAGCTATTAATCATTGTTTAAAATTGAAATTTCCCCCTGAAATTAGATCATATTTTTTTTTCATGCTTCTGAGCACCAAGCAGTCTTCTACTCCTTGTTTCTTGGGCAGATTTCTCTCTCCCATCCAGGTACACTCTCCCCTATCTCTTTGTGGATGCAATCAATCAATCAATCAATCAGTCCTTCTAAATGCTCTGGGGTTTTTTTTGCTGACCTTGGTGGTGATGGCACTGTCCACTGTCTCAGAGGAGCCTGATCTTACTGACTACTTATGACTAGCAGGCCAATAATTTAACACAATGTCTTTCTGAGGCTATTTGTGGTTTGTTGTTTTTTCTAATGGGCTAGATTGAGCAAAATGATTACATCTTCAACTTCAAGCTATGATTCTATTGTCTTCAGGTTTACACTGACTCTTGTCTATCAAAAAAAGAGATAAGTGAACCCATTAAACCAAATGTTTTCCCTTATGTAAAACAATATAGACATGTCAGCATGTGCATTCTAAAGAAGAAGGTATTTCATAGAATCATCAAGGTTGGAAAACACCTGTAGGATCATGTCCAGCCATCAGCCTACCACTATAACTTGCCAATTATGAGAGACCCATTCCTCCATTTTAGTGTATTAAAATAAAGAAAACTCAACACCATCCTATTTTCCTTTGCTTCCACTGTCATGCAGACTCTTTCATGGGCTTTGCTTACATCACCTGTAAAGCTTCACAAGATGAAACTGTTACTGAAGCAGCCTGTTGTTTGATACCATTCTCTAGTCATCACAGTGATTTGTTTCCCACTCTCCAAGGCTTCTTCAGTTACTAATTAGACATTAATCAATGTTAAGAAATGTATTTAAAAAGCACTAGCAGCACCTAGTGCCTTTTGCTGATGTTCCACTGTACCATTTTTTTAGGCAGCAAAAAACTATGTACCATGACTCCAGATGTAGAATTCATTTTTAGAAGATAATTAAACTACCACTCCTATTGGAATTTTTCCAAAACTCTTTAGTAAGAAACAATAAAGCAGTTTCTTTTGTATTAACATTTGAATTTTAACAGACAACTTACCAAGTCTGCAGATATTTCACAACACGTGTCTTCTGTTGCAAATTGTGAATTACAATAAACTGCTATGTGGTGAAGTTCAATCTATTAAGAAATACAAAATAAATTAATAGGAGGTGTAAAAAATTATGCATTATGGCATGCTCTTTCTTATCTTGGTGTAGTAAACTTTCTCTTTGAAACACTGCATATTTCTGAAATGCTAGAAAAAGACAAATACAAAATAGTTACAGGGCTCCTCATTTAAAGAAAAAAATTAGGCAGTCTATTACTTTGATACAAATCAGATTTCAGATTTCATTTCTTTTCATGTAAGTTGCATCCATCTGTATTGGTTTGCTGTGTTATACAGGTATTTTAGCCTTGTAGACATCTCTGAAAACCTTCTTTTCAGGAATGTAGTTTTCCTCTGCAGGAAACTAAAATAAAGTTTTGATAAACTCTCTATCACATACATCTATTGCTTTGGACAGACCTTTGCCTGGACATTGCCACTAAATCACCTGAAGAGCTGGAATCACAAATTCTGCACGTAAAACTTGTGTTTCAGAGACTTTGGGTCAATTGGTGAGATGAGAAGCTTTTTTCTGCATCAGTTTCATATCCTCTTAATCTCCCTCTTGCATTTGGTTTCGAAAAAACTGACCATTGGTACAGGATCTGCTGTGCTGCCTTCATCAGCTTTGAGCCCATAATGTTTCCCTGCAAATGTGGAAATCCCAATTGACAACTTCCACTCAGAATTATCCAGCTCATACCATGCAACCAGCAGAGAAACCCAGCTCTTTCTCCTGCATGCTATTTGGAAATAAGGAGACTGTACACACATTTTAAATAACGTTGAACTCAAGAAAACCAAACAAAACATGAGCTTGGCTCTATGAAATGAGAGCTCTGAGTCCAGGCCAAAGTAGTTAGTGCCCCACAAGAATGATTCCTCCTGCAATGTTAGCTTGCAGTTACAAGGTGCTATTTTCCTCTGAGAAGCTTTCTGATGGTCACTATAAACTCCAAGGCAGATGCTTTAGACCTGGTATCTCCATGTCAGTGTACCTAAAACAGACTGATATTTCCTGAAGATCTAAAATTACTTGCTATGCTTTCAAATTACTTGCTTTCAAATTACTTTCCTCCCCGCATGAGGAAACAGAAGAAAGCATCCCTGGGACAGAAAATAGCCCAGAATATTATGGGGTTTCCTTGGGTAATTCTTGCACCATAAGCTACAGGAAACACACCTCCGGCCACTTCCTAATCTCTCCCTAATCTTATTTTGTGTCCCCCCCTTATCAAAGACAGAAAAAGTGTAGCAGACAACTGATACAAACCTATAAATAAACATTACTAAAAACGAAAGAAAAAAATCAGTACTGCAAGTTATCTTTAAACATAGTAATAATATATCTGTGGTAATTAAGTGGCTCTTTCTCCAGAAGTACAGAAAAACAGACTCCTAAAAACAGGACTGAGTTTTATGCAGTTACTTTGGCAACAGCTTTGTCATAGCAGATGCTACAGCATTAAATAATGTTTAGAGAAAGACACTTAAGGACTTCAATTTAAGAATACACAGTCAAAAATAATGACTAGGTTTGAACATTTTATCTATGTGACTCTTTACAACTGTGTTAGTAAAAGCATGGGTAAAACATTACTTCAAGTTATCTGTTGGTCCTTTCATACTACTCACATCTACAGGCTTATCATCCGCAGCACGAGAAGCAATCAGTGTCCTTCCCTGCAAGTCAATGGTGAATTTTTCATCAGTCTGCTTTCTCTCAATTAAATTACAATCCAAATAGAGGGAAATGATCCCTGACTGCACGCTAATACCAAGCTTATGCCACTGCCGATCAAACAATGGATAAATTTCTCGACTCTTAAAAGTGTAGTGCAGTATATTTCCCTGAGAGGATTTGGTCATATATTCCACCACCTTTTTTGTACCATCCAGAAGGACAGAGATCTGAAAGCAAGACAAAACAAAAGTTATAAGAAAGAAGCACATACATAAACCATATATAACAAAAATATTTCAAGTACATACACTGGGCAAGAATTATGTTATGAAGCATTCTTCTATGTAACTCAGTAAATATATATCAGCTGTAAATCTTAACATGCATTTATTCTATTTTGCAGTCTAAACTGAATAGATGTTGCTAAATTTCTGTCATTCCTACAACAAATTAATAATTATTTCAGAGCAGTCTGTCTATTTCATATAAAATTTAGCCAAATCCATTGATGAAACAACCATTATTACATGTGCCATATTACATGGGGGGAAAAAGAAGCAGCAGCTTTTTGAAGGAATAAATCAAAGATGACTCTAACCTCAGGTGTGTCATACTGATTTAAAAGTTGCCATATATACCAACGCTCTTTCTTGGTATTTCGCCGTATGCGGAACGTAGCAACTAGAGAGTATTCTTCAGGAAGCCCATTTGGAAATACTTGCCTGAAACAGGAGGGAGGAAAAAGATTTCTTATTATGTAAAGAAGCACTGCTTAAAAGGAATGAACAGAAATAATACCTGGTGGAAACAAGAAGCCAAACACTTGTTCCCACTCACACACATTCACAGGCCTCAGCATTCAGAAGTGTTTCTTCTCAAAAGTACAACTGAGTCTCTTTATAAGAATAAATGACTGAAAGTTTTGGAATTAATTTTTGTTCTAAATTTTTTAGCATCTGTGATTAGTATAAACAGGAGACTAAAAAGAAATGATGCAAAGTGAATGTCCCATATGAAAGTATTTTAAAATACATCTTTTCCCAGTTTATTGCTGTGATACTTGAATAAGTTTTGTAAAGGATTTGTGAAATAATCCCCATCCTTGGAGACTTTCAAAACACAGCTGGACAGGGCTCAAAATAACCTGATCTAACTTTCAAGTTGGTCCTGCTTTGAGCAGGGATTTGATCCAGTAAACTCCATGGGCAATGACTCGGACTTCTCGAGCATCAGAACAGTTGGACTTTAGCAAGCTTGAGAAAAATTAAGGAAAGCATTTTAGAAAAAAATATTTACTGTTTTTTTATTTTCTTACCTAAGACACGTCAATGTCTCAAAAAAAGTCTGACCTATATCACAGAATGCACCACAACACCACTTCCATGAACTCTGAAAAGTTTGTATTTCACAAAAAATTAAATCTGTATCTCAACTCTACAGATTTTGGTAACCATTAAATATACACTAATTCTAATTTAAATAAATTAGGATGGTACAATCAACTTATTTAATTTGAAGCTTCTACATTTTGAATTTTTTATTTTCTAAAAGAGATGAGAAAATAAAAGCCACAGATCTCTACACAATACAGGAGTAGCAAAAGTGGTCACATTGCTGTTTGCGATCAGTTATCCATGATGCAAAAAGCATTCCCTGGACCAGAGTGCAGGAAACCTGAGGACCCCCCACGCAGCATAAAAATTTCCTCTGTTTTATTTCCCTCAATCACATGAAGCAAATGTCTTCATTCTAAAAAAATACTGATGGGATAACAATTATACAGCAATATGCTATAAAGCTTTTCTTAAAAACAAAACAAAATAAAACAAACAACAAAGGTGGGGGCAAAGAAAGAGCAAAGCACCATAGCTGATGAAACAATAGCCCCACAACCCTCCTGGAAATTGTTGTACTTAGGATCTCAGGAAAAATGTCTCCTATGCAGAGGACTGCTCTAAATCCTGCCAAAGAGCTTTCTTAAGGACTAGCACCTATTTAAGTCCCTTATGTGGGAATCACACTTCTTTGGCTTATTTCCCACAGCTGATTCCTGTTTTATCCTAGGACCAAATTGGCTGCTGTCCCACATTGTTAGTGGACCCATATGCTGTTGTACAGCTATAGACATTGAAATGTCAAAAGGCAAGGCAAAAGAGAATAGGCTTGGTGGTACTTAGACCTAGATTTCAAACATTGTATTTCAAATATAGCATAAAGAATATGTTTCATGATTTGTAAAAAAGTACATTCACCAGGCATGAGTGTGTGACTGCAGAACAATAAACTATCTGGACATGGATCAACCCTATGGTTTCCTGCACCCCAGGCAGGCTAAGGAGATGGTATCTCAGGTTTACAGCTGTAAGCTAGACAGGATATCTGGCTGTGGGAGCATCTGATTAGCTCTCCAAAATCAATTAACTTTCCCAGCTAAGTTCCATATTGGGCACACTGGGGAATTCACATTAATGGACAAAGGACAGACAACTGTGGAAGAGAAATGACCAGAAGTCTTCATCAAATGAAAGGAGAGGAAACCATGACTGTTACTGTACGTCTGGAAGACAAGCAGAAGCAGTCTTTGGGCAAGGTGGCACTGTTTTCTACACATCGACACCACCATTGCTTTTTACTGCATGCCTTCCTAACACTTTCACAGCCATCTCGATCTATGACAGTATTAAGTCTTCTAAAATTGTGTTTCTTTCAGAATTTTCTCAAATAAGTTTGGTTCTGTGAGTGCACATGATACAAATTTACCTTCCTTAACTGATACCAAACCATTCAGGAAACAAAAAAAGAGCTAAGGTATGGCCAGTATTATAAAAACCAGCAGGAGTTCACTCTAATTAACTTCCCTTACCTTAGAGCTGACAAATAAAACTGTATTGAGAGAAATAAGAAAAGCAGGCAAGATTGAACTAATTCCTAAGGACATTACTGATTTCAGTGAAGTTAATTAAAGAGGCAAGATTTATACGGAATTGGACCAAGGATAAATTCAGTTACATTCGCAAAATAACTTAGGTAGGAAAGTACTTCTGGAGGTCAATGGATTTAGCCTGGGGCTTAAAGTAGGGACAACCTGCAAATTATATCAGGTTACTGTAAGTCCTATCCCTGCTGAGTTTTGGAAGTATCTAGAATGGAAATGATTCCACAACTCCTGGGGAAACCTGTTCCAGTATATGGCCAACAAACTGCACAAATTTAATATACAGCTACCAGAGATACCAGATTCTACCAGATTCTACCAGAGATATAATTTAACAGAAGAAGTATCTTTATTTTGAGAAGAGTTATCATTGGTGCCTATATGAAGATTATCCTTGATGACCGAAAAATCATTGACAGATGCCTTTAAAGTATACACTTCACAGCCAACCCTTCTAGCTAGATGGTGAACATGAAAAATAAGAAAATAATAGGATGAAATACCCAGAAAACCAGCAGGTTATCTGCTACCATATACAATTTTCCCTATGCTCTTTCTCCCTGAATAACTTCAAGTGACTGCAATAGAATAAAAAAAGCATGCATTGAGCATTGAAGTGACTTAGGTACAGATTAGTAAGATACTTCAGTGATATTTAAGTATTATTACCATGGTATCTTCTACTCTGTAAAATCAGTTAAAAATCCTCAAAAATAGGTAAAGTATGTACATGTTTTAAACAATAAATATATAATGACAGATGAGAGAAATAAAAGACCAAACAGAAAAATGAACATAAAACATCATGTTGGAACATGAGAAAAGTCAAATCAATTTAAAATTCAGAATTTCTTTGAATGTTTACTATTCTGTTTCACCTAATCGCATCTACAAACATTTAAAACCTGAGAAAACTGGTGAGGTATTATGTATAGGGTGAAAACAATACAGGAACTGCATTAAGTGTTAATAAAAAATTCAGAAGCAAGTTGTTCCACGTGTCCACAACCCCAAAAGTACTCCAACACAGTTTTTAACCTTTCCACATGGCACAGTATAAAAAAGTAAGAAAAGGAGAGGCAAAAAAGGGTGAAGGAAATTTACAGCGAGCTTACCTCAAAGTCTACAGATGCACACACAGCACAGAGAAATTGAACTTAAGGTAGTAAATCATAGTGTCTACACCAAAAGCAGTAAGAGAGATGACAGGATTTAAGCAAGTTATAATGTTACAGAAATATGGGTACCAACTGCTAAATGTACGTATTTATCTATAAAGATAAGACTAAGGACTTACAAATTAACACAGACAAGCAGATGAGGGTATCCTTGGCATTTGATCTCTCAACCAGATGCCTTTTCAGACAACAGTGTCTGGACAAAATCACCAGACTAGGGAGCAAAATATCTGAGGTCTTCACGAAAAGAAAATATCCTTTTCAGTGGAACAACTAAGTTAAGTTCTCCCATTCCTGTTCAATTTCCTTACCAAACCAGACATCCTTCTCAGATGACTGCTAACACCTTTAAGGCTATTAAAAAGGTGCACTCTTCTACACTCAAACCACTCATGGCTGCTGTAGTTTGTCTTGAATCCAATGCTGTTCAAGCTTACTGTGTGGGATTGAAGTACAGTCAATGGCTTAGGCACATCTAGGAACACGGGCAATGTTCTGGCATCTTTACATACATCTTAGAATCACAATGAAACTTGGGTGGGAGTTACATGCCTGTCTGCTTAAGCCATGGTGCTTCTAAGCATGCCTGGAATTTATGCCCAGACGCCAGGGGAAATCAGTTGTCCAAAATTATTCATTTTAGGTGCCACTAGGGGTTGGGTGGTGCTTGAGAGTGGGCAATTTGAATTATTCGCAGACTGAGACGCCCAGAGTCTGATTAAATTATACTTTAGGTGGAATTTCGACAGTTTGATTCTCTCCTCTGTCCATATTGTCAGTAGTACATAATAAAAAATTAAAGTTGATGAATGGAGCACTGTGTTCTCAAAGCAAAGCACACCCTTGGTGGAAACTACTGAAAACAATAGCAGGAATTGAAGCATATGAACTGAATACAGAGGTTTGAATTTACACCATCCTGGTCTGCAGGACTGAGATGTACTGCAAACTACAGAGGCCTCAGGTGGCAAATTCAGGAGACCATCAATAGCCAGCAGGAAGATTCCCAATACAGGTTTCAGACTGCACATAGATAGGTTGCAAATCCATACATCCAGGTATTTCTTGATGTTTCACTGGTTGAAACATGAGGCAGATGCAGCCAGAATGATAACAAGCATGCCAGTTCTTGCAACACCTGTGTGCCACTCTATCAAAGCATATGTATACACAGAGTTGCAAAGGCTTTTGCTGCATTCTCCTCTTTTTTTACTGGTTCAAATGAAGGCATATTTTTTACTAAAAACAGGTGTATATTATGACTGTACATTATGAGGTTACCAGAAGAACAGTTACAAAAATGTTGCATGAACATTAACACTGTATTTCTGCATACCTTCCACTGTTTATAAAGATTAAGTAAGTATAGAACAAGTTTTGGCTGAATAATTTCTTTATTCATTTGTTTCCTCAAAAGTTCTTAAATGCAGATACCAGCTGTAACTGCAAGTGCTAGCATACTAAAAGAAGTAATTATGAATGAATTAACTGTGTATTCACTGTGCTAAAAACAGTTTTAGTTCTATCTTTGTAAAGCAGCATTGAGTTACCCATATCAAATTTAGTAAGGCAATCCTCTATTTACCTTTTGTTTTTATTTTTAAAAAAAGCACTAATGGAAAAGCAGTATCTATTTTTAAATCTTATGGACTCTAATTGTTCCATATCGAATGAGAATACACTACAGTATATGATAAACTTCCGTATTTACAAGTATCAATGAAGCCTCCAGCTTGCTGTATATCTTCCAAGAAGAGAAAGATGAGCCAACTTGCATTTCCTGAGAGTGAAGTGAGAGATGTTTAGAGTTTATGGCAAGACATATCTTTTCCAGCTGACATATACCATTACCTGGTATATGTCACTTGTAACATGACAATGTTACAATGATTTGGTGACCAGAGCTCAAGGAGTTAGTTTAAAACAACTTTTCTGTGTTGAGTAATGATTTATTTCGTACTTCATTGATGGAGACACTGAATTGTTAACTTTTTCATGTTTCCAAAGGGGGGGTTTAAATTCAGATCTGTTATGGATAAAAAAGTAAAGATCAGGTAGACCAAATACAAAAGTCTCCACATTACTATTTTCACAACAAATTGTTGTATTTTTGATTCTCAGTTTTTACCTAACTTGACTGGTACAACAGGAGAACAGGAATTAACTAACTAGAACAATTTACCAACCCCTGCCTAGAAAGTGTATTCCAAATTCTTTTCAAATAAAAGTTAAGAACAGCTGTCTTTTCTGTCAGAATAAGAAATAATTTCCTTCCCATCCATCTTCCTCAAATCACATTAAGATGCACTATATAGTTTCATGTTACATTAGGCCTCAAGTTGTTTTCATACGACACATTATATGATGCAACTCAAGGGAAACTATTCAGACAGCTTAAGAGTTATTAATTACTTAGGGAGAGCTCAACCCACTCATGAAATGTACTGCTGAAAGCAAAGCTGCAGACTATTCTAACACTGAGAAGAGGGATTTACCTAATATTTCACATACTTTGGCATCCCTCTACTTTCATTTACAGAACAGGCCTAGATTAGCTGACTCTTTTAATATACAGGTTGTTCAGGAATTTTATGGAGTGTAATTCAATTGTGTTGATATCAAAATTTTTAAGAGCATTTGAAAAAATATTGATTTGAAAGAGGCGTAGAAATACCAAAACCATTACACCTGTGCAAAGTACTTTTACTCTAAGGTTTCCAGCAGTATTCTGTATCCTTATCTACAAGAATTATTGGTGAACTCCTGGCCCTAAAGAAGTCAAAGGTCAGTCTTCCCTTAATTTTAAAGATGTCAGACTAACTGTCTACTTTCCAAGTTTAGCCTGTTTCTGTGTATTTTAAGTTTTCTGGAGAAAAAGAAACCACCAGTACTGAGAACAACACAATTAAAAACATATATAATATATAATAATATATTATATATAATTACGGATATTGGAAATGCAACAATTTTTCTTTTTTTTTTTTCCTAAGAAGAATTCTGCTAAATTTTGATTAAGTTTTTAGAAATTTTAGGTCAACAAAGAATTTTGGAGTCTTATGTTGTGGAAGGCAATTTTCAGCACTTTTGATGAAGTTACACACTTGCTGGTTTGAGCAGCATGGGGCAGAGGGATACTAGAATGTGTTGTCCTATTCCATGATTCAGGGAAAGCAGATGGAGAGGAAATGTTTTCCCCGTGTGAAAAAGCTAGAGACCCATGTTTTTCTTTCTTTGTTCCCCATCTCTCAGTTTTTTTGTTCCCTGCAAAAGAAACACTCTGAATGCAAGATCTGTGTCCAACATAAGGAGCAGCAATATCCATCTACACTGAAAATATGAAAAATAACCAAGAGTAAATCATGTTTTGAACTCAAATAATTTCCTGTTGAGAATTATGCTCTTCCTAGATATATAACTCATTCTACGTTCTCTTCAGTACTGTAGATATGTTGTACTGTAGAACTTCAGAGACTTGCATCTCCCATCCCCAGTTTTGTAAAATAGGTGTCTACTTCTGTGATTCACTGAAGGGACTGAAACCACACTGCACACATGAAAACGTGCTCTTATTGTTCAGCATGAACATCCCAGAAACCTTCACTGCTTTTCCTTACTCAGAACCACACTAGTAAATCAATTGCCCCTATAGAAAAATTTACTTAGAGTCTGACATTTCTCACAAGCAACATACACCAAAAAAAAAAAAAAAAAAATCAAAGTTTTTATTTGGAGATTAACAGCAGAATACAGAGATGTGTGATGATCTGTCCTTTTCTTCAGTGGGTTTATGATTCTCTCCAAAGATACAGTCTTTGGTAAAAATTTAAAACTAAAATGCACTTAAGAGAATGGTAGAGATATAAATTGTCTTCAGTTCATTCAAGAATTCCATCAAGATTTTTGGTCTTTAGAGATTATGCAAAAACGCCACTTCTTTGTCCTAAATATCCTAAAATCAAATTGTGAATGGCAACCATCAAAAAAAGAGGATGAGAACTTAAATACTTTAAGATGAACTTTGGATATTTCTTGCAACATCTACCCAGCTTTAAATTTGACATTTGAGGAGATGTTTTATATCTCACATGGTCCTTCTAGTTAGCTCCCAGAAATGGAACAAACACAATGGGTCTAGTTATTAGTCTGTTATTTTTCAGACTCTGAAGTCAATGAGATATTAAGTTCTTATGCTAAATATGATTATGTACAGTAGAATGGAATTATTCAGCTGATCAAGAAACCTTCTGATGATATTAATGCAAAAAAAAAATCTTAACCTCTGGCAGGCAACTGACAGAAAATTGCTCTGCACACGTTTTTATTTGCTTCCTACCCTGAAGCAAGACCAATTGTATAGTATTAAATATTTTTATATTTAAATAGTTGCTGTTGTCTGGAAAAGTAAAGAAAATTCAAAGTACAACAGGCAGTTTGTCTATTGGAGGCCATGAAGACAGGGAGCAAATGCACTTCATATAGTGGAAAGGAGGGATGACATCAGGAATTACTTGGTTTATATATCCATATAATCTTCCCTGTAGGAAGAAGAAATCTAAGCATCCATTTCTCCTCAGACATTTGTACAGATACCCAGAGACACGAACAGATTGCACACTGGTCTCTTTAGTTTGGTGGAGAGGAGGGTGACTCAGCTCCAGCAGAGCTTCATGCTGAGAGACTCACACCCTTTTACTTCTCACGCTGGGGTTTTGGAAGGCACCTTGTGTGTTTCTGCATGACATCATGCTACCCAACCTAAAAACGTTGTTTCCATAGAACATTCGAGTTCTTCCTGTTTAGTCTCCCCTCATCCCCATCCCAAACTTCTGGTAGCTTTTTACAATGAACCAGTGGAACAAGTACCAGCGAAGTGAACTGCTGATTACACTTGGAACAGGCTCTCCCTTTCCTTCCCGGGTTCGTTCTGCCAAGTCCTAGACAACCCTGGCTGATGGTAAAGGGCAAACCATCTTACAGGCCAGTGTCCCTCTTACAAAAGTGCAGAGCACTCACAGTGAGCCTAACAGCAGGGCTGGCACTGGAAAGGGAGCTAGGACTGCTCTTTGGATTGCAGCTGCACCAAAATAAGGGCTGCTTTTTTTGCTAACCCCAAATAATTGTCTGGATAACTAGCCTCCTCCTCTCCAGCATGCAGGACTGCCTATAAATAAACAAACTAATGCCTGGCTAAAGTTGCAAGCAGGCCATGCTAAGAAGTGCTTAAAAAAATGGCACAGGCAAGACCAAAGGCACTAAAGCCTACAACTCTGTTATAAATGGGTGTATCTACCCATCTCAGTTCCAGTTGATCTCCCCAAAAAAGAAGGTGTAAGGAGTGAAGATTGAGTTGCCAACAGAAGAGATATGATCTGAGTAAGAAAGAAGGTTAATGACACCAGATAGCAGGGTCAGACCCAAAAAAGTAGCTGTCAGCTGCAAGAGTGGAGCTACAGAGAGAACATGCTTTTGCTTTAACACCCCCTACACACAGCATGACTAGTCAATGCATATTTAAGCCTGGTGTTCTGCTTACATTTAGAAGGATAATTAGATAAATAAAATGCTCTTTTACAGTATATATAAACTCTTAGCATTCATAAAATTTAAGTGAGTGAGTATGGAAAAGAAATCATAAAAAACCTTATTTGCATCACATTAGAAGACTTACTAGCATTTTCAGAAATTGGAAATTATTTTTATTTAGTCCCAGAACTTAGACTGTCTAATTAATGTCCATGTAAAAAAAAAAAAAAACAACCACAAGAGTACATACAGCTTAGCCTGCAACTCTCACAATTTCTCTAATAATGAGATTTTCTTAAAGTTACAGATTAAATGGGGTTAAAAATAAATGCGGTTTAAAAATACCCACATTGCTATCTGCTGAGTCATAACTATATTTAACAGGATGGACCAAAGACCTGTGACTTGCTAACCCTGTTACTATCAGATCCAGCTGGGGAGTGTCCAGGTATACCCTTTAAAGTGCTAGGAGAGAAACAAAAACCAAAGGTTATAAAAAGAGATGGCGTCTTGCATCTGGCTCAAGAGAGAGGTGTTGAGAGGATACCTCAAGCAGTGATACAGATAAGTCAATAAACATTTTATTCTGGTGAATTCTAAGCTTCACATCAAAAGAACACACCAAACCCAACCTGAAAGAACTCTGAATATGACTGGGAGCCCTTCTTGGACTGAGGAATCAGGTTAGGTGTCTTATATCCAAGAAGGAAGCTTGATATGGTAGGAACTCACAAACTTTTCTCAAAACAGTGAAGGCTCCAGAGCAGAAAAGTTTTGCATTAAACCAATGCATCAGCTATAGCAACTTGAGGTTAAATCATAATTTTCATGCAGATATATAAAATAACAGAAAGGGAATAAACAATTATCATATTTTTCAACAGTAAGACTGAGATTAGAATCTCTACTCCTGATGAAAATTCTAAGAACATTATATGACCCAGTGTATATATCAGACTAGTAGATAAAAAGTAGAAAAGTTACAGCAGTAAAGAAAATACCACTATTATCACCAATATTTTGTATTAAATGAAATTGTAACATTTAAGCATGCAATGAGATGAAAAAAATATTTTGGAACTTTTAAAAAGGAAGTACTTAGTTCCCTCATCACCCCATTACAAAACCTGCATTTTGATGAATTCACTCTTACCCTATAATGGTTTGCATGGCTGACAACGGAATTACATACCTGATAATATGGGAAACTATACACTCAAGGAAGAGAAACTATTAACTAAATAGTTTATAATGCAATCATAGAACCCCAGAATGGCTGAGGTTGGAAGAAACTTCTTGAGGTCATCTGTTCCAAGGCCCCTGCTCCCACAGGATCAGCTAGAGCCAGCTGAGTAGGAGTACACATTTACTTGTGTGTTAGAACAAAATCAGCAAAAGCTTTTTAAAGAGATGACACTTAAACCTAATCGTGACAAAAAAGTTAGGATTCTGTAAGAAATGTACTCTTAGGCACAACATGAATTCACATGAGTATTTCTAACTTATTTTTAAGGAGAAAAAGAAGCAAGGCTATGTTATAACTCTGATCTTTCAAGAACTCTAATTGGTTAATGAGTCATGACTTTCCTTTCCATGAAATCATATCAGCTATCTTGAATCATGAAGTGCTTTTTTAGTGCTCCTAACACTTTCACAACAAACCAATCTTAAGCTTATGTAATTTCCTGGTAGCGTAGCGTATCTGTCTCCACATACTAACAGTAATGCAATTGTTTATCGCTTTCTAAATTTAAAAAAGTTCTGTGGAAAAAAAAATAGCCCATTAAAAAAAGAAATAATTTCAAAGTCCATGCTCCTTTTTGACTTGGATATCTGATGGCATTTCCTTTTTAGACATTCAAGTCATCATATTCAGCCTCATTACTCAAGTACTGCTAGAACTTACATTTTATATTTAGTCCTTTTTTAATACATTTTCTGCCAATGCCTTTGTCCATATGATTATTCTTATTAGTTACTGTCCTTATCATATATTGTCCACAGTTCATATTAGAATACAATGTCATATACTAAATATTCTAATTCTCAGCAACTCACAGGAGATATTTAAAAAAGTCAAAGAAACTACTGCAATAGAAGATTCACATCCCAAAACTCCCTGTCTCAAAATACCACTTTTACCACTGAGTGAGCATTATCTACCAATTCTGTACAAGTCGCTGCTAGATGTCAAATTTGAGCAAGAGCAATAATTTAATGTTGCAATTGCACATGCTGTACTTCAAAGTAAGTGCATCCACCATGGAGGGTCCTCAGTGCAAGAATTGGACTGGAATGGCACTTCTTCCCTCCAAGTCTTGGCAATCAGTTCCTGTTATTGTATGCACTCCTGGTGAATACTGTTATACTTTTTGTTTAGTTCCATAGATTCATTTGAAGTGACAGTCATTTAGCATTCTAGAACTACTCATGAAAGAGAGAGATCCAGCAACAGGCAAAAAAGGTGTGTGCAGTCATGGCTCCTAGATGATGTTATTTGTCACTTCTTGGTCCAAAGCAAACCCCACGTGCCTTAACCAATGGATATTTTTGGGATATGCATTCAAAAGTATTTGAGTAAATCAAGACTCTTCACCATAGATTATGAGCATACACATTTCTTACCAAACTCTTGCAGAATCATAGACTCACAGAATTGTTGAGGCTGGAAAAGACCTTCAAGATCATCAAGCCCAACCTAGCACCACCACTGTGTCCACAATAAACCGTGTTCTCAAGTGCCATGCCTACATGACACTTTAGTACACTTCCAGGGATAGGGACTTCACCACATCCCTGGGCAATCTGTTTCAGAGCTTTACGAACCTCTCAGTGAAAAAAAAACTCCAAACATCTAATCTAAGCAGAACTCTCAGTAGAGTTCACAAAGAAAACTGAGTAAAAGTTGTAAATAGACGTTTATCAAGGACTTCAACATTATTGTTAATATATGTGTATCAATAATTAGTAGTCTAATCCCTAAAATAAAAATACATTAATTTTCCTATGAAAACTAGAGGCACAATGCCATATTAGGAACTATCAATAAGTTACTCAAAGCCTAAATTTTCATGCCCAATCCCAGAGTATTTTTACGATTTATTTTTTTTTAAATAGAATTTTAAGATACTGCAGCTAGTCACACTGACTAAATCCAAAAATAACATGATCTCTTGCATGTGGTTCTGTTAATATACCAATATCTGTACATCTTGTTTCTATAGATTATAGATCGTTTTTCAAGTTGAAGTTTATTAAATCATTCCAAGTTTTGAAATGAGTTTGTGGCATGACAAATATTCACTTGAGACAGGCAAGACTGCAATCAGCAAACCCTATGCTTTTAGGACTGAACTCAAATTGATACTCAGACCTCTAAGTGAAAAACCCAGAGCATGGACTATACTGTCCATTCAAAATCAAATAATTATTTTAAAAATTTTGTCAGTTTATCTCCGTAAACAAAAAAACACTTCATAGCATGATAAAAACTGCAAAAAGCTAACCACATAGAAATGCTAGAGGCCAAAAATCTTTCAGAACCAAATTAAAATAAATGAAAATCAGAGTAATGAAAAAAACACCAGGCAGTTTCACTGTGAGACAGACTATGAACTATTTTTAGATATAAAACCTAAAAACTCAGAGGCAAGGTGGGGGAAGGGTATGTTATCTCTACAAAATGTTTAAACAAAAAGCCCCAGTATAAATGCAGATATATCAGCACATCTTTTTGTAGGTGCAACTTTAGTTAAGAGAAGGAACTCCTCACAGCATAGCTAAAGCAAACTAGATTACACAGCATTAAATCACAAAAGCCAGAAAAAGAAAGATCTGATTTATTACAGGGTTGTTTGTTGTTTTGTTGATTTTTTTCCCGTCTGCTGATAAATTGTTTTTGAAGCATGTGGCACCATTGCTTCAGCTAGAAAAATTATATGCATTTTATAAAGACACTTGAATCCTCTCAGCTCAATCAGCAAAACTGATAAATGATCTTTCAGTCTCTATATACAACATAATGGGGCTACAGTCTATCCTCAGCTGCGTGCATTATGCCCAGTACATATCATTGAATTCTGTGTGCTTGCACAGAGCATGGCTGTAGATATCCACAGATATTCTGGTTTTCCAACAAAACTTCATCTGTACTGATTTTGCAACTGCACTTTTGTTCTGAGACTATCAAGATGCAAAGTCTTGTTAAAGACTTGGATCTGCAGCCTCCTTGTACTCATTTTTGACAGATTTTGCTTCAAAAAAGGTGGCCAAGATAAACCAAGAAAACACTGCAAAGATTTTAAAAATCAGCATGTTTGGCAGGGAGTAAGAGGAATGTAAACTTTTCTGAAAGTTCCCCACACTCTGGCATCACTTAAGGTTCCTTCAGTTAACGTTCTGGTAAATTGAACAACCTTCTTCAGAATTTGTGTCCAAGTTTCTGAACAAGGTTCATTGAGAAGCATCTAGGTAAATTTCTCCTGCTGAATCTAGAAATCCAATAACACATAACTTTGTCTTGCAATTGCAGTATCTATGAAAATCTATGCTTAAGATTTTCTATCTTAAACAAGAAAACTGAAAGATAGTTTTGGCATCCATATCAGATGAAAATAGAAAGGAATTCCCTACAGGAATATGTAGCAAAAGCGAAATTGCAGATGCCGCTGTTTTAATGGGAACACTGGGATTGTTTAGCACAGGGCAGGTTAAACCATTCCAAACTGAAGGTACAGTTTCAGGGTTTGTTGTAGCTAAAGGCAGTGGTGCCAGGGTGGGGCAGCCTACCTTGCTCCTTCCCCACTGTGACTGCTGAGATGACACAGCCACAGAGATCAGCTGCCAGCCCTGCTGAGCAGAGAGGCTGATGCTGATGTGAAGGAAATGAGATGAAGCTGAGAGATGGAGATGGGTGCTGTGAAAGCAGGCTCCTAATTTTATTTTCTTCCAAATATTAATTTTGGCTTTGTTTATTTGGATTTGTTTATTGCCTGCCATGAGGCACATGGGATTCCACACGAACACAGCTGGTCTGCTGCCCACTCTCGTGGTGGAGCAGTACACACCTCACAAAAGACTCTTCCCTTTATTTGTGAGTGCTTTACAACAAGGACATCATCACTGGGGAGAAAAAAAAAGGGAAAAGAAAGAGTCTGCTTCACCCAACAATGTTTTACCAATTCAACTGGTATGACACTGCCCCACTAAGTGCTCCACTGTCAGGGGAACAAACCACAGATCAAAGAATTCTAATTTGTTACAGTCAGTAGCTTAATTTAAAAAGATTTTCTAACTCTCTGTTTCCTCACAGTGTGCTTTTAATGTAAGTGCTGTACATTTTTAAATGTACTCTTCCCCTCCGTCAGCTCTGTCTTTTGCCTTTGTTTTCCCAATTCTTTCTGCATAGTAAGTTACATGTTAAATTGTAGGACAATTCAAACTTAATATGGACATTAAAACCCACTTATACCTGAATTTTGAATTTAATAAAAATCACCATATTTCTTATAAATTTTAAGGTAGAAACAAGCCCAAAATGCAGAAAGACATTCACAGGTAATTATCCTTTAAAAGAAGCATTGGTCTGTCATTTTACATGGTGAAAAGACCCATTTTTCTCCTTATGAAATTAAATGAAATTAGTTATGAAATTAAATAATTGGTATTTACAAGGTGGGTATAACACCAATTTGTTCTTTCAACAGTAATCACTGTATTTTCCATCTTTTTAATTTCTAAAATAGAGTAAGTGTTGAAGTTTCTGGAAACAAACACAAAATACACTATTTCAGGATAAAAGAAAGATAGAATCACTGCAACTTCTGATTCACTACTTTAGAAGACCTGAAGAAACATCAGAATTTGTACTACATTCAGGCTCCCACACTCAGGAAGCAAATTCCAAAGGCAAGACCTTTTTCTTGAAAATACCCTGCAACCAAAATACCAGACATTTCAGTCTCAGCACTGTTGGCTCCAACCGCTCAAATGATCTCAAATAAATATGTGATAAAGTAAAAGAGGTGTTTTCTTGCATAACCATCTAATATTTTAACAGACCAAAGCAGGACTTTGTGTGAGCACAGATAAAAGCTGGTTTGAATAACTGTAACTGCTGCCTCAAAATTGGGATAATACCTCATTGCCATTTTCAGTCACACTTTAAAAGTCTTCAATGATTTTTTTTTTAAACCGGTGATTATCACATCTATCTATTCTAAACCATTTTTGAGAATAGGTATAAAACTTCCTAAAATACGCCTTAAAATATTTTTCAAGAAGACTGTTGAAACAAATTCTGCTGCTCAAAACAAATTCTAAGTACAAAAATATTTAAAAATCATGCCCATGAGGACCTTGGTGGAGAGCTGAAGTATATGAAAGTAATTCAGTATTTTTCAGATTGATGAAGAGAGTGGTCTCAGCTGATACAGCCAGAGAACAGACAACGAAGTAAAGGGTAGAAAAATCATGTAGAGATAGATGGTTTTGGGAAAGCAGATTTCTGGGTATGAAAAGGCTTCTAATAGTGAGCACAGAAACACCCTCACTTGATGCCAGCTGTGCTCTAGGAAGATGGAATTCCCTCCACATCTTTTTGTGATTAAAAAGGTTAGCACTAAAATCAAACAGAACCCCCCACATAAATATTATCCACCACCAACTTCTGTTCTTAGCAGACAGAATCCTCCTGCCTGCAATTTACTGAGGCAAGTGGGAGAGGTATTTCTTCTTCCAGTAACTAGACATCCCAAGGAGGTGAAACACTTTCTCTGAAATATGGCCCAAGCCACAGCTCTCCTGGCAGCAGTGAGTAACAACTTTGCTGGTGCAGCTCATATTCCAAATACAGTCAAAATCCAAGCTCTTTTGTAGTATCTTACAATGAAAGGGGAGGAATTCCTAAAAGAGTCGTGAGAGTAATCCCAACTGCTGTAACTCAGATCACTTAACAGCCAGCTATGATAATCTCCTCAGTAAATTAATATGGTTTGTTAAGCCAAACAAACTACAAAATAAGAAAGCTGTGACTGTGCCATGAAGATTTGCTAATCATGAACATCCATTTCAAGAACATTCTGAAACTCAGCCGAAACCAGCTTATTATGTCCTTTATTGGTGCTTTCAGAAGAAAAAAAATGGCCCACCAGCAACTCAGAAAAGTGAGAAAGTGGAACAACTGATGTCTGATACATCTTTAGAGAAAGACAGTGAAATTAATCATCATTGAGCTATTTACTCTAAGGCAATTGAAGAACAAAGATTAACCTAAAAGGCTTCATGTCCAGAAATACTGAATACTGCTGGCAGGTCTCAAGGAATGCTACCAGCACAAAGCCCTGTTCTCCTTTGTCAGCAAACTCTGTGCCACACTGGAATACACGGCAGTACATGTTAGTGTATTCGCTGAGATAAAACTAAACCATTATATAGTTACTATTATTTTGTGATTCTGTGGTGTGATTATGACTCTGTCTGCCTAACAGTACTTTACTACTTTCTAGTTTCTTTATGACTCAAAAGCTCAGTTGCACTGCTTTCCTCAGGAATAACTTTTGGTAAAGTCCATGAAGAACTTCAGTAAGCAATTCACAGTTTTAATCAGGAAAGTATTACTGGCATTACATTAATATTTTACAGTAATTTACATAAAGCATGAGAAAAGCTATCCATCTGCTATCACAAGACAAAATATATACAAAAGTGCATCACAGAAAAAGATGAAGACCTACAGCTGAAGCCCAACATAAATAAACGTAATCAATTTCCCAAGCTGACAGTGCATTGTAAATTATTTACAACATATAAATAGGTGAAACACTACGCCAGGTCCATTGAAAAAAACCAAAATGGCATCACAGAAAAAAAATGGCACAGCATAGCTTTCTATTACCCACACTACAACTGAATGAATGAAATGTAAGAGGAGATGTGCCAAGTTACTTGATACTTGCTAGTCAGCTTAATCAGATACTCTCAATTTCCTGCAGGATGGATAACAAACACTGTTCTGCTGCTTACTGCACACCACGTCTACTAAAATATTTTCTGAGGTAGAATGATCCCTAAAGCCATCTAATAACACAAGGGGTCTGGAACCACACAACCTGACATAATGTAAGAGAAGTAGGTCTAAATAAAAATAATTAATTAAAAGATATGCTCAAGGCATCACATGGGTAACTGAGATAGTAAATTATAAGGTTATGATGACAGATACCCAAGTTTCTGACTATCCTTCATTGTAACCCTACCATGCAAAAACCCAAAACCTGACTTCATGCTCCTGACTGCCATCTGCCCTTATCAAAAAAAAAAAAAAAAAAAACCAACCTAAAACTTCAGAAGAGTTTAAAAAGTAACACACTTTAAACAAAATTTCTAAAATCTATTTTTTTGAAGTGTCACCTCAATATCAGAAAGCCATTTTATTTTCAACAAACTGAAATAATTAAGAATAGAATTAATCCTTTAATGACATGCATTTCTGTGAAGAAAAGTTAATAAAGGATGAGCAAGATTATTGCCATGAAGAACAAAGGATTTAACAGAATTTTTGCAATGCTTGAATATTATTGAAAATACTATTAACCCCTTTATTGTTCAGGAAGATATATGCATGAGGTACTACTTACTTGCACAGCAAGCTGACTGAAAATCTTATTATCATCAGTAACATGATATTAATTTTCTGCCTAACTATATCCATTTTTCTGCCTAACTTTATTCATGTATTAGCACTGATATGCATTTGATTAATCATCATCTCAGTTGCTTCATCCAGCTAAATTTTTCATCCATTAGAGATGCATATTTTTAGGAGAAACTAGAAAGATTTTCTCTTTAGTTTTTTCTTTAATGAAGATATGCAGAAGAAAATAACAGAGAACCAAGAGACCATGAAAGCCAAGCCACCTCCCTTCCAGATTTACCCATAACTGAAATTCTTTAGCCCTTGCCCAAGTTACACTGACAATAAAGAAAAACTAGCCCTTTTTCTCTCCCTTCTAAAAGCTCATTAGATAAAATATAGGAAAAAAAAATACAAAAAAAAAAAAAAAAAAAAAAAAAAAAGCCAAACAACACAACCATTGTGACTTTCCTTGCAATAGCTAATATTTAGTGCTTTGTGAATTCCCCATTTTCACTGTATTCACTAATAAATTGCTTTCAAAAGAAATAAAAACAGACATGGGTGTTCAGGCCTGCTAAATAAAGTCAAGAAAAAACCTTAATTTTTTTAACCTCAACATGACTTCTCAGACCACTTCTTAAACTACTCACAAATCCTTAGAAATCAATATTTTCAATCAAGAATTTTACCTCAAAGTAATACAAATTTTAAATAATTGAACTTTTTGCAATTTCTAGCTCCTCTCTGCTCCATTTTTTGGCACTGATTTTCCTACTGTTTCAAAATAAAGCAGCGCACAAGATCCATTTCTTAGCACTACTTAGTTTCTTATTCCTAAATGAAAATTGCTCCCCATTTTTTGTTATTGCCTGGAATTTCTACCCTTCTATAGTCTCATATTTTTCCTCAAATTCCCAAAAATTTAAATAAAAACTTAAAAAAAAAAAAAAAAAAGAGAAATTTAAAAAAAAATTAAAGGAAAGTTTTCTTACTAAAAATCCCTCAAAATATTCTTAGCAAGACATTTATCGGTGGTACCTACTATCTCCTGTTCCTCTTCTAAAGACAATCTGGATAATATTGGGAAGGTCCTAATAAAAGAAGAGCACTCTTTGTGTTAAGTAATTTTGTCTAGTCAATTCTCCTTCAATAGCTAGTGTCCAATGTATTTAAAAAATATATATTGATTATTTTAACTTCCAGAACGACACAAGCATAAAAATTTGCACTTACAGTATCTAACATACCAGAAAAACTTAGGGATGCTAAATATTCTAAATTGCTAGATACATTCTTTCATATCACATAGCATAGTCATGCTCCTTTCACAAAGATTATTTTGTGTCTGGGTTCTTCCAGCTCCTCTCTTCTTCCTTCCCCTTGGCCTCATGCTACCCAGTCCCTCTGTGCTATGCCCAGGATCCAGGCAAAGGGGAAGTCCAAGGACCAGGTGTGGTTTTTTACTAGGCAAGCTTGAGCCAGACCTCTTGCAATAATAGAAAATACCCAACCTGGAGACATGGGAATACAGTTGCTTCCCTCGTCATCACAGGAACACGCTGTACAGAAACCACAGTCCCATGACTCAGAGCACATCTCAACCAAGAAGCTCTGAGATGATCCTCTCTCTCTCCACTGAGCACAGGGAACATGAAACTACATTCCTAACTGCTTCTTGACATTTCCTTCTCCCTATGCAAGCTTAAGTCCATCCAATCCAATTGTGCCTTACTCTCTTTCACTGTCCTTTTGATTTTTCATGCAGTCTGTGCTTTTCATCCCACCCTGTGCCAGAATAGGATTTTGCCTACTTCCTCCTCTACACTAAGTGCCCACTATTCTGTTGCTGCTCAAAGACAGAATGTGAATACCAGGAAAATAAAAATTCAAGGAGTTTTCAAGGAAGTTGTGATACTCTCTTTTTAATCTTGCCAGCAGTAGTGAGAGGACAGACAACTTCACTGAGGGGAGATATGCATAATACTTCCTGTCATACCCTGAAAGTTATTTTTTTCCTTTGTTTTATAAATATTAAGGTATTAACACAAGAATTTTCAGTGTTAGAATCATGGTTTGAGAAAGTGCTATTCACAAATAAGTTACAACCTACATACTCCCAGATTCTAGAAGGAAAGCATATCAAAATCAAAATGCTTCCCACAGAAGAAAACTGAGAGAACCGTCAGGCTGTTTTCTGTGGCATTCTTTGGATACATTTTCAGTGATTCAGTTAATTAGTAGCATTGAGTCTGAGCTCTATTTTTCAAAAGTTAAGCTTAAAAGTAGTATCTTACCTTGTATCTCTAATGAGAGGTGCACTTCCCAATTTAAAACAGATCTTTTCCCCCCCACAAGATGTTTGCCTTAAAGAAAAGCTTTCTGCCAGATCAAACCCTGGAAAATAGAACACAATATGATACAATTTAATGGAATTTAAAAACCATAAGTAAATAATCATTTTTTAGCATACTTGAATACTAGCATATTGGCATTTCTAGAATAGAGACTGACAAGCTATTTTGAAAAGTAGAACTTGAAGTCAGAGAAATTTTCAATATTCCTTTTATTAAAACTATTCATGCAAAATTCACTTGGTAGATGACTTTAAAACCTGAAAAATGAATTTGTTAGTTCTTCTATTGTCCGAATTGATAAGAATGCAGGATGATTGAGAAAAAACCATGGAAATCAGTGTGGCTGCTGAACTTTAACCATTACTTTTGAGGAAAAACATGTTCTGATTTTAATGTCACCTTCCTGAGAGCAGCAGCAGCTTTTGGTGCTGGAGGTGGCATTCTGTCCTAACCTTTTAATTTTAAAGCCAGCTTCAGTCAGACTATGATTGCATCCAGTAGTCATTACCAGCTAATTAATACAGATATCCACATTAGCTTGGTCATTTACCTGATACAGCATGACTGTCTCTGTGGATTTGTTTGAGATGACGGGCAACTGTTTTCATTAAAGGACACACAGCACCTTTAAGAGAACAGAGTTCATTATCTATCATAAAATGTTATCAGACTAACAGGAATTGAACTATCATGGCAGTTATGGCAATATTGACAGAAATGGTGGGGTGTTTTGTTTCTTTAGGATATGAAAGGTAGAAATAAATAAAGTTAGAAAATCTAAACAAGAGCAGATTTTATACCACACTTCCAATAATATAAGCAGATAGAATTTGTATCACATTTTAATTCAGCTGCCTGTGGTTAAAGTTCTTATAAACAATATAGCCAGAAGAAAACCATTAAATTCTTACCATGCTGTTTCCATTTACAAAACTCTTCAAAGCAGTAATGTTTGTTCCAAGTTATTTTTGTATTTCTTACTGTATCACTTAAAAATAATTTCCTCCATTCATGAATATGAAACAAAATTATATTTTGGGGAAAAAAGCTTCAAAATTAAGTAGGGGAGTAAGTCTGAACAAAAGTATTTTGGTAAGCAAAGAGAATATTCTAAAATGGAACATGGTAAACTGAGGTTAAATCTAACTGAACCCTTAGATAAGACACTGTATTATTAATCAGCAATATTAGTTATTATTACTTTTTACTTGCATTAAGTCCTTTATGCTCCTTTTTTACGGGGTTAGAAATAAGGCTCACTATTTAACAGATTTTGCAAATAGCCCTTCTAAATCCTAAAAATCTAGCAAATCAAAGATGACAAGTTATTATATTTGGCCTGTCAACTTATCAAGCACTGAGCTTTGTGAGCTGATGCAATTTAGAAGTTGCCCAAGGTGTATCTGAAGCTGTTGAACAGTGAAGGTCAAGGTGCTGTCCAAAGCATTAGTTCAATTAAAAAAGTAAGGAGTGTCCTACCATTAACCTGGAAATCATCTATAGTGAAATGTTTCATAAGAGCATCCAGACCAAACACTGGTATGAAAAATAACTATATTTTTTATTTTAAAGCATGTGAAATTTGTCATTCATTCTAGTTGTTATTTAGAAAGCATATTATCCTTCAAAACTCTTAAATACTATTAAATTTCAGTATTTGATCTAGATTAAGAATGGCTAATTGGAAATAACTAGTAAAAGTGAAACTATACAATACAATACAAATATAAAGACACCTCCTGATAATATGGTTAATGAAAGCTATGCCAACTCTTTAAAGAATAGACTGGTAAAACACTTGGGTTTTAATTTTTTTTTTTTTGTAAGATTCATTCAGTTCCATGTGCTTCACATGTAAAATTACAGTTACAACTAACAATTGACTACTACAAATACATCACAGATAAATTAATTTACTTCTAAGGCCCTAAGGGGGTAAATTTTTTCTTTCCCTCATATAGATCCATAAATAGTGGATATGCACATTTTTCACTGTTCAGATACAGTTTCATGATAAATGAGACAAAACATATATATGAAAAACTCTGTAAATTCCCTCTCCCCTGAAAAGACACCAAACTGTAAAGAATATTCATGTTGAAAACTCTGAAGTGAAATCTTTCATAATTCTTGTTTAGCAGGAAGTTTTATACAGTAAGAAAAGCATTTGCTGGAATTACACAGCAACATAGCAATTTCAATACACCAGTTAACAGATACACACACGGGATGGGACAGAAACAGGTTCACCTTAGATACCCTTCAGTTTACAACCCTCAACCTTCAATCAAATACAGATTATTGAGCTATAGAATTCTATATACAGCCACTCTAAAACAATTAATATTGTTAGTGTACATTTACATAACTATAGATCTAAGAAATAACCTGGTATAAAGAAAGCCATTTTTGCTGAAGTCACAGAAGAATGTCAGACATATGTGGACAGAAGATTTCTTAAATCTATGTGCTTCCTAAAGGCTTTTTTCAAAACTATTCAATAAATTTCAACTCAGATTTTCTTTTTGGTTACAGACTTGACAGTACTTATAAGAGCAGACAGAGCTTACTTATTGCTGATTTCACCCTAAACTGATGCAAGCTTTGGAGAACCTGGGACACAAGGGTGCTTTTTTTTTTTCAGCATTAACTGACATGAGCGTTGAGCAGTGAAAGACTAGAAAGTTCGAGCCTATTCCCCACAGCCACTTTCTTCCAAGTCCAAATAAAGACTCAAGCCTTAATTTTTGTGTTATCCAGATAATAGCAATGATTCCTCACATGCCACAGACTGGACCATGGACCTATTTTTATCAGTGGCATAACAGTCACAGCACAGACAGGCCATTTAAGTGTTAGTTATTTGTTTGTATTCCACATCCCACCCCAGAAGAACTGAAAGAGTTACAGTGAATCTTCTACTGCACGCTGCTGATGCCCTCTTTCAGTTCAGTGATATCCCTTTTACCAGAGAGCCAAGGGAAAACTCTCAAACAAGACCAAACCCTCTCCATACCAAGACTGACAACTTTCATTACCATAGAGTGATGAAAATTCTTTCTGCAGTTACAGCTTGTATAGTTAACCTCTTCCACGATTTTTAGTACTGCTAGCAGATCCTTAAATTTTATTTAGTCTGAGACAAATATATGGGCAGCTGAATGACAAGGTCTACACTAAGATATTCAGGAAAGAAAAAGAACAAAATAAACCCTTACTGTCAATCCAGTGGGAAACCAAGAACCTGGCCTGTTAAAATACATTACTATAAAATTCATTAAATAGTAAGAATAACAAGCTTACATTTATACACTAGATTGCTCTGCACATTATAAAACTTTATTTATGTGGACTGAATTTAAAAATTCATATAAACCAGTGATATCAAAGGTCAAGTTAACTTACCTTTAAACTAATGAGCTTACCTACCCATACAAAAAATTTGGCCTGGATCTTTATAAATCAAAGAGTCCTAGCTATGAGCTAATTAATATAAAATCAATCCAGTAATACTGAAAATATTAATTTATGCAGACCAAGTAGGTACATCACAGATCATTGTCTTCTCTGTTACCACTAAGATTAGTAAGAATTTTTTTTAAATAACAAAATAAAAAATTATTTAAAAAAGATTTCTAATATCATTAAGAAAAAAAAAAAAAAAAAAGGCATTGCATCTAGACATATCTGTTGCAACATGCAACGGCACATTCCAAATTCCTGGAATGATCAGGACACCTGTTGAAGCACACTGCAACTTCCATCTAGGCACCATGCTCAGCTTTCCATTCCATGTGAACGAGGATAGAAGAGATTGTGGTGTGTGCTTTAGTTTCCCTCTTACAGATATCTCTTGTGTGCACCTGCTAAGTAGGAACTCTAACTTCCAATAGGCAGTCTTGGCTTGTCCAAATTAGTGTAACCTGTCATGGCTGGATTCACTTCAAAATTACTTTATAATTAAACTTCACATTCAGGTGAAGTTTCTAGCTGCCATCTACCACCACTGACACGCACATTGCAAAGGCACTGAAGCTTCCATCAGTAGCCATGGCCAGCCCAATGAATGTGGCCAAACAGCAAAGCCCAACCTAATGTACCCCACATCCTGAGTCAACTCAAGCTTCAGGCAGAAATCCATATTACCCAAGATTTTTCTCATACTCTTACTAGATCAGGCTTCATAAACACATAGACATAGGCAACCTCTTCAGAGCTAGCCACACACTTGCAAATATTAGCAATGATATCCAGTGAGTCCACTTCAAATGTATTCATACTGAAGATAAGCAGATCCAGCTGGCTTGCTTTCAAATAAGGTCAAGAATTCAGATTTCCTACATGTCTGTAGCCTCAAGTGTACAGGCACCAGGAAATAAGATATGGCTTTTTTTTTTTTTTTTTTTTTTTTTTGTATTCTGTTATTTTACTCTGCAAAGAAGATTATATTACATTCTATGTATATGTTAATTAAGACAAGGGTGGGAAGAATGAAGGGAACATGATACAGTTAAAGAAGTCAACTTCAAGTCTGGTGACTATTTAGATGGTTATGAAGTAACGTAACAGCACTGGCAGGCAGAAGTAAGAAATCCAAGCAATGGAGTTCAAGGATTAGGATACTCATGATAGACCCTTGGAGAGCTATATTCTCCCATGAAGAAGAGTAAGTAGTCAAAGCAAGGCAACCAGTACCACTTCACCAAGGCAAATGTTGCATGGCTATCTTGGTGGCCTTGTACAACGGAGTGACTACAACAGCGGACAAGGGAAGAGCTATGGATGTCATCTGGATTTCTGCAAGGCCTTTGATATGGTCCCCACAATGTCTCTGAATTGTAGAGGTTGGGATTTGATGTGTGGACTGCTTGGAGGATGAAGAATTGGTTGGACAGTCACATCCAGAGGGGAGAGGTCAGCTCCTCAATGTCCAGATGGAAATCAGTGACAAGTGGTGTCCTGTTTGAGACCAATGTTATTTAATTGATTAATGACATAGATGAAGGGGTTGAGTGCACCCTCAGCACATCTGCAGATGACACCAAGCTGAATGCTGTGTCTGACACACCTGAAGGACAGGATGGCATCCAGAGGGACCTGGACAAGCTCAAGAGCTGGGCTCATGGGAATCTTGTGAGGTTCAACAACATCATGAGGTGCTGCACCTGGGTCAGAGCAATGCTCAGTATCAAAACAGGCTGGGGGTTGAAGGAATTGAGAGCAGCCTTGATGAGAAGGCTTTGAGAATACTGACGGATGAAAAGCTGGGGATCAGCTGACAGTGTGTGCTCACAGCCCAGAAAACCAATCGTATCCTGGGCTACATCTAAAGAAGTATGGCCAGCAGATCAAGAGTGGTGATTCTGCACAGAAGTTCTCGTGAGAATCCCCCCACCTTGACTACTGCATCCGGCTGCAGGGCCCCAGCACAAGAAAGACATGGACCTGATGGAACAGGTGCAAAGGAAAGCCACAAAAACGATCAGAGAGCTGGGACATCTCTCCTTAGAGTTAGGATTTTCAGCCTGGAGAAGAGAAGGCTCCAGGGAGATCTTACTCCAGCCTTACAGCCAGTGGGCCTGTAAGAAAGATGGGTATAGACTTTTTATCAGGACCTGTTGTGACAGAACGAGGGGTAATGGTTTTAAATAAAAGCAGTTAGATTTAGACTAGACTTAGCGGTGAAACAGTGGAACAGGCTGCCCAGAGAGGCTGTAGATACCCTATGCCTGGAAACATTCAAGGCCAGGTTGGATTGGAATATCAGGAATATGAATACATTGTATATGAGAGCTACTGTAGAGTCATTATAATGATTTGGACAAGTATCTAGCCATACTAAAACATTAAAACCAAAAAGCTGAACTGATTTGCCTATTTGAAATCACTTACTGTATTTGGGTTAAAGTGCCTATCTAAAACCATGACCCACAGCCAATACTTTTCACAACACATTCCATGTCAAAAGGCAAGGAAAATTCACCATGTCTGACAGTTCCAGAACTTTGTTTATACTACATTTTTCATGGATTAGCAAGTGACTTTAAAAAACAGTAATTGTAAAAGAAAGTTGAAAATGAAGCAATGATCTGAGAATGAGACAGAAAACTCATATTCTTAATATAAAGCATTCAGGAATGATCAAATTATAACTTCATGTGTCACTATAGAAAGAGTTTACATCCACACTCAACCCCCAAATATTCCCAATAATAATAAGCTGACAACATGAAGAAAGTATTCTTGCAGTTAAATCAAAAATATGCCTGTGGAAAAGTCCTGAACTCTCTCCCCTCAGATTTGCTATACTCCATCATGAGAAGGGAGCGCTTCCTTCTAATGAACACTATGCATATCAAAACATGAGAACTAAAAGGAATCCTCTATGTGAATCTAATGCTCACTGGCACCCTCAGAGCCTAAGGAGGACTGCTCCGAGAAAATCCAGCATGCTCTCTCAGCCTCTGACTCATTTTTCAATACTGGTGTTTATTTATTACAATATTGGCCTGGTGAATACATTACAAAGTATTTTCAGCATGCCTGCTCAGAAAGCTCTCCCCTACATATGCACACAAGTCAATCCTTCCCCTAACACACTTCTTCCTCTCACCACCCTCAAATTAACTCTAGTCTACCCTTTTCCATATGTTGTTGAAGGAAGAAAACCAAAAAGATTGTCTAGGCAGATACTGAAGGACAGATGCTGATTTAAACAGAGCTTGTACATGGGAGGGAACAAAGGCCCAAGAAAGAGCGACTGAATGGAAGATAGGAAAAACAAACAAAAAAACCCTTTAGATATTACTCTTTCCATGAAGAATGTACATTTCAAATTTATAACAGATTCATCTGTATACAAATAATCAAACTGGAGCAAGAGGACTCAGTTCAGCTGAACAGAGCAAACTAACAAAAGGTTGGCAGAAAGATTTGTACCACTTTTACTGCTGCTTCACTACTGGGTCGATTCTTTCCCAACTCCTGGTTTCTGGTCTATAACTTGCATTTCTTTTCTGGACAGTAACCATCCCTGCAAACTCTAGTAGAGTCTGTTTCCTGTTATCTACTGGAGTTTAACTCTGGGCTTTACTCACACACCTGCTGTTGGCAGAGCTGCTCAAGCTGCCAGCTACCGGCTTGTTATTCCTCACCATCTGCCTGTACCACCACAAACTGAAAAAGCCTCTTTAAAGTGCACACCCTCATTATTCATAGGAGAGGTTCAATCTCTCCTTTTCTTCCTAGTGGTTCAGTTGGACCCATATTTGATTCATTAGTGGCAATCAGGCTAAGGGAAACTGCAACTTCCCCGCTGGCTGCTTAGCTCCAAACTGCTAACAGAATGTAACACACAGTTCAGATACCCTGTTTGTTCACAGTTTACTGTATCTGCCACATCTTCTGTGGCTGGCCCAACTTTTACTAATGCATCATTTCATTAGGAAAAAAAAAAATACAAAAAGAGAGACAATGCTTCCTGGAATTTTTTTTTTTACATTTTTCAATCTTTATTGCTAGGGTATTTCTGTACCACTTTAGCACTTTAAAAAACTTCCCTTCTGCAACCCACCACCTAGCAATGACAGAATAAACCCTATTTTTCTTCTTTCAGACAGAATGATTTCGCAGCTATGATGCAGCTTGCTCTCTCAGAGGGGTTAAGAATAATTCATCAGCAGAGCACTTAGCTCACTGCCCTAAAAATATAAAAAGACTTTGACTTAAATTCTGGCTCTTCACAATGCATTATTATTACCTCAGAGCCCACACATTACACTGATTATTTATTCATTATTACTACTTATAGTTTGCAGGGGTAGTTAAAAGGATTATTTTCCTAGCCGTGGACTTTAAATTTCTCGGGCCTAAGTTACAAATGGGTTATTGAGATTCAAAGTTGTCGTGTGTGTGTGTAGTTTCTATTATCTTTCAAAAGATTTCTGGAAAGGAACAGCATTACTAAGAGTTAATTCAATTTTTGGGGAAAAAACCCAACTCAATTTGAATAGCAATAAACATGTTCTCTTTGCTAATAATTGTAGGAAAATTATAGTAAGTTGAAGTACTTCCTGAGGCTAAGTAACTCTAGAAAACCGATGTTCTATGTTTGACAAGCACATATGATGTGTCTTCAAGACACAGTTTACCACACTCTGGAGAGTTAATGTAGAGTTTAAGTGAGAACACTAGATAACATGTGGAAAGTAAGAGAAAGAAGAAAACAGAGAAATATGAGAAAATTTGCAGAAGACAAGTAACAGATTTTAAGTTAAACAATATCTTTCTATTCCTTTCCCCCATCTTTTTAGGAAAAAAGGGGTTTTTTCACTCTGTGAAACATATGACTCAGTCTATGGATTAAGTATGGGGTTAACATGAGCATTAGATTGTTTCGGTCAATGTGATAACTTGTCTGATCTAATAAAGCCACATTATTTTCTTCACAAAAGTTTTGCAAACTCTGATTTATAATCTTGTTTTATATGGCAAGAAAAAGAAAAAAAAAAAAACACAAAACAAAACTCCTAGGAACTACAATTACCTCCAAACATGAATCTTCCAAGCACAGGAAGCAGAAAGGCCACTTTGGAACTGCTTCAAACTTAGTTTGTTTAAGAAAACAGATTTAAAAGAACCTTGTGCAATTTTTATCTGTTCATATTGTTTAATTTCTATGTGGTCTTGTTATTTGCTAAATTTTTTTCAGTACTTAGATTTACACCTTTGGTCTGTGATGGGCAAGAAAAGTGGAACTACCTGTCTGGTCACTGACAGCCACAGAAGTAGAACCAGGAAGGAGGAAGACTGCCATAGAAAGCCAAACTATGCAGGATCCAGTGTACTTCATCTCCCCCTGGACACATGTGAACAAACAGCTACAAATCTGAAACAAGAAAAAAACCTTATTCAGAACAATCTCATCTTATTCTTCTCACCTCACCTTGTCAGAAAACTATAAACAAGAACTTCTTAACTGTGAAGAGGAAGTTGCCTGTCACATACAAGTGTATAATTTATCTGTTTAAGCAGTTACAGAAAAGATTTATGCCAGTTTGGAAATAAATGATAAATATACTTCTTTTTATTTCTTTATTATTAAACTCAGAAGTAGCATATACTAACTCGGAGATATTAATCATAAAGGTACTGACTGTTCATTTCATTAGTAATTATTAATTTTCTTTTCTATTTCTCCCAAAATTATTTATCAGTGTTCAATACATTAGCTAAACTATTTGGTGTCACAACACTTAAGAGTCACAGCTGAAGTAGCCCTCAAACGGAACAAAGGCAACATGCAATTATTTGAGTTTAACCACAAAAGAAGCCACAATGGGTATTTCTCCACCTCGCAAAGTGCCTAGAGCAGCCAATATTGAATTTCCAGTTTAAATCTCACGAAAGTACAGGCGTCAACAGCACAAACTGGTACTGTCATTGGAGGACAAAAGCTTCTTTTAAGTCAATTGTGACATATAAAAATACACATTAATTTGATGAAACACAGAAAACGTCTAATATTTTTCTAATCACATTTCCTGTAAGAAAAGCAAATCGCTTACTAAGATGTAATTTTTATAATTATTTTCGCAATGCACCTTATTCATCATCAAAGCTATTCTGCCATGCACTGACAGCAACTACATCATGATTAACTTTTCTAGCCTTCCCACCAGCAGCAAAGCGAATTCACGTTCCAATAAATTATCATTTAATTTCCTGCACCTGCTTTACGAGCAGGCATCGGGAATTCAGGAGAGCTGCCGCTCCGGAGGTCTGGTTCTCTGAAGGGCTCTGATCACCAACACCGCCACCCCCGGGCACGGGTCCCCTCCCGCCGGCCGCTCCGGGAGAATCCAGCCCGTGGAGCGCCCCGAGCCCGCGGCAGCGCGGATCCAACTGGGCAGCGCCGGCAGCCCCGCTTCCCTCGGACCGGCCGCGTTTGCCGGAGGGAGGGAGAGAGGGCTGAGCGCTCCGCCGGGCAGCTCCGCCGGGCAGCGCCCCCGCCCCGCTGCCGGAGCCGCTCTCCAGCTCCGGGCTCCGCGCTCGCCCCGGCCCCCGCCCCGGCTCCCTCCGCCGCGCCCGCCCCGTCCCCGGCCCCTGCCTGCAGCGCCGGCGGCCCGGGAGCCCGCCAGGGGAGCGCGGGAGTCCGCAGAGCCGGCGAGGGCAGGCGGCCGCCGCCGCTTCCTCCGCAGCCCCGGGGCGGAGCGGGGCCGGGAGCCCGCCCGGCCGGCGGCGCTGCGAGCAGGGCACCCCGGGCCGCGGGGCGTGCGGCGGCACCTGCGCCGGGCCCGCAGGTGAGGGAGGGCGAGCGGCCCCAGGGGCTCGGCTCGGCCCGGCCGCGGCATCCCGGAGCTGAGCCGCCCCCTCCCCAGGGCAGTGCCCGCCCGAGCCGCGCTCACTCACCGTGCTCACTCACTCACCGTGCACACTCACTCACCGTGCTCACTCACTCACCGTGCACACTCACTCACCGTGCACACTCACCGCTCTCGCTCACTCACCGTGCACACTCACCGTGCACACTCACTCTCCGCTCTCGCTCACTCACCGTGCACACTCACTCTCCGCTCTCGCTCACTCACCGTGCACACTCACCGTGCACACTCACTCACCGTGCACACTCTCCACTCTCGCTCACTCACCGTGCACACTCACTCACCGTGCACACTCACCGTGCACACTCACTCTCCTCTCGCTCACTCACCGTGCACACTCACTCACCGTGCACACTCACCGTGCACACTCACTCTCCGCTCTCGCTCACTCACCGCGCTCCCACCGACTGCGCGCAGCCCACCCGGCGCGCGCGCTAATTGCAAGGTAGGTTTTTAAATGTAAATATATGCGCAATCAGCATTGTGGCAACTCGCAACAGTTTAATCAGTTTTGTGAATTGCTGCTCATTTAGCAGGGCTGTTTTTATTTGCATATCTTAGCATGTACCTATAGTCGCCCAGTAGCTTGTACAATGTATCTACACAATCATGAGCAGAATACTGTAGCACAGGCTGGTTGCAGTACGTTAAAAACTTACGGTATATATCATGTTTATACAAGACAGAGTTAATATCAGCAATGATAAACTTAAATGACAGTTCTGGAAATCAAAACCCAAAACCCCTGAACAAAAACAAAACAAGCCAGGAATAGTGTAGAGTGCGTGAGTGTGCCCATGTAAGATGTTTAGATAACTGACTACAAATAACGAGTGGCTTACCTTTAATTTTTTTATTGGTGTGTCCCCCAGAAGCACTGAAAATGCCTGTACAGAGCTGCTGTAGTGCAGAGGAGTTGCTGGAGTGAGTCTCCAGAGTGGTAGAGGGGGATGCAGCTCTGTCCTTATTAGTCTCACAGCGTGACCCTCCCACTCAGTGAGCACAGAATACTCTGCAAGAAAGAACAAACAGCCGCCCAGACGCAGATTTTACATAATCATATGTGTACATCCCGTCAGGTAACAATGTAAGAAATGTTTGGGGTTATTTTCTCCTTCCCCCTACCTCTCTAAAAAGCACTCTCTGAACAGTTCCATAAATTAGACAGCCATGGTACAAATGCATGAATGAAAGAGTATCTTGTTTCTAGCTGTGAAGAACCAACTATGTACATTATTACACTGGCAGAAACTAGTTTTTCTCTTTTAAGTGTAATCATACTTTAATTTTATATACTTTTATATACTTCATCATAAATTTAAAAATCAGCCATGCAAGATATCAAGAGAGTACACCTGTTTATGGCACTAATGCTGTAATGCATAGTGAATTACAGAAATTTGTTTTGTCTTTTAAAATCTATCATTTACAAACCTGAATGTTCTTGCACTTGTAATATCATCTGTCTGTGATGAAATGGTGAGACTGAGCACTGCCACTGGCTCTTATCTGAATGTGTCAAACTGCACTTTTGGCAGGTTCTCCAAGTGTGCTTGTGGCAGTTTTCTGTATTGCACTTCAAAGATGTGGGCCAGATAGAAGGACAGAGAGAAGTAAAACAACCAGAAACAGATACACAGAAGACAGAGAGTAGGGCTTACATATATCATTTATTTATTCATTTATTTATTTAAGACATATTTTACCATTTCCTAATTGAATTATTCTGATGGGAGAAAAAAAGGAAGGTGATCATATAAAAATGTATCAGCTTAACATCAATTTAGCAAATTAGTCTTCAGATCAGAAAATATATCGGGTAAACTTACTTTACCCTCAGCCCCCATACCCCAAATCCTCCCACCCACTCAGCAAATTTTGGAATGTGTTTCCTCATTTCAATCAAGATAACTAGCCAGGATAACCAACAAATCGCATGGAAAGACATGATTATCTTCCTGGTTTGAATTTCAAAACAGTTGTTGTTCTTCCCAACTTAGAATCATGAGAGAAAGATGAAATTGCAGCTTATGTACACATCTGCTGGGGTGTTTTATTCCACAGCTTTGCCACAGACTTGTGGTGTAACTTTAGGCAAGTCACACTTCTTGCTAGCTCATTCTGTAAATTATAGAAAGTAAAGCTGTCTTACCTCTCAGGGTGAGGTGCAAGAGCCCAAGCCCAATCCCACAGCTGATAAATCATCAGAGCACTCTTCTTCTCCTTCAGACTGTTCACTTGATAAAGGCTTCAATGCTGAGCCCTAATTCTGTGTTTCAGAGTTGTGAGATCCTCAGTTAAGAGACCCTTTGTAAAAGCTCTGCCTCTAGTAAAAAGCATCATATTTCTTTTTTATTTGAGAAGAACTGCATTTCTCATTGCTCTTTCAAGCTACAAAATTCTATTTTTTTTTTTTACTTTATTTTACGTGTCCTAAATACCTGGATTTATCTACCTTACATGAATATAAACAGTCTCATTAATTTAATCAAATATAAGCTCTGAAGTAGCTAAGTATTTTAATTGCATAAGAGTTTGCACATACAATCAATTTACCCTTTAAATAAATATTTCTGCCTCTTAAAATTTCAGTAATGCTTCAAGGTCCAAACCCAAATACGGTCTTCATTTCCTGTGAAGCAATAACGAAACAATTCCTAAACCAAGGATGTTGCTTCCCTTGGAAAATACTGACACTACAAATAGAAAACTACGTACCTTATTTGGACCATGTCAACTTTCAAAAGCACTTTGCATCTTCATGAAAGTAGTAAGCAGAAGAATGAGAAACTGCTACAACCTTTCCTGACTAACACATACTCTGCCTGTACTCTGGGCCAGATCTTCAGCTGAGCAGGATTATTCCAGCTCTCATAAATCAAAGGAATTACAGTGATTTATAGTAGTTGAGGAGGCACCACCTTAGGGACTGCCATCATATGCGTTTGTGGACAATGCTGTTCATATCACTAAAAACAGCTCAAATGACTAGTGATGTGAAAATTTGGAACAAGAAAAATCTTACTGTTTAAAAACCTTTGTCATGACCTCCAAAAAATGGCTTCTCTCTGCCTCCTGTAGTACAAGAAGCAAAGCCACAACTGGTGACACATCTGTTGTTGCCAGTAACAGCTTAGAAATCCCAAGCACTTCCTCACCTGCAGTTACTGATGCACTCCAGAGAAAATGCCTATAGATTATCTGCTTTGAATCTGGGAAGTACTGGAAATACTGACAATCTAAGCTGAAGCAGCAGCAGTAAGTAGATGATATCCCATCTTATCTTTGCAGCAACACATTTTCCCAGATATCTCAGAGTTTAGCTAAAGCACACAGAAGACAGAATTAGACCCAGATCCTGGAAAGAGTCAAGGCAAATACATCAAGAAACAGAAAGTAGAGAAATTTAGGTTTGAAGCCATACTTAGCACAGACATGCAGAGAACGTTCCATCTCCTGTGCCAAGGCAAAACTGCTCCACTGAACAGCTTTTACTACAACTGCAGTTGCAGGCAAGATGCAGGGGGAAAGGTAAGAGAATTTGGGGCTAAAGCACTGACTTATTTTTGTAGAAAACTTTTCTTTATTGCCAGCACCCACTTTCACCCTTTGTTTCTTTTTTTGTCATGATTAGATATCCAAACCAGCCAAGTTGCATAATTCACTCTGCCTGTGCAGTGTTAACAGATTTGTCTCCATCTCGTTAGACCAGCATTTTAAACTGTTGCTTACAACAACACATATATGCAGGAACGAAGCTGTAAACTTGGACAAAACTCTTTAAAAGCAGCAGTATCCTACTTGAAAAAAATGTTGTAAAAGGAGATTAATTTGAAACACCCCTTACTACACAATTTCCCACTGAATGTAGTGCTCAGTGTATTTCTGTTCCATTGTGTAAGCCCTTATGTGGCATTGTTCCTTGCCAGATGATCCTTTCTGCCCTCTGCAAGATTTGCCGGTCACGACAACTGCATTCCACTGAAGCAATTAAAATATAAATGCTTTTAAATACATGAGACTGAACTATGGTGAACTTAGACGAAACAGGTGGAATCCCAGCCCTGGGGAAGTTAATGGAAATTTTAACATTGATGTAAATGGAGCAAAAATGTCACTCAAATGAGGGCACTTTGGCAAAAACTACATAAAAAGGGAATTATTTATATGCATGTGCACACATACTAAGCACTCCTAAGCAGCAAAGTCAACAGAAAAGCTGGATGTCACTTTTTTTCTGCTATAGGAGACAAAAAGGAAAAAACCCAACTGCTACTTCTTCTACTGCATACTTAAACAGGACTCAGATTTTCAGTAGAGGGGCCAAAATAACTCAAAATATACAGACAGAATACTTATCATTATAGTTTTGGGGCATTTGTTGCCTTAGCTCAGGAATTTTCTCCACTCTTTGACATTTTATGACATGTCTTAAAATAACCAATTGCTAGTAAGTGTAATGGTATGGCAAACAAAAGAAAAAAAAAAGAAAAATCTTACATTCTTTATCTTGAATTCCAATGCCACTGATAAACCCAATCTCAAAAAAATAATCATTCATAATATTTAGTGTTATCTAAAGTCCTAATCTGTTCCAGATTTTTAATAGTGGCATTTTAATTCAAAAATATGCATTTCAAAGTAAATAAATCAATGTCATGATGTATTGCTTGTATTTACCAGTTGCAAACATGCCAAAAGCTGTATCATATGCTTTTAACAGTATTCATTAATATTCCAGAAAAATATGTTTCTCAGTATATACTACTCTTTAAAGTGTTAGTTCAAAAATTCAAAAGCTAAGTCATTCAAACCTGAAATACTTCAAGATTTGTAGAATTCAGTAAAACATCAGTCCAGGCTTAGAGAAACAATGCTAAGATTAGTAGCATTAAAATGTTCCTTATAGTAAAAGGCATACTTTCCGTTTTCTTCCTATGAATAGATATAGATATAAGTATAGGTATAGATATAGATATATAGATATAGATGATATAGATATAGATAGACATAGCCATACCCTAAACAGCTTGCCACAAGTTCTTTTGTTTCACAAACCAAAGACGTAGACAATAAAAAAAATTAAAGTTTATCACAGTTCTTCTTTCTCGCCTTCATATGGAATCTGCCCTACCTGTAAAGCAGAAGACACATGCCTTTTGGTGGCTTGTGTATTGCACAAGAAAAGGGAAGTGGTCAAACAGCTGACTGAGGAAGAGAAGAAGGAAGGTGATTTTCCAAGTCAAAGCACATCTTCTGGCTTGTTTTAGATTGAAGTATCCATATATCTTTATACACAACGAAATTATACACAATTATACACAATGAAAAAGTCATAGCCAGGTTTTAGGCAGCTTTGCTGGGAAGTACAGGTGTTTGCCCAATATTCCTGTATGAATACAGTAAAATCCTACACACAGTCTGAAAACATGTATAAATCTGTAAATGTGTTAATTTAAAATTTATATAATGCAAATATTAGGAAAAGGAAGGTGAAGAGCAAGGAAAAAGGTATCAGCAAAGTTTAAGATCCTCCAAATAGACTAGGCTGTATAAGACCTGCAGGTTTAATGGGCAGCATTATTTCAGCTCAGAGAACACTCTGTGCTTGTTTTCTGTTAACTTCAGCAAGATGAAGCATAGATTTTTAAATTGTAACAAATTTATCTAAAGTTTTCAAGTCTCCGTGTTAGCTGGTCTCCTACTCTTGTGTCCTTTCTAGCCAGCTAATTTGCCCAAATAGTATTTAAAAATGGAATACTATTATGATAAATAATGCCCTTTTTAGGTCCAGTTACAAAGAATTTTAAGTTTCAGAAAGTAATTTCTTTAAATTTTCATACTAACTGATATATAGTGACCATCAGTTTTATCAGCATAGTATCTCCAATTGTATTAACACATCCAGGATTCTGAGTTCATGCAAAGCTATTTACTATTATGCTATTTCAGTGCTCAGTTTCAGTACTGTCAAGCAACATAAAAATGAAATATTAAAATGACAAGTATTTTATTTATATTTATTGCTGAATAAATAGGCACAATAATCTAGAAAGTCATAATAAGTGCATATTTAATCTGTATCTCTGCATTCATGTACTTTACTTGCCTCTCATCTAGGAGTAATATTCTCAGCGTTTAAGCAATATGCTTTTAAGAAAGTAGTTTTGTAGATTTATGTGAGCTTGTAGCTTATGTAGAGCTATCTAGTTGTGGTCTCTGTTGTAAAACAACCCTAAATTCAATAACATTTAAAAGACTGCAGCGAGAAGTAAGACTGAAGTACATGCAAAAAGAGAAAAAAGAGATCTGGCTGTCACATGCCTCTGAACCAGCCTACTGACCTATACATATTGCAAGTCAACATCCTGTATCACCCTGTGTATTTACGTGTTTTTGGGACCTGAGGGTTTCAGCACTAATAGAAGATGGCAGTCCAAAGGGAGAACCTATCAGACCATGTTAGCATGACTGTTTGTGTGTTTATGCACTGAGATTCAAATCAATTCTCCTGTTTACTAGGAATGCAAGCTCCAATGTTACCTCCTAGAAAGGCCACTATTTAAATAAATGAAAGGTTCTTAAAACAAATGTAGCCATGTAATGTATCAAGAGTAACATTTGCCTCAATCTCTAAATTGTTTATTTTTGGCATGTCAAAACTGGTTTGTACACAATGGAGAAATTTAATTTTGGACCAAGACCAAGTGATTTAGCATGAACATGCCATTTTGATGAAGCCTGGAGTTGTTACAAACTGCTTTGGTTTCTTCCCTTTCCTGGTGAGTGGAATCCAGATAAATCTTGTAAGCAAACTGTGTACTTAATCTTGCCAATTAGCCATTGACTAATTGGGTTGGAACCAATTATTAATGCTGGAACAAACTATGTTCAAACATCTTAGACTGGCATCCTGCAACTGTTTAGTGAGGTTATATTTTTACAGGAGAAACATTTTCACATCCTGACCTCCTAGGGTAAGCACCTGATGGGAAGGGAAGGAAGGAAAGAAGAAAGGGAAGGGAAGAGGAAAGGGAAGAAAGGCGAGGAAGGAAGGGAAGGAAGGGAGGAAGGGAGGGAGGAAGGAAGGGAAGGAAGGGAGGGAGGGAAGGGAGGAAGGAAGGAAGTAAGTCCTGGAAATGGGTTGGAGGGCTCCAGGGATCTTGGGTGGTTTTAATCCTCCCTTACAGTCCATGCCAGCTTCTTCACCTCATTCCAATGCCAGTGCTGTACTGCATTGTACCTATCTCCAGGAGCCAAGACATTTTTCCCAGAAAAGTGCTGTCTCATCTGCATATGCCTCCCCCCTCTTCTCCAGCTACATCTTATTCTTTCTTACAGTGTATTATTTCCAACAATCCTTGGTTGGTTGCACCCCTATCAGTTCATGAGACATACACGAGCTCTTTATCTTCTGGGCATCTACAAGGGGAAGACAATTTCACAAAGAAGCAACTCTTTTTATAACAAAACTGTGTTTGTCCAAATTTTTTTTAGTATGAATAATCATAGCTTGACATGCTTTCAAACCTATTTGTGAAGAAGTAATTCTGGTTCATGTGTTAAAACAAAAAGATTTGTTAAAAAAATAAGAACTCACAAAGTGTTCTAGGACTGAGTTCCTCAAAGATTCATCAGTGACATTGAGCTTGTCTCTCCTATTTCAATATCATTCTATTTCCCAGGACTTAGAATAGATGTTACTTCTTTAAGGAACTGTTAATAATTTACAGATACTTCAGTGGTCTTTAGGGAACTTTAAAATTTACTTCAAGAGAGGATTTGATGCCTGCAGAATAAAATTAGAAAAAAAAATAGGTTAAAACAGAATACACTAAGCCTGTTGGCAGGAGTGAAAAAAAAACCAGCCAACAAATCAAGCAAACAAAATCCAAAAAACCCTAACCACAGAAGGCCTGTAAGAAGAAGAATGCATAACCAAAAACAAGAGCTTTCATGAGGCACACATTTATTCTTACACTGGGTTTATCATTCCCACTGAATTATTTCTTGCAATCAGAACCTGGGTTTGACTGCCAAATTAGACTAGCCTAGTTCCAAATGACAAATCTGGCAAGCCTCCTTCAGAGTCCTCCCTAGTACAGAGCTTTTCTACATAAATCAGTGGGAGTCTGAGTGTATCCCACGGCTGCCTGTGGTACATCACAGCAAACTCCTGGAGAAGTGTTACCAGTGCACAGAGAAAGAAGCTGTCTACATCCAAGCACACTTCTGCAATTACAGCAAGACAAAGGATTACACACACTCACTTGATTTTCTGTGTTCCTGCGGTGCGAAAACCACAGAGCTAATAAACCAAAAGTAGTTTAATCACAAGTTTAAATCCAGCTTTAAGTATTATCAGTTAGTTCAGGCCAAGGGAATTGTGGAAGTGAGTTATGCTTCTGTCTACATGTGTAAGCAAACAGCAACTGGGGTGAAACCTGAATGCAAGTCAAGTGAAGCACCTGAGATGTCAGAAACTAAAGGTGTAATTTCCCTTGGAAAATATAGATTTGGGGTTAACTGTTCTTTCTAAGTGTCTCTCTTGATTTTAGAGTGGCAGTGTTCTTAAAAATGAGTTTCTGAACTGAATCTGGGCATGGTTAAAGGTTTTATAGAATCTGTGAACTTTCAACCAGTTTAAATAAACTTTCAGACCAGTACAGCTTTTAGATATCTCTAGATAAGGTAGTCTTATGTACTTAGAAGTATTTATACTCTTTTTATGGCTAAAATATAACTACAAAATGACCTAGACTACTACAATACATTTTATAATTTTGTAAATTGTTCACAAAGTAAATTGGACTGATACTAATAAACTGAGTCAAATTGTATGTACAGAGGACTTAAATGAATATTTAAGTTTAAATGAATATTGCCTGCAGCAGACATGGTTAAATAAGAATTTTCAGTTACATCTACATGAAGGCCTTCCATTTACATTCAGAGCAGGTCTCCTCAAGAGTTTCATTAACACAAACTTACCTTGGCCTATAGCAAATATAATCTAATTTTAAAATATAATCTAACTTTATTATCTAAGATATGATAAAAATTTTGGTAGTATTATTTTCAGTGGAGGACTTCCTCTCCTGTGGTTTTATCAGAGTATTAAAGATAAACATAAAAAATTGTTAAAGAGCATCCTCCACTTGTATTTTAGATGGTCCCAGGCAATACTGAGAGGAAGTTATAACTTCTCAGATCCCCACCTTATGAAAATTTCTCATGTCAGAAGTTAATTCAGAATCTATTCTTAATCTCTGGTATTGCAATCACTTTCAGTTCAAAAACTGTCCCATCAAGCTCCCCAGTCCTCTGCCTTGCCTGCATGATGGCAGCTGTCTCTAGACTGGGGAGACAAGGCAAGGAAAACCATGTAAAGAAAAGGGGCAGGAGGCAGAATGAAATTTAGCACATGCAAGCTATTGCTGCTCACCTATGTAAACTAAGATATCTAAAATATAAAACATTGAATAATTTAGTGATTTCCTACTCTATCTTTGAATTATTTACCAGTATGAGAGTCAGGACCTGAGGCCATAAGACAAAAGTAAAGAAACAGATGTGAAAATTAAGATACTATGGTATCCTTTGATATAGGGTAGCCAAATGGGCTGGGCTAGATTCCTTTTCATCTCTTTGTCAATGAGACACAAACTAATCTTGCTGCAATCAGATTCATTCAACATCTTTCAGGATAGAATGCTATGCAAGGCCATTCTTTTTTAAGACGTTATAAATTTTAGAGTCTTGTAAGTTTTTCTGTTTATCGGTAAATGGAGACAAGAGTGAAGAATCATTATATGGTTCACTCCAGATGTGTAACTGCTCATGGACAAAAAAACACCCCTATAAATCAGACTCAAGGGCTGAATCTCGCTTTTCAGATCTATCCAAGGGGTATGCTTTTGATGCCTTAAGAAATATTTAATCCATAATTGAGCCATAATTATGGGGAGCTATAGTTTCCCCATCTTGCACCATATTTCAGCTTCTTTTCTCTGAAGTTGAAATATGTATTAAAATGTCTTCCTAACTTTGACAGTTGAGAAGTGCATTTGACAATGATTTACAGAAAACCTATCAGCATTAAGAAGAAGAACACTACAAGTCAGGAAAAAATGAAAATAGAAGAAACACCCTTTACTATTAAAATAGCACCATGAGAAACCCCCTGAAAAGAGCTTCATCAACTTAATTTCTGCTTAAATAACAGTGTGAAAAAAACCAAAGTCAGTATGGTTCATTTAAAAATGGAAACGTTTTAAAACATATTTAAAAAACCCTTATCTAGAAATAAATTTTTGTCATTCCTTTTCTTACTGTTTTTCCTGAAATAAACTTTCTCCCACAGGACTGATCCCAGTTCCATTAATGACCTTGCCTTCTGCTGTGAGATTTGCTTATGTTGCACATGGTTATTCTCTCCTGTGCTGCTTGCAAGATGCCACTGCTATATAGCTCCACACTAGGATCTCATTGGAAAGAATGACCAAAAGAGAACTAGAAAGCTAGTGCAAGTAAAACATCTCTGGTTTTCTGCTGAGCAGGGGAAGTTTGGTAAGCTTTTTTATTTAGAGTGAAATTTGGAATCCACTAACTCAGTATATACTTTGGCATAAACTTCATTTGGGCCAGAATGTCACACCTGCTTTCTGTGACTCCTCTTAGTGGCTATTGCTGTGAGTCAGGAGTGTTGGAGACCTCACTGAAGCCAGGATTTCACTCTAAACAGAAGTATGACCAATGCTTCCTGTCATCCTCAGAGAGCGCACAATTAGGAAATACATATACCAGAAAGAGACTGCTTGCTTGAGTATGATATGCTTTTATCTGTTTAATAGCCTTATGGTATCAGAAGTCTTGTTTCTGTGTACAAACTTAGGCCATTCTAAACTCTTTCTGAATAACAAAGATGGATTGATGAGCTTTTGTTTTATTTAACCTGGGGTTTTTTGCAGCAAAGCACTGTGGTTTTGTGGTAGGTGGGTTTTTTGTTTGGTTGGTTAGAGTCTTTTTCTGGAACCATTCCTGCTCATTGACATCAATAAGCAAGCAGAATGCTGGGATGGTGGAAGCTGACACAATGGCAGAGTTACACAATCAATACCATATAAAGCAGTAATGCAGCTACACTACTGCTACTTAACATTTCTTTCTGTTAAATCCCAACTTTTTTTAAATCATCCCAGTGTGTCTGAAGTTATTGTTACCTCCCTTAAAAAGTTTCAACTTTTCAAAATGCTGTATGCTGCTCAGTAAGGTTAGCCCTGCAGTATTTGCTCCCACAAATAAAACCTTATATTTGATTTCACTGCATCACCTTTTTCCTGGGCAATCTTTATCACCCTACAAAAATGGACATGCCATTTTTTTCATATCTACAGCAAGCTGTTCATAATGTTTCCCAGCTGAGGAAAGCAAAGCCTTGCACTCAATTTAATGATGTTTATCTAGCAGTAATATGACAGTTTTGCAGCAAGCCAACTGAGCAATCTCCAAATTTTAAGGTAATGTTCGAAATACATGTGAGAACATTATTTTTCTGACAACTGGAAAACTGGAATGGGAAAACTAGGATTGAGACAAATTTTGAAGTTGCTTAGCAATGTCTCATCTAACTTGTAACTACTTATTTTTCAAAATTATTTGATTAGCCACTACTATCAAGTAGGATAGTATGCTACTATCATTCAGAGCTGCTTTCTCTCATACAAAAATGTACACTGAGACCTTACTTGCAGACCTGCTTTACTTATGAAATCAGTCCAATTTTAGTGGCAGGCATATGAATACTCTCAAAAAACAGTATAGATATGTCTAGAGAACTCCACTGTGAGGGAGAAAATGGCTAGTAACCACAAAAATGAATGCTTTACATTTATTTAGAAGTCTGTCCTTTGGATGTCAGGTGTGTTTAAATAAAGTGCTCATATTTTCAATACATTGGTATAGGGTATTATTTGTTTGAATGATGCCAAAAATCAATGCAACTAAAACCCAAATGGAATAAAACCTGATAACACCTAAAATGGCTTGGACTTCAAAGGTGATCAGCATGAAACCACACATGAGCAAAGATGATGGTGAATGTAGTAACAGTCATAATACAAATGCTTACACATTGGAAAATGTTTTAAATCAACCTGTATAATGCTAGAAAACATCACACTCTAAGTACGCTACTTAAAAGAGTACAAAAATACAAATGAACTAATTTATGAAGGACCAACAAGTGTAGGTTATGAGCAGAAAACAGGGCAAAAGATTCATACCTGCTAGATGACATTTATATTGTAACATTATAGGTAAAATTATGGAGTTTACACAATGGAGGCTGTGCACAAACATGGCAAAGTTGAACTGATGCCTAATGTAACAAACAATCTGAAAATTAACTGAATACACCAGGTAAGGCAGGGAGAAATTTAAGCAGTATCTTCACTAGTGTAAGAGTACTGGTGTGAAGCGCTACCAAAATAGTGATCAGCAGCAGGTAGTGAAGCAAGTCAGGGCTTGAAAGGCTCCAAGGAGGGAGGCTACATCTCTGCAGACATCCTCCTCCTCTGACTGTCCACATGGTGAAGAGGTTTCTCTTCATTTCTCTTCACTCAGCTTCATTTCTCTCAATGACCTTGCCCTGTGTGTAGGCTGCTATTGGGTGTCCTGAAGACTTCTCTGTGCTAATCAAACACCACTCCCATGCCAAAAAATACCCTCCTGTATTAGCAAGTATGCTGACACAGGAAGCAAACCGTGTCCTCTTTGCAGACTGTACTTGCTCTACATCTTTTATGCAGCCAACATGGAAAAAACAGGAAAGTGTTAGCCACAAAATGATGGTCAAAAAATTTGGCTACCAACACATCCAGGTACGAATTTGCAATTCCTCTTCATAGTAGATTCCCACCAGAGTTTTTTTATGGGTTTTTTGGGGGGTTTTTTGGTTTTGTTTTGTTTTGTTTTTTGTTTTTTTTGTTTTTGTTTTGGTTTTTTTTTCTTTTTGTTTTTGGTTTTTTTTTTGTGCCAAAGAAATGGGGATAGAATCTGGCAAATGAACTGAGCACTTCCGTGACAAAGCAAAATAGTTGCTGGAATAATGGAAGGAGAACAGTCACTGAGATCTGTCAATACATAGAAGAGATAGAGGATGTACAAACTCTTAGTGTGTCTGTCATGTAACAAATAAGAGACCAACAGACTGGAAGATGAAGGTGAAAAGGTCAACAGGACCATATTTATGATGATTTTTTATCTGTACTTGAATTACCAAGTTCATCAGAGTTCAGAATGGAAATGCTGTGGTTGCAAATACTGGAGAGAATATTTTAAGCAAGTTAGTCATATGCTAATAGAAAATAATTCTTTCTCGAATATATAGTGGAGAAAAGCAGGGTTTAGGCAAGCTCTAGCAGTGCATATCTACAGAAATGGAAAATTTTATGATGGCACTGAATCATAGGCTTGAATGCTTTGCAAAGCAACAGTGCCATCAATAGTGACAGAGCTTGACAAAAGAAAAAAGAGTAAGATTTGGAACAATCCATTTTAGTTTTGAAAAACTGGATTTAAAACTGTTATATACTTAACTTTAAAAAGATAAATAATTCATGTATTACACACCAACTCCCGAAGTTCTTGCCATGCCAAAACTTCCGCAGAAGTGCGAAATTTCTGCGAGTGGTTTGCGAGGGGTTTGTCCCTCCTGGGATCCCTGGCCGGGCTCCCGGGCGGGAGCGGCTCCGGAGGCCCGCGCCGCGGGAGCCCTCTGCTGGGCGGAGCGGGGAATGCCCCGAACCGGACCGGAACCGCCCGGCACCGCTCCTGCCCCGGAAAAGGGACTCCTGCGCCTGAACCAGCAGTGCTTTGTAAGTATGTAAGTGAGTAATACTTAAGTATTACATATATATAATATATAATATATAATATATAATATATAATATATAATATATAATATATAATATATAATATATAATATATAATATATAATATATAATATATAATATATAATACATAATACATAATACATATTATATAATGTATATAATATATATAAAAATATATATATATAAAATATAATATATATATATAATATATAATTATAAGTAAGTATATATTGATTTTAAATTCTTTATTTCAATCACCGAGTAAAAAATGGTGGGTTTCGATATCACTCTTTCTCTGTTAATATCATCTGTTCCCCTTACCTCCTTCAATGGTTATTCAACTGCAACCCAAAGAGGAAAGCAGTTTGTCTGCAGGAAATAATGAAACAGGGAGACTTTCTTCAACGAAATCCTTGTCAAAAACATAGAAGAAAAAGTATTACTTTTATGCACCTATTATTATGCACCCATCTGTGCTGTTTCCTTTACAGGGAACATTAATTCTTAGTGGTAGCTTGAAGCCCTAGCATTCCTTTGGGTTGTGTAGAATAAATATTGTACAAGCCAGAACTTTCAATATTGAATCAAGACTCTGAGATTGCTCATTACTATGTACATACACATGCCTGGCTCTGCACAGTTGGTTTAGAATCATGGAATGATTTGGGTGTGAAGGGATTTTAAAGGTCATCTAGCTCCCATCATCCTGCCATTAGACAGGGACACCTTGCACTAGACCATGTTGCTCAAAGCTTCATCCAACCTGGTCTTGAACACTGCCAGCATTGTGGCATCCACAACTTCTCTAGGAAACCTGTTGCAGTGCCAGAGTCAGTTCTTTTGACTCCACATGTTTAAAGTTTTTGTGTCATATTACAGGCATATAAGAGCAGTGTTTGTTTGCATCCACACTCACTGAAAACTAATGATCCACATCATTAATGATAAATGATCCACATTGTTACAGAGCGTACATTTTAGATAGGACAGAAATGGCAGAACGTAGAATAATTTGTTCTTCTGTGAAGTCAAAACTACACAGGGAACTACTGCTATGCCACTATTGCTCAGAAGGTCTTAACAATAAAACTTCAGTCAGCAGCTGTAATCTCATGCCATTCTTCCTCTCTAGGATATTGCTTTGTACTAGTGTCCTACTATCCAATTCCTGGTGCAATTGCTGAGAATAATGATTTCCTTTGCATTCTCCAAAATAATATCTTCTATCTAAATACAGTTGCTGCATCATTGTCATTAATCACTGAAGTGTTTGGCATGTTTCTTGTCTCATGCTCAAAATAGGGTCTCAATGAATCCAGACCAGGTTGTTCAAGATTTTGTGAGTCAAATTTTGTGAACCTTCAAGAACAGATACTGCAAATCTTATCTGGGGTATTTGCTCCACTGGTCAATTATCCTTACACTTTTCCCCCATATATTCAGTCAGATCTTCTAATTTTAATGTATGTCTACTGTCACTTGTCCTACTGTGCCCCACTGACTCCATTGTCTGGCCAGCCTCCCTGCCAGCCTGCTGGCCTGATGGCCCCACAACCATCTCTTCTGTGGACTGAACAAGCCCAGCTTCCTCCCCTCTCCACACAAAACAAGTACTACACAGTCCAACACCCTGGTGACCCTCCCCTGAACCTGCTCGAGTTTATGAGTCTGTTTCTTGAACTGAGAAAACTAGATCCATCAACTCTCTCTACACATGGAAGCATTAAGCCTACTTTTTCCCCTGTTTTGAAATAACAGGCAACTTCTTGTGCTCCTGGGTATGGGCTTAAGGCCTATTTTGAGAGATGAAGCTCACCTGTTTATACTGTTCATTATAATATAAAAATAACCTCTTCTATGCTGCTAGACAGCCCTTGATGCCCAGGATTCTTTATGCAGTCCATATGTTTGGTTTAAATAATGTAGATGGCTTTGAATCAGTCTTCTGAGCTAGAAGAAATTCACCTTTATCATGAAGATTACCCTCTAACACCATCAATTTGACAAACCCTAGCCTTTGTTGATGTCCTAGAGCAGGCATACTGAGCTGACCTATCTGACAGCAAGTGAAACGACTGAAAGACTGTATGGCTTCCTATACTGACCTTTTAGTGCCAACAGCAAACCCTTTAAAATCATGGAAAGCCTAACAATCTTCCCTTGCAAATCCTGTCCATTCTGGTACTCCCCTGCTTAGGGGCCTTCTGAGCTGGAGGCTGCTTCTCTGTACTAGTGCTTAATACTGCTTGACAGACCTCTCATCCATGAATTTCTCTATTAATTTTTAACCTATGCATACTTGTTTTTCAAACAATCCTATGTTAAGAATATATTTTTGTTTAAGTTTTATGAAGCATTCTCTAAGTCTGCTGCTTGTTGATTTATTTTGTGCTCATTTTCTTTTGATATGAGCATTACTAATTGCTCTCTAGTCTTTATTCCTTGTGCCAGTCAGAACCTTTAAAATTCTATTACGTCTCCTTGAGCAGCATCTTTTCCAAGATGATAATTCCAAATTACCTCCTTTTTACTATGCACAGGAAAGTACTCCTCACTTTGCTCATGCTTGTCATCCCCTAAACTGTCAAAAATTCTGTGAAACATTTTGACATGGACATCAAAGCAGGTCTCTGGCCATGGAGCATAATGAAATTACACTATGCCCTTCCCAGTAGTATCAATACTTAGCTAAACTTAGTGGCAGCTTTTCCATTAAATTCAGGGGATCAGAATTTAATCTATTGTTTGCTTACTTTCCATCTTGTTTTTTGCAGTGCATCCTGGGAAGAACCCCAAACATCTTCCTCCAAAGTTTATGCCTTGGTTACATGTACAAAAGACTAGCAGTATCTTTAATAATTTCAGACAAACAGAACTTTACATGCAGAAAACAGTACTTTACATGTTCTAATATGATGAAGGAGTCAGTTCACTGTTTGATTAGTGCCATGATAAAAGCGCTGTGGAATTCTCCTTTTTCCTCTGAAAATTCCAGGATGAAAGTTTCATGGGAAAACAACATTCACACTCATTTTTGTTGTGGGAATGTTCACGCACTTCTGTTGTGGAAGTTTGCACTACTTTTGTTTTTAACACTTCATGCAGAACTGTAATTTACATTCAGAAAAGCTTTTAATTATTGAGTTCAGAAAAAAAATAGAGAGCCTTGAGGGCTCTAATTGTTTTTACAATTAGCTTAAGCCCTTCTTAAAGAAAATAACCTACAATTTTTGTGTCATGAAGAAATTAATCACCTCTTCTGCCCTCAGATTTCTCAGAATTTTTTAAAATTCTGATTTTGTTCAAGTAAAGAAACCAAGGAACCAAGAATAAAAAAGAACCTTTATAAACATTACCATGCAGTTGTTAGTAATTCATGCAAAGAAAACCACTCTAAATTCTTCCATAGATTAATTCCAAATTAATTCAACTTTTTATTTTTATTTGCATATTGCAACCTTTAGAAGGATGACCTCTGTTCCAAAATACATAAAAACTTTAAAAAAAAAAAAAAAAATCACCTTTCTTCAATATTACCAAGAACTGAATTCGCTACTAGCCAGAAAATACATACACAACTTAGTGCACAGATTAGCTATTCCTCTCCACCTTGTGACAGCTCTGTTCTTTCAAAAAGAGTGTACTAATCTCAAACTATGCCAGCTTTTTCTTTACATGTTAGCATGTTTTAGGGACAGGGCTTTGTTGCCATTTTAAGTGCTTCAATTATTTTATATATATAAGTGCTTCAATTATTTTATATATATATATATACATATACATACATACATACATACATATATATATATATAAATATAAAGTTATATAAATTATTTCACGGAATTTATTATAAAATTCTTGTTGAGTAGGACATGCTAAAGAGACACAAAAGTGAACTGATGGCACAGAAAGCTTATCTTTAGCCTTCAAAAATGGTGATTCAGCCTTTGACTTGGGCTACCCAAAAAGCAATGTGCTGGTGCTGATGTGTATGCTGGGGAGAACACCATTGTATGCTTACCCACTTCATGTATTTTTCCCTCAATTACACTAAATATTGAGAAAACCTTATTCCCAACCCAATGAGACCATCTATTTTCCTCATCATGACATCACTACTTCTTCTGAAAATTGTTTTTTTCCCCTATTCTTACCCAAAATAAGAATTGACCTGATTTAAACCAAGTTAAAGCCAAACTGAAATTTTCGTAAAGTTCATAAAACCTTGTCCTATTTTAATGTAAATGTTGAGTCACTGATTCATTGGTATAAACAATGAATTTTAAAAAAAGGTTTAAAGGGAAAATGAGGTTTCTTTTAGTGAGAAAGGATGATAGACTGCCCTAAATCCAAGCACTCCGAAAACATTAGGCATGACTGAGGATCTTGAAACAAGGTAACATTTTAGGATAAAGAAACAATACAAGCAGCAAAGTGAAGGTGGCATAGCGTTGTTCTTTCTATATTGAACTAGCGATAAATTACATCTAAGTTTGTGGGTACAGCAGAAAATCAAACTCATAGAGTGAAAATTAACTATTAATGGCATTTATGAAAAAACCCAAAGCTGTACTACTGGTTAAATAAGACTAAGCTCTGAAGTACAGTGATGGAAGGGAGATGCATGACACACCTCAGAAATCTAGCTTGGTCTGCAGTAGTGTAAACAAACTACAGCATCACATCAAACAAAAGACATCTCAAAAAGTTAAGTCAATTTTATTCACAGAAGTTGAAGAACTTGAAATAAAGTTATTATTCCCTAGTACTTGAAGAATACTAGGTCCAATCTGTTCTGTGTCATCTGGTTTGCAGGTTTTACTGGATTCAGCCACACAATATAAAGAATAATTACACCTTCCAGTATAAGACCATGACATGTTTTGTCAAATATTGCTAAACCCAGTTTCACAATCTTCTCTTCCAACATGGGAGAAAAAAAATAAAACAAGTAGAGTTAATAAAGTAATTTTAAAATATGGCATTACTGTTAGCCCACAAGCTTTCAGCCCCGTTGAAATCTGGGGGGGTTATCAAGTGGTGACACGAGCAGCTTGGTCAAGCGAGAAGGAGCACCTGCTCCCTGCTGGTATGTACACTATCTAGTTCAAGTATAATTCTAATCTCTTGTCCTGGTCAAAATGAAGATGGAGTCTTGTTTCATATACTTTAATTTCTATAATACCAATCATCTTCTTTCTCTGTCTTTTTACCACATGAATACTTTAGTAAAAGTAAATTCCACAAGTTATTAAGTAGCATCTAAGACATTTTCTGTAGTTTGGATTTATTTCCTATACACATAAGAATTATTATAATGGTTCTTTTTAGACAAAAGTTTTATTTTGTAAATGATATAAATAAAGTTTATTTTTAAATTATGTATTTTCTTTATAACACAAATTTTTTGTAATCCTTTTTTTTTGGTCATTGTGCAACCATCTTGCATGGGAAACGAAAATGGTATTTAGGGAAGTCCACTCATATAATTATTTATTTTTTCACACTATGGCTGCTACCACCACAATGCCTATCCGGTTTTGTTGAGGAACATAGTAACAGCTTTCTCTTCAGACTTGTTCATTTTATTTTCATTCACACATTATCTCAATGACTTGCAAAAATCCTCCCCATTTTTCTATGTACAGTAAAATTTTTTAAAGTGACAGTTAATTATTAGCTTGCAGTTATCAACCCCTGCTACAAAGATGCCCCGAAAACCTTTACAGAAATCACTTTTTGTACACTTCTCACTCTTGACTCCATACACGATGCCCTGCTCAAGTGCTTCTGTCCACTACCACTCTTTGGTGCATTTGATATCTGTGTTTGATATCACAGTGTCCCACCCAATGGTAAAAAAATGATCCTCTGATTTTTTTTTATAATTCCTCAGATAAAGATTTGCTAATTTTATTAAAATAAGGGGTAAAATTATTTGAATTTATAAACTCTGAATTTTAGGGAATAAGATAAAACATTCAGAATGCTAGTGGTGACATGGTATTGAAAAAAACAAACACATTCAGATACCATAGTGGTAACATAAGAAAAACTTCCATTTTGCCTGCACTGTACTTAAAAGCATTATTTCCATTACAACAAAAACTGAAGTTCTTCCTTTAAACTCTGAATTACGGTAATCATTTTACACACAGGGACATGACATTTTTTACTGAAATCTTGAAAACCTCTCCCACTGCTGAAATAAAACTAGGTTAACAACCACATTTACAAAAAGAATAGATCTTACAGAATGATGAGAATTTGTTTAATATTACCATTTACTGCAAAAATATAGAAAGATTCTAGCAGAAGATTCAAAGATTGGATTTTTCTGTTCGTGGAAATTATATAATTTTGGGCAGTTAATTTTTTCTTCAAACTATATGAACTCAGCTGTTTTGAATGAAATAGATTTTTTTGATCATGCTGAAGTACACTTACAGCTTATTTACTATAGCAAGTTAAATATTCATGTTACCATTTGAGTCAAAATAAAAAGAATTGTGGTAGCATAGAGCTATAGCTTTTTTTTTTTTTTTTTTTTTTTTAATTTTAACAGTACCCTTAATTCTTAAACAGTTACAGGTCTCTGATGTTGGGCGTATCAATATTTTATTGGTAAAGGTGTACTGTACAAAACATAAAAACTTTATATACTCCAGGGGCAAATTACTTCCCTTCTCTCTTGGGAATGGTTTATTTTTAATGTAGTTCTTTGAAGGTTTTAATTCTTCATGGGTTCTTAGGCAATTTTGAATTACAACATACATATTTAATAGTAATGACATCCAGGGAAATACTTTCTGTGGTGGAGATAATACATACACATTAATAGTAAAATATACAAAGAAAAAACCCTAAACCTCCAACAACGAAAAGGACATACACGATGCTTACTGACCTATAACTAATTATAGTTATATAGTATCTGCTGCTTTTCTTATCAGACTACAAGCTCGCCTGGATTGTCATGAGCTATCCACTTAGTTTATGAGCTGCACAGCCACTGCACAGCCACCTGCTCTTACACCAAACAGGACACAGCACAAACACCTGTCCCTCCAGAATGAGCCTCCCAAACAATACCTCTTCACCAGCAGACCTTTCCTTGCAATGCTACAAGCTCACCTAAAAACTGCACCCACAACCAACCATCCAAGCACCTTGTGAATATTCATTTTGCTTCCACCTGCACTGTTCTCACAGTAACTTAATATCCGGCACAGGTATTTGCCCCTGCCACAAGTATTTCCCTCCATGTGTCAACACAGCCCCTGCAAGGTTTGGAAGCTCTCCAGAACCCTTCTCAGCTCCATTATCACTTGTTTCATGAATGCTGCCACAGTGCCCTGACAACAGACTGAGAAACCCAGCATTGATCACTGCTCCGAGGCAAAGCTTCCAATTCTCCTGTCCTCCCAAACACAGGTTCCTTTCTTGCAAAGCTGCAAGCCTACGTGAACTCCTGGTGCCCCAAGCACCCTACACATATCTTATGACTGCTGTCACAACGCTGACACAGCAAATTGAAGCTCAGCAAACTTATCAGCCACTTTGTAACAAAGCACACCATTAAGTACGTTTTCCGGAGAGAACTCCTTGGGTATAGCTCACAAGCACCGCCATACACTATTGTCCCATATAAATGGTTCCTCTTACAAATTAAGTCTTAGCAGGGGCAAAAAACAGCCTGGGATAAGGCTCTCACAGCCCCTTCGTCAACAGATCTCTCAAGGCTATGAGCCCACAAGAAGTCCTTCCATTTACACCCCCCCCACACTTGGTTCAAGAGCACTGTCGATACCAGGAGCTCCCATCACCCCCACTGGCCTCACAGCACCTGGAATTTCATCCCATCTAGGCTGAGCTCCCCCTGCCAAATCAGTCTCTTCTCAGAAGACTACCAAAAAAAAAAAAAAAAAAAAAGTCTGGATTTTAACCTCCTCTTGGCACGAGTATGTTTGTTCTCACAGCAAATGGAAACATAGAAAACGTATCTATTGTTTCAGGACATGAATGTGGCACTGCCTGCTTAGCTCTCTGAGCCCCTTGTACCCAGGCTGAGGAACCCGCAAGGCTCACGGACATTTCCAGCCCTGAGCTGCCTGTGCACCCAGCGGACACCCGGCACGGCAGCCCAGGCTCCGGACAGGGCTCCGGGCTATCCCGGGCACTCCTGCAGGCAGACCCGGCTTTACGGCCTTAGCGGAGACAGGGAAGGCTCAGATTAGATATTGGGAAAAATTTCACTGTCGAGCATTGGAATAGCTGCCCAGGGAGAGGGTGGAGTCCCCATCCCTGGAGGTGCAACAAGAGGTGTCCGAGTCTGGTGCTGGGTGGTGCTGGGTGGTTCTGGGTGATGCGGTTTACTGGTTTAGGTGACAAGTGCTGGGTGGACGGTCGGAGTGGACGATTTTTAAAGGTCTCTTCCAACCTTCATGATTCCATGATTGTATCCATGCAGCGCTTAGAGCAAAGTAGAGACTAGACGCGCGGCAGCACCTTGCAGATGAGGGTCTCCTGCTCCCCGTGCCACCAAATCCACACCACCAGCAACATGAGCTCCGCAAGGCACCTCCTGACCCCACAGCCCTCCCGGCCCACGGCTGCCCTCACAGCGGGCACGGCGTCCCGAGGCGAGGTTAAGGTGCCCGGGGTCTGTCACGATCGCGGTTTACCCGAGCCCGGGGCAGAGGCGCAGCGCTGCGGGGCTCCCGCTCGCCCGCCCCGCACATCCCTGCGGGAGCGGGACCGGGAGCGGGAGCGGCCCCGCACATCCCTGCGGGAGCGGGACCGGGAGCGGGAGCGGCTCCGCACATTCCTGCGGGGGTGGTCCCGCCGGCACCGCCCGCACCCCTCCGGCGCCTCCGGGCGCTGCGGGTCACTCAGGGAGATAGGTCCAGGTACTTTTACAGCAAGAGGCAACAACAAAAGGATTTAAAGTGCTTGATACTTCTTTGACGTTTCCTCAAACCCCCTCCCTCCCCTCCCGCTGTCCCTCAGGCAGGAGTCCCCGCCGAGCGAGCGCTGCCCTGTCTCAGCCTCACGGCCCCGGGAGCGAAGGACCGGCAAACCCTTCCCGGGAGCAGGGGGTGAGGTCACCCGGCTGCCCCTCCCTGCCGGGCCTCGCCGGGCCGGGGCTCCCGCTGCCCTCACCAGTGCCCACGGGAGGCGCAGTGACGTCACGCGGCGTGGGGCGGTTGCCGTGGAGACGCGAGCCCGCCCCGCTTTAAGCGCCGCCTCGGCGGGGCGGCCGCGCTGCTGTGACGGAAGCGAAGATGGCGGCGGCGGCGTCTGACCTGCTGACGGGATGGTGCCTCTTCGGCCTGGCGCTGCTGGTGAGAGGCGGCTCTCCGGGCCTGCGGCGGCCCCCCCACACATTCCTTCCCCTTCCCTTCCCTGGGCCGCCTGCTGCTTCCTCTTCGGCCGCTCGCTGCTCCGGTGCTGGGCATCCCGCCCGTGCCCCTGAGCCTGTCCCGGCTGCGAGCTCTTCCCTGCGCTGCTTCGGCGGTGGTGCTGGAGCTGGGAGCGGGGCTGCCCTTCCCTCCTGCCCGGCGAGCCGCGCTGTTCGTGTTTTCGCGTGTTCCGTGTGCGAGCGCTGGTGGTGTTGCTCAAGCTGCTCTTCAGGAAGAGTGACTTTAGTGGGGTCAGTGTAGCGCTGGTGCTGAGTGTTCAGGTTAAAGGTGTGTTGATGCTATGCCAGTGCAGAGTCTAACATCAGTACCTATTTGCTGACATTGTCATTATACAACTCACAAGTATTTCTCCCTGTGTATTTCAGGCCATTCTGATTTTCTGCTGGGTTTATGTGCGCAAGTATCAGAGTCGGCGGGAAAGCGAAGTGATTTCTACCATAACAGCAATTTTTGCGTTGGCCGTTGCTCTTATCACATCAGCACTCCTGCCAGTGGACATCTTTTTGGTCTCATACATGAAAAATCCAAATGGTACATTTAAGGTATGGACTTTCAAAAGTGTTAATTGCCTCTTCAAAGCAAGCACGTTTCAAAAGGGTGCTCTTGGGTTGTCAAAGTGTTTGAAACCAGTGCTAATACCTGTTTGACTTTTCTTAAAGCTGGATATTAGTACTATACATAAAACACTCATGTCTGATATTTGAACTGGATTTCAGTTTTGACTCTTTTCTCAGATGTTCTGCTCATTTCCAAATGCTTGTTCTTCTGTTGTGTGTAAGAGTGAATTCACTGTCCTGAAGATATAAACAAATTGCTTAAGTGTTGCTTTTTAGTGTATTATGATGGAGCATTGTAGAATAAAGCTTGTTGCACTTTTGTTCAAAAATAGACTGTGTTGCCCCTTTGTAATTTAGGATTATTTTGTCTTTTTTGTCAGCAAAAAAAATTTGGTACTGGAACATGTAAAGATTTATCAAGTTTTACTGTGCTAATCTACCTATAACTTAAAGCCTGAATTAATAAGCATTTTGAAAGCTGCAGAAACTCTTAGTGGAAGGGAATGCAGTGTTATCTCTTCTTGGCTGATAAAGCCTTAGCTGAGCTACTGCATTTATAAACTGTAGGGGGTTGCTGTGCAAAATGAGTTCCTAATGAGAAGCTGTCATCTGCTGAAAGCATTTCTGTAGGACATCTTCCCAATGCTTCAAATATTAGTTTAATTTTCATGAAGAGTTCTTAAAGGTATTGGCCTGATGTCTTTGTGAGGACATTGTGAGTAACAGGAGGTCAAGCTGGAGCATGTAGCTAATTTGAATAACAACTTTCTTGGGTTTGGAGCCTAGCTGGATCTATAGTAAAAGTTATGATCCTGAAACAAGTGATAGTCTGAGAAAGGTAAATGCCTGCATACCAGACTGTATTCCCTTCAAGTCCTACTTCCAAAGGAAGATATCAATCTTGCCAGCTCTGTGTAATGATTCAAAACCAGCTTGTAGCTAATACAGTGCTTTTTTGGCTGGTGCTTATATAAATGCAAGTTAAGAGAAGCTTTTAGAATTTAGCTCTGATGTGTTTTTTGTCATCTTTATTGCTCAGGGTTAATATAGAATAAATTAAGCTATTACTCAATGTTATTCTGAGAAGTTTGTGTTTTCAGACCTTGCTTGTTAGGAATTGAAGTCATTATAGAAGATGGAAGAGGTTTTTATATGTCAGGTTCTCCAATTCAATGAAAATAATAATCTTAAATACATTGAGTCTGATTATCTAAAATAACCATGATGGAGCTAGGTCCAGCTAAAAAATGCACATCCCAGTGGGGACTAAGCAGAATTCCCTGTTACAAAGGATCCATTTTAGCTAATGTATACTTTGCCTGATCAGAAACAAACCTGTGAAAACATGTCATCAAAGGTGGTCATGCAGTCACTAAAATTTTTAATTAAAGAAATACAAGTACTAGAAGGAAAAACATTATACTGTTTTTTCATGGGCTAAAATTCCTTGTTAATGGACATATTCTGTGGTATGGTGAGGTGGGTAGATTCTGTTTAAAAATTGAACTGAGAGCAAGCGTTCATGCTTGTGGGAAAGACTTTTTTTGTGAAGTACCTTTTTGTCTATGCTTTGGAAGCTTCTTTATCCTGTTTACTTCCTAATGTTTGTAGATACTTCTCATGGTTTGTTGAAATACAATTGCTCCCTACTGCTTTGAAGAAGCATTCTTCTTTGTCATGTGAGTCTCAGCTGAATTGAGTTTCTAGCTTTGCAGAAATAACATGAGATCTATTGACATTAATGCATTTGATCCAAACACAGGTGTTGAAATTACGGTATAGAAATATTAATGTGGCTTTCTAAGTTGAGTGAATCTCAAATCAGTCAGAACCTACAAACCTATAGGTAAACACAGCTTTATTGATTCAGTATTTTCAGCTTAGGGGTAATGTTGAGGTAGGAGGCTGACATCATAAAATGAGGCACGTGGTTTTTCACAGGACTGGGACTGGTGATCCTGATGCTCCCTTCCAACTCAGCATTTTCTATGATTCTGTGGTCTTCATGAATTGTTAAAGCTTTTAAACTGACCTCAGTAACATGTGCTTCTTTTCTCCTATTGCTTTGCAAGTAGGATAGACTGAATTGTGTTTAGACTATTTCCTGAAGGCTTTCTGGCCTTTTGCTGGACTATTCTTTGAAACCCAGTACTTCCAATACTCTATAACTGATGCTGGGGTCTGAAGGACTATGACTTTGGCAGGAAACCTTTATTGCTTTGGATGGGCAGAGTGAGTTGAGTCTTTCATCTTCTCAGTGACTTGTTGAGGGAGATCCAGGTAGCAGATGTGGATAATATTCTCTGTAGATAAATTAATAGTTCATCAAAAAGCTTTCCAACTGGATGATTTCAGAGCTGATGCCAAAAGAGTAGTGGCATTTATCCAGATTCTAAGTAAGAAATTTTTCTTCTGTATGTATGCTTTTCCTCTACCTCTCAGCTGTAATTCCTGGTATCCATGTTAAGAGTGATGAGAAACAAGGGTGCTCATCTTGAAAGAGGTACTATATGTGGACTTTCAGTTCATTTTTAATGTATCTGACCCTACTGTCAACTTGTAGATATAGCTGAGGGTTTACAAGATGAGTAAGCTTGTAGCAAACTTAGAGAGAATCACGTTATACTAACAGCAGAGGTTAAATTGAAGGCTTTGGTGGTTCAAAGTTCTCATTGTGAATTGTGTGAATTCTGTGACAAGGGAAGGTGGTATGTCCTGGCTATAAGGATTGGCTGAACTTTAGTACCCAAGCAGAGTATCTTTCTCTGAAAGCTATGGATATTATGCTGCTTTCTGGAGGAATTCACTTTAAAGTGTTGTGTAGCCCTTTTCCATCATGTCTTATGAAGTACCTCCCTTGGCAAGGGCTGTATAGTATTCCTTGGTCAGCCTTTGTTAACTTGAGGTTTTGTTCATTTCAACAGTATCTGTTAAGATACTGTTTAAACATATTTCAGTTACTAAAAATTGTGTATGGTAGAAAAGTGGCTTGTAGCATTTAGCACATAAAGGTGTATCCCACCATATTTTTCAACTTATCAAATATTAACTTAAAGTTTTTATACTGAGGGAACTGAGCAGGTTTGGTATTGGCAAGTTTTGCACAGTACTTACACAGTAGAATTCACTGCAACACCTTTTCTGGAAGGTGGGATTACTTTGATTCATGGTACCCTTAAGTAGGAAAGGAGGCTTTTGGTTTAATACTAATAAAAACTTGAGTGTTACCTTGGAACAAGCACATAGGAACAGAAAACCTCACTGTAGCTTAAAAACATAATATAGCTGCTGGAACCTGAGATCTCTGGGTCTGACCTACAAGTTCACAAATATTTAAAGCGTAGCTGATGCTGTCTTGCAGCAGGAATACTGCTTGAAACAAGGATGCTCACTCACATCATGGTACTGTCTTTTTTTTCCTACTGTTCTAGCAGAAGGCAGAGAAGGTGATGAGACCTTTCCTTTTCTTTTTGAAATGTATGAAATCTTGCTACTATATGAAGTTAAAAGCCCTCAGAATACAAAACCACTAGATTTGTCTAGGGGTTTTATTATTAGGAAGGCGTTAACTGAGAAGTCATTATTGACTGTGATCATGGCTCCTTCTTGAGTAAGAATTATTACTTATGAAGCAATGATACTTGGCCAAAACATTGCTACTAGGCAGGTGGGGCTGAGATGTGTATGTTTCTGGATGCTGTTTTTCATCTGGCTGTCAAAATCCCGTCACCGTCCCATTTTGGAGGTAACAGGCTTGAAGGATCTGAGATCTAGATATTAATTTTTTTCATATCTGACCATGTTATGACTCAGTCTCCAGTATTTCATCTTCCTTTTGTTGCCTAAGCTTTGGAAGAGGCTAATGAGAAGACTGAATGCTTCATCCATATTTCATGAAACGTCACAGATACTGAAACCTGTAATGTTGCATAACTTTAATCTCTGTTAAGGGACACTTGCAGAGAATGGGAGCTGGCTTCCCTGCGTACTCATGAATGTCTTGCAGGGTCCAGCAGTGACAGCAGAAATGTCAAATTTAATGGGGACAAAAGAATGAAATTCATGGCTGTTCCCTCACCAATAAGGGTGGAAGATCAGATTAACTTGCAATGGTTTGATTTGAGGAAGTTATCTGTACAGTTTGAGTAGTACTGTTCTGTTAAAATATGTTTGAGTCACTAACTGGGCAGAGTTGCTGAGAGAAGAAAGACTGCTCAATGATTAATGCAGGAACAAATCTTCATAACTAATTTTCCATTAATATAATAAAATTAATCTTCTAAGGGAGCTTTGCTTTGGATTTAGTGTCTAGATAAACGTAAAGTGTCTTAAGCTGCTTTTTTATATCTTTACTTACACAGCAACAGTTTACTAGCATATGTACTTTTTACACTTGTTTTTAATGTGACTTATGTTATGGAATACTTAAGCATGAGAGTTTAGATATGGGTCATCATTCTCATTGCACATAGTCTTGCGATTTGTGGCTTCCCTTGTCTCTCAATGTACAGGTATTTTAAAGGTGATACATGCTTACTAAACTGCATGGAGCAAAATGAAGTACAGCACAACAGTGCAAATGCCTGAATTTTGCAGGTCCTAAGAGAATTTGTGGTCCCATTTTGACACCTTAAACTGTTTGTTGAAGGCAGTGTGAATTTTCAGCTCCATTATCTACTGTGCTTCTAAACCATTTGCTGTATATACTGTAAGCTTGGGTTGTAATGGATGGAAAAGAAATAGACTAGATCTAGAAGCTGTCCAAATGAGTTCTCAGCTGAGTCCTGGATGTGCTAGTTGAGTAAATTCTATACCTAGCAGCTTCGTATTCACCAGAGATGCTAAGACTGTCAGAGCTCTGATACTCATAAAGTAGCAATGTAGCAGTGCTTGCTTTAGACAAGACAATGCTGCTGCCAGTAGCCTTTGAAACAGCTCAGATGAACTGGTTACTGCCTTTGAGTTGCTGATGGTGTGTGCATATGGATAATTTGCCAGTTAGAATTAAGTGTTTTGCTCTTCAGTTTAAATGTGGGGCTTCAGCAGTGACTGAAAGTTGACATACTAATTCTGATATACCATTAATTTGGCTTGCATTTCATATTCTTGTGCAGAGTAATGCAAGGTTTGTCTGCTGAGGCAGATGTAAGTAATGATGAAATGCACACATGCAATTTGAGTTTGTGTAATGTAATACAGCAGCTCACTATTTTAATATGGTGTACTGTATGTTTCCTGGTATACTACTCTGTCCTGTATGCAACTTAATTTAAAGAACAAAATGAAAAGCAATTACAATATTTAAAGTTCTGCATCTGTATTAAAAGTGTTAACTGCTTTTCTGTAGCTGAAGGAGAAGCAGTTCTTGGGCAGCTAAGCCATGTTATATTTCCATTACTAGATACCTCTTCTGTACAGCGGCTATGCCTCTGAAACTTTGAGTCTCGCTGTTGCTTTTCTTGCTTGGATTTTGTGCATTTTAAATATCTTCATTACTTGCAGGAGAGACCTTTTTTCTGATAGCTACTTGGAATCAAGCAATGCAAACAGTCCAATTCAGTCTTGGTTTTCCCTTGGGCTTAATTAAAGTAAGCATTTTCTTAATATTTAACAGGAGGCAATTTAAATGGTCTGTATGTGTTCTTTACTTATTGTAATCAAATTCTTCTGTGATATATATTTAATACAAATGCCTAGAAAATTCTTAACTAAAATGCTGTTGGGTGTGAGCCTGGCAGTCTTCAAAGACTTAGCTTATTGTGTACCTGACAGATACTTCAGATATTGCTTCTGCCCCTTCTGCTAAAATATTTTTCATCCTTTCCTTTTGCTGATTAGATGTCAAAATGGATGTGTATTTTTCTATTCAAATTCCAGCTGGATGATAATCTAAGTTAGTTCCTACAGTGAATTTTAAAAGCTTAATGTAAACTGACCTGCAAGTCTTAATATAGCAAGAAAAAGGAAGATGGTGCTGATTTTCTGAGAACTTGAACAGTTTTTCTACTATGTCATCAAGCCCTTATTCCAGAAGACTTTATGCAGTTCTGAGACAACTGGTAAACCAAATGCCAAAGTGTCACAAATTCTTAATGGGAGCAGTGTTAAATAGTGTGCTCATTTGCATTTTCCTAGCTCCCTGTTAGTGTGTGTATCTCTACAACTAAAAAGGGATTGATCTTACCAGTTTGAAGAAAGCCTGCATACAGAAATGAAAAAACTTTGACAGTACTGGGTATTTTCTATTTTTTTTGTTTTCTTTTTTAACCAATTCAGTTATGTTGGTATGTTGTCTAGATTTTTTTTTTGTTGTCTGCTTCTGGATAACTATGTTCTTGATCTTAACCACATATAGGTTGGATCCCACAAAATTAAAACAATTTTGAAATATGCTTAAGCTGTACTGTCAGCATTGGGCCACTGTATTCAATCCCTGAGTTTGTCTGCCATCCATTATGTCCAATAGTTCCTCTTTTGGAGGAAAGGGAGTGAGCACAAGAACTTGAGTTCAGCCATCTGGCTGACTGCAGTTTCTAACATAGTTAAGAGTTGTATTTTCACTTTCGTTGCTTCTATTTTCTAGACCATTCCCCAGGACTGAATAGTGCAGTTGCTTTTGCCCTTGTTCAAATAAGGGATATAAGTGCTCTTGGAATTTGACTTGTAAAATCAGATCTTGCAAAGATGAATATTCATGTAATTCAAGTCTTGGTTAAACAAAAAAGTGGCATCTCATACTTTTCATAAAGGGGATGATAACTTAAACTGATTAGTAATAACTAATAAAAATAAAAGCTAATGAATTATATAAAACTGAGCAGAATAAAAAGTCCTTTCTTATTCTTATGACTAAGTATTGCTGCATCTGTATATGCAAATTTTAAACAAAGCTGTTCTGTGATGGAAATAATTGTGTACATTGTGTAGTGGCCTATAGCACAAGGAAGCTGATAAAACAAGGCTACAAAAATGGTCAGAGATCTGGAACACCTCTTGTGTGAGGACAGTCTGAAAGAGTTGGGGTTATTCAGCATGGAGAAGAGAAGGTTCTGGGGAGATGTTGTTGCAGCCTTTCAGTATAGAGAGAGCTTATAAGAAAGATATAGAAATGATTTTGATCAGAGCCTGCAGACACAGAAGAAAATGTAACAGCTTTAAACTGAGTGTAGATTTAGCCCTAAAGAAGAAATTTATGGTGAAGGTTGATGGTTCTCTGGAAAGGGGTTCCAAGTGGAGTTGTGGATACCCATTGCCTGAAGCATTCCAAGGTCAGGTTGAAAGGGGCTTTGAGCAACCTGACCTTGTGGAAGGTGTTCCTGCCCCATGGCAGGAGGGATGGAGTAGGTGAACTTTGAAGGTCTCTTTCAATCCAGAGCATTCTATGATTATCTTCAGAGACTCTTAAAAAGATACTGTGGGAATTAGCAGAAGATAAGTGGAAGCTGCTCCTTTGGGTCTAAAACATTTTGTGTAATGGTTCTGCACTTATTGCTGTTTGCCTGGTGATGTTCATAGCACTAGCATGGAATTCTATTTAGAAGTAGCATTTTTATCTATCTCCCTCTGTTTGTGTCCTTTAATGGTTGATTCTCATGTAGTCTTATTACATTACAATAAATGCTTCTATCCTTTATTGCTAGGTGTGGGCTGATGCTAATGTTTCAAGGCAAATTGAAGACACTGTACTTTATGGATATTACAGTAAGTATTTTAGCTTTTTTTTCTTTCTTTTTCAAGTAATATGACCTTTAAGTGAATTAAAGAAATTTTTAGAGGTCATACCATGTTATCCCTTTTCGATTAAACTTGGTGCCCTTCAGAGAATACTTTTTGTCTTCAAGAGCTCCCTAAAAATGCAAATATACTGAAGCCAGGTCATGAAAAGGCTAATGGTTTCTGTTATATAATCTGTGGTTCATGTGTTTCCTGTGTGTGTATTTAGTGATCCCTTAGGGGAAACATATGGTTTTGCTGTAACTTTTATGGCACTTAACATATGCAGCAGTGTGAAACTTGTCTACAATGTATAAAGTTCATGCAACCATGAGTGCAGCACTTAAGTGTTCACATTCAGCAACTACCCTGTTCCAAGTAACAGTTATTGCGGAGGAGCATAGAGGAGTTGATTCGAAAGTGGTAATCCTAAACAGAACTGAAATTTTAAGAAGTGACTGAAATAAAATAACTTCACCAAACTTCTCCATAGTCTTATATCAGTTTTTTAGTGGTCCTTATGAAACTTATGAGAAGTTTTATGATTGATGGATCTATGTAATGGGTGTAGAAGTATGCTCAGTCCAGTCTGAGTGAAATGTGTCCTTCAATTAATGGTGCAAACTCGGGAATGGTTGCTTGCTTTTGGTCACATTTCTGAAGACTTGGAGTTTTTTCTCTTACAAGATTGTGATTCTTTTGAATATATTTTTAGATCTGGAAATTATTTCAAATAGTTGATTTACTTCATTAAATTGTAGATTAATTATTGCCTGCCAGTGATAATGACAAACTAGAATAGGCTTCAGTCAACATAAGAATGAATAAAGTCAAAAGTAATAAGAAGACTTCTGTTTTCAAAAAGGATCTTTAAACATAGAGCTTCTTCACTTTATAATACTGGAATTGATTTGTATTTGCTTTCTATTCTTTGTAGTTTGCCAAAGTCTTGTTTAACAGACCAAATATTTCACAACTCATAAAGTACAATAATCTTCAAGCTCTTCCATGGAAGAGCTTAAACACTTTGCAATAGATTTGTGAGACTGATTGATTAAAGAATTTCAGTAAGGTGTTTTGGGCTAGCTGAATGTTTTGGTAAATCTTGAACTAATTTTTTGGAAAAGATTTAGATTGGGAGAACTGCTTTTGTTTTTGGCCTTTCTGGACAGGTCTACTTGTAATACTGTAGGACAAATGTATTGTTTCATAGCATATCCTCCAGATGGTGGTAGAGATTTAAACATGGTTTTATAATACTTTTGTCTTAATTTGAGTAAGTACATTTTTTCATAACTAGTTTTATAACTAGAGCTACATTAAAGTGAACAATAATAGTAACTTACTTTTCAGAAGTCTCCAAAAATCATATATAAAACTACAATGCCTCTCTCACATCATCTAGCCCCCTGCTGAAGTTGCCCAGCACAGTGACATACCAGCTGAGAAACAGAAAGTTAAGCAACTCTTGCATTGTAATACTATTCCACTTTTTTTTTCTATCTTCCTAAGAAAGTATTTGATCGTGGCTTTTTTTAAGACAAGATGAGCAGAAGTGAGGCACCCTTTTGTACTTAAGAACATGAATACAAGTGTTTTCTTGATAACTGTATAGATCCTACTTGACTCCTGTAGTTGTATTGACAATTTATGGTATCAATAATGTGTACTTAGGTCATTGTCTTTCAATCCAAGCCACTTGTAATTGTAGCAAGAATGTTGAGTCTGATTTAACTAATATTTTAGAGTATTAATCATTACTTTGCTATTTGCATTGCTTTTTGCTGATAAAGCTGTAACTAAATATAGAAAAGCTTTTTTTATTTTTTTTCCCTTAGTTGTTAGCCCCCATGAAAAATGTTGTTTCTCATAACCATCTGGTTTCTTGGCTAGACTGATACAAAAGTAGAAGGAGTTTGTAGTAGTAGAATGGTAAATGAGGTACCTCTTAGAGTGAAGCTTGAAATAACTGTATCTTGAAGTGGGATTTCAGCAGCCTAAAAGCTTTTCTTGGGAAACCAGTCTAATAATTGCTTTGAAGACATAGTGGCTTAGTGTGTTACTATTTCTAAACCCAGCTGTAATAGAACATGCCTCACAGTACTTGAGTGATTGAACAATGATCAATGGTTGGCAAATGCTCTGAAAAAGCATGTCAGTTTGTTTGGAAGGAAAAGTCTTTTCAGTAAGTCTTATAATTGAAAACTGTCCAACACAGTTTTCTTTGTATCACAAAGAGTGAGGCTGAAATAACTGACAGTAAGCTGGAGGTGTGTTGTGTTGTTCTTCCTCTAGTAAGTAAATCTACCCGTTGAAGTCACCTTCATGTTCAGCATCCTTTGATAAAATTTTGTGAATGGTGAAAGGATATTTATTGTTGGTAGATTCTAATCTTGAGATAGACCAAGGTTTTTACTTGCATGGGAGTCACTTAGATGACTCCCAGCTAGCAGTAGGGCAAGGACTGTCTGCTAAATTTTATGGGATCTCTTCACATGTGCTTTGAAGTCCTTGCTCAACTTGAGATTTTACATTTGCTTTTTAAGTCAGCAGTAGTATGGTGATTCCTAGGAGAAAGTTTTTGAGTAAGAATTTATCCAAAAGGTTAAGTGGTATTACTTGGGTGATTTTTACATGGAGTTTCGTCTGCTTACTACAAATGTTTGGTAAGTCATTGACATTGAGTCATTTACACAAGAATTTGGGTTTCTAGGAATTAAGTGCAAGTCAAAAATGACTTCATGTTTTTGTAGTCTGGTTCTGGGAGAAGCCATTCTAAGCACTGTGAGAGATCCGTAGCTGTACTTGACAAATACTGTGGAGTTACATTGACAAACACTCTCCTAATAAGTGTAATTTTTCTGGGAGCAGTGTGCTAGAACACAAATTAAAAGTCTGTCAGCATTGAAACTTACTGTGATGAATTGCTTCAAACAAGTATCTGACTTGAATTTCCCTACTGTTTTGTGTTCCCTAACTTCCACTTGGGAATACAAAAGATTTCTTCTTCCAGCCTTGAAGAAAACTTATTTTGAAGCATTTTTCATGGTTTATAAGAATATCATATTTGGGAAGAAAGACTGATCATAAGTTTCTGGAACTAGCTAGTGATTTCTTAGCAGAAAAAGTGAGGCAGTATATAACAAATCATTGTTTAAAGCAACTTAGTAATTTTGATGTTATGTAATGCCCTAGTATATGATACCATTTTGAAAAGCAAATTTTGTGTGATGTAAAACTTCTGATGATAGAATATTCTTGAGCTTCCTATAGTGTCTTAAAAGGATTTGAGGGAATATTGATCTTTGATAGTCACCTTGAAACTTTTCTAGTTGTTCTAGAAGGAAAAAAACCCCAAGTCAAAACGTAACATAGTAGTCTTCAAGTAATAACATGTAATAACTTGGAGACTATGAGGTACAACTTTCTCATACTTAGTGTTTTTGTATTTATATGGTGCAAATCAGCAGAAGGAGTGACTTGAGATAAGAGTTGTCTCTAAGGAACAACTTTACAACAGACAAACTTTACAAAGGAATTCTTGCTGAAGATTCCCTAGACTGTGGCAGTAAATACTTTTGTGCTGGCCATATAGTGAAACATACTTCCAATGGTAGTGCTTCAAGGTTCTAATACAATACAACCCAGAAAAATGTTTTGAAACTAAGTTGAACCTCTGAACTAGAACAAAGAGCAGTTCCTGGAAGCTGAGACCATGTGTTGTGCCACAAGGTCACAGGGGAGTTAGGAAGAGGGGAGTATCTTTGTCACTCTGTTGATTCACTGTTTGCTGCTGCAGGACCTTTGCTTTTGAAGATTAGCTTTTCAGGGAATAAACAACCCTTTTATTAGGACAGCAGGCAATTAGAGGCTTGCCCTAAGGTAAGTAGGATGTATGGGCTAATGAAACGTGCTGCATTTCCTCTTTCATGATTTCTGAAAATTACAGTTCAAATGGCAGATGATAATTTTTCTGTCTTTTTGATACGCACTTGGGCAAATCTGTTAAAGTTACATAGAACCATTGGAAGGGACGTATCAAGATCCTGGAGTCCAATTTCTGTCCCTGTGCAGAACACCCAAATAATCATACCATGTAAATGTAAAGGATCACACACCTGAGAGAATTATCTTGAGAACACTTCTTGAACTGTCAGGCTTGGTGCTGTGACCACTTCCCTAGGGAGCTTGTTCCAGTGCCCAGCCACCGTCTGGGTGAAGAACCTTTTTTTTTTGATATTCAACATAAACCTCCCCTGACATGGCTTCAGGCCATTCCCTAGGATCCTGTCACTGGTCACCAGAGTAAAGAGATCACTACCTACCCTTCCACATGAGAATGTTGACCACCACAGTGAGGTCTCCCTTCAGTCTCCTCCAGGCTGAACAGACCAAGTGAGCTCAGCCACTCCTCATCTGGCTTCTCTAGTAAAATAGCAAGCACAATCTTTTGCTTCAACTATGTGAGTTATAAATTTCATTTTCAATTCTTAGTAAAAAAATCCTCACAGGCAGTTTAAAACCACCGGTTATGTAAACAAAAAGATCTGTCTTGGAATGATTTTCTTGGGAAAAGCAAATCCAAGGCTGCCTTTTTTTCTGTGCTAGTCTTGTAAAATTACTGCCAGGTATTTTTTCAAGTTTTTCAACAGAGCAAATTGCAGAGCTTTTGCAACTTTAAGTGTAGATTGAAGTTTATACTACCGCATGTTTCTAACACTGCGTGCAATACTTGAAGATCTGTTAATATATGTTTCTCTAGCAGTTTACTGACAGCAGATAACATGCTTAAAGGTTGTATCTTGCAGTATTTTCCCAACCTGAATGATTCTTTGTAAATAAAGTTACCCATACAGTTCAGAGTCTTTTTAATCAATGTGTTTTTTTCTTTATCCACTTGGAAGAAACACGGATCAGTCTCATTATGTAATGAGCTAAGGACATATCTCATGAGTAAGGTATGCTGACTTCAGTGTAGTACAACTTGGAAGTGAGGATTTTCTGTGCTTGTGGTGACCTCTATGGGCTGATTATTCTGATCTTGGACTAATGATATGTGTAACTTGCCTAATTTACTGGCCCACTGTGGTATGGATTTAGGACTAGTCTAAAAAAGCAGATTATAGATTAGATAGGCTTGATTTCTGAAAGCATTCACGATATTTAAGTAATATGACTACTACTCTAGAGTGTGTAGGGAGGTTTCTTTTTAGAGTTTGAGGTTTCAAGGTGTTTTACAGCCTTGAGTGTTTTGCTCTTGGCAAACGTGAGAGTTCATGAACTGAGAACTTGTTTCTCTTGCTTTGCCATACTAACTCAACACAATAAACAGTAGATACCTGTAACACGTAGAATTCATTCTTTAGAAAAATATTTCAATTTATATATAATTAGTGATTGATATTTAGATTCTAGGTGTTGATACTTTATTTGGCTTCCATACCAACTTCAGGAAAAATGCTGAGGTAGATTTCTTTGGAGCTTGTGGGCATTGTGAGGCATGTATTAGCCAAGATAAGAGGTCAGAAACTTAAGTTGAGAATGAATCTATTAATGGAAAGGTGTTAATTACATAGATATGTGAGAGATGAACAATACCTGAAGATAACCAGACTTATGTGGTCCTGAGTACTTTTACTTATTCCTTCAAAGGTGCAATTGTGTGCTGGCACAAGCAGTCGCAGTTTTGTAGCACTTCTGACATTTTGAAGGCTTAGTAAACTATTCCAAGATACTTTTCTTGTGAGGTGCAAATACTGTAGCATAGTGCTTCACAGTTTTTATTTTCCTAATGGACTTCTACAATGTTCATAGTATAAGATAATATGAAGTATTAAAAGATTTTCCTAAATAATCATGTTCTAAAGCATGTTCAACGTATGATACTGAGAGCTGAACGTTTAAGCTGGAAATTCTCTGCCTGAAATTGGTCTTTTCATACCACTGCCTAATCAGTCAATTGATTTTGACCAGCTGTCTTAATATCTTCAAAACTTGACAGCATTTGTAAAGATATGTGTTGAATCTTTTAGTTTATGATCACTTATGCCTCAAAGTGACATGACAGTATGACTGTTTTGGTTTAGTGGCTACTCAGTTAAATATGTTGCAATCTCTAATTAGCCCTTTTTTGGAAAAGGTAGCATGAAGAGATAATACTATATTGCTACAGCTTGTTTTGTGAATTGAGGTTAGTAACAATCATGTCTTTCATCCATGATGTACTTACGTTAATAGTAGAATCTGGTACCGAGTCCAGTGATCAAAAATAGCTTGAAATTAGTTTCATTTGATATGCATTTTTGGAACAACCTGTTATTGGGTGGCTTAGTTAGCTTTTATTCACTATGCTTTAAGCTAGTGTGCTAGTGTTGTATATCGCTTGCATATAGTTGATTACTTTTAGTCTTTTGTTATTGCTGAGTAGAAGGTGGATCTGAAATTCTTAGCCTAAAAGGGTTCACTTTAAAGTCCTTTGGAGTTCCCAAAACAGTAATAGTTTGTGTGCTGGCTGGTGAATTTCACAAACTTTCAATGTTTGAAATTCAGAGCTGGAATGAGAGGAAATGAATGTTTGTCTTTCATTTGAATTACTATGTAGCAAATGAAGTGCTGATGTAACTGTATCTTCTTTTAATTCTTCCTCCTAGCACTGTACTCGATCATTCTATTCTGTGTCTTTCTGTGGATTCCGTTTGTCTATTTCTATTATGAGGAGAAGGAAGAAGATGATGGCCACACATGCTCAGTAAGTTTACTCTAGCAAATGCACCAAGCAATGAAAAGGCAAATGAATATAGCCAAAATATGAAATCAAGAATTTTTTAACTTAGAAATGGTATTAACATTGTAATATTTAAGTATATTATTATAGTTCCATAGAAATCCTGGAGCAGCTCTTAGTAAGTCAGTCTGACGTTGTCTAGTCTAAGCACTGTGATCTTGCATGAAATGAAACTTTAGTGGGATAAGTAATTAATGTCTGTATTTTCATTAATTCTTTAAACTTTCTAAAATTCTTTTGAGCAAGATTTCTTACACAGGAAGTTAAAACTTGAGACATTCCATAGAATAACAACCATATATAGTGACAGCTTTTAAAGTAGAGAAGAGGAAGATGGTTCTGATTCTGAAATAGGTACTCAAATTTAATGTCTTTCTACCGTAGTGTTTGCATTTTATCTTGAAGTACACAGTAGTAATTTACCTGAAGCTAACATGTTTACTTTTGTAATGCACTGACTTGAGACCTCCCAGAGAATACAGTAACTGCATCCTAGTAAGGTGCTATGTTTCGAATGAAAATACTTCTCTAAAGAATTTTCTAATCAATTAATCATGATTGTTTTCCCTTCAGTTTAGTTGTAACCTTAACATAAGAAGACTTTTAATAATAGCTGTAATATAAAGTATTACTAGAATTTTCTTTGAGTGTATTTGCACTTAGTATATCCAGGCTTCCAGCCACAGCTGCTCAAATGCATAGCTTATGATGGAAGCAGAATTCCATGTCGTTGTTCAGTTCTCAAGTTATGAGACTCTTCAAGAATGCATGCTTGTGACTTACATATAAAACTACTCATGCTTTTTATGGAGGCTTTTTGTAGAATACATGTTATGCCAAGTATACTTTCCCATAGTTTGCACCAATCCCTTTATATTCATTTTATGTCAATGTATTAACTTTCTCTTTAATATTCAGCAGGTTAAAACTGCACTCAAATACACTCTGGGATTCATCACGATTTGTGCAGTTCTTCTGTTAATTGGGTAAGTATTTGTATTGAGCACTGTTCTATGCAGGATTTATTTATCAGAGTTCTGTGATTCTAAGAGGTAAATTATGATGCACTCAATCTCTATAATCAACATTAGCTTAATCACTAATAGGGCTTAAGTATCCTCAGAGTTATGTACCTGAAAGTAAGAGTTGAAATGGAAGGTAAAATGGTTTTCTTAATTGTGGAGATACTTGTGCTTCCAAGCTGATGCAGTGTGAATTGATATCAAGGACATGGTGGCTTTGACACAACTACATTAATGCTTCAGTGTATAACAGGGAGTAGAAAAATTTGTCCTCATCCATGTTCATCAAATAGCTTTTGCCTTTCTCAAGTGCTTTTTCTGAAATGGACATTGCAAAATAGCTTTCTGGGAAAATGATTAGATGTTATGGGCTTATACTTTCCTAAATGGAAATGCTGTCTGAAGAATGTAAGTGTAGTGTGGGATTATACTTGACTTAATTGTGCCTTGTATGATAAAGCTTTTGCTGACATTTGTTTAAAATGCAAATGTTACTGGAGTGAGTAACCTGTTTGCAGCAAGTACTGTTGTCAAACTCCAAGTAGTAGCAGAAAATTGATTTCAGATCACCATTTAGCATGACATACACACCAATTCTGAATCTTTATAATGTCTGCTGTGTCATAAGCTTTTTAGCATTTTGACTGCAGCAATAAAGTTGGTGAAAACTGCAAAATGTATGCTAAAATGATCCATATCAAAGTACTGGAGCATGAAGTGGAAACTAGAGTGAAATTAATGCTTCCAGTTGTATACCATTTTACTGGAATATTGTTTTAGTTTTGATAAGTTAAAGGTATATTTCTATATGTATCTTGTCTTTTAAAGTGAAAGTAAGGTATTTGCTCTTGTAAGAGATGGTAGGAGTTTATTACCTTTATCATTGTCTGAAATATTTCTAAAATTTCTGGCAAAAGGTGTTTCTGACAGTTAGTTAACATCAAAGGTATAGATAGATGCATTGTACAAAAAACATCCAGTTTAGAGTTGTTTGTAGTGTCTTTAGTAGGTGTCAGCTGAACCCTCAGTAGCTGTAAGCATGTCCGTTCCTCCCTTGCAGTAAGATAGAAAAGGTAATTCTTGTATTTCCCCTTTAAGTGAAAATGCAAGATTCCCTTCAAGGGGAAAAGGCTGAGATGTAGAGGCAGCTGAGGTGACTGTGGTGAAGGAAAATGTGAACTCTGTTTCTAGGATAGTTATATATAGATTGAGTAGCATTTGTCTCAAGAGTTTATGTACATGCTTTTTCTGAAGAAGTTACCTGTCTTTGTTTTTGTTGCAAGGGTAGGGAATGGCCACAGAAGTCCAGTGTGACAGGAAAGAGATGAATATGTTGGAGCTGAAGTTTCTAGATGAGTGGTTTGACTGAATGTGGTAGTGAAGACTAGTCTTGCAATAGCAGGGGATTCTCTCACTGGTGGTTAGGATCAGAGTAATGTTAAAATAGACTGGACTTCTGTGTACTGGGTTTTACTTTAGGTGTCTAGGCTTAATGGACTAGAGTGCTCTTGCACATAGGTTGAGAGTGGGAGGGGTTGTAATATTTCATGTTAAGTGCCTAACAAATAGTCTTTCTTCCTGTGTTTACATGACTAGTGTCTTATAGCTGGACAGCCTCTGTTCTGATTGGTTTAGGAAGTAATCTGTATGATGAAAACAGGTCAATTAATAGTTTTAAAGGTCTGCATAAGAAGTTTTTTTTGCCTCTTCCCTGGTCAGCAGTCCTCAAATGATTTATAAAAGCTATATTAGGCTCAAAGTTCAAGTGTCTTATTTTTGCCAGAATGTTACCCTTGCTCCACTAGAGATGGTTGTGACTATTTTGGGAAACAAATCTGTTTTGTGCTACACAGTCTTGGAGGTTTTTCTGACTTGATAACACAGCTCAGTGAGGAGGATGTTATTGTCCAAATTGTTATCAGGAGTAGTGTTCGTACCTCTTACTTTACTTCTGTTACAAAACAGTTGTCTGGCAAGAAATGTGCATGTCTGTAACACTTAAATCCTCTGCACATAAATAACATGGTGCAGAGTACCATTAAAAGCAAAGTATAGGGCAAATTTATACTGGGATGCTCAGAACTAGTTTTTACTTGTCATACCTTTCCCTTCCAATAAGCTATGTACTTGTACTTTCTCCAAATGTCATGTGCTTGTCAAGGGGCTTTAGATACTGCAGTCTACAATAAGGCACTCTCAAGCAGTCTAGTATGAAATAAAAGGTTGTTTTTGAGGTTAATGAGTGTTTGATTCTAAAATGCATGCTTCCCTGTCAGTATTTAGAATTAAACTGGTTACCTTAAATTTTCTAGAACTGTTAGCTCTTAAAAAGCTATGAATATGTCTAATTATCCTATAAATAGTTATGCAAATTATATCACAGCAGAACTCACTTAAGGAAATGAGTCTACATCTGGTGTGTTGGAAAATAATTTCCTAAGTATGACAGTTAATGACACTATGGTTTAAGGATCAAACTTGACCCATCTACTCTTGTGTATCAGCCCTGCCAAAAGTGAATAATTTTAAACTGCTTGTCTTGCATTTGCTTTCCTTGTTCTGCAGCCTAGATAATCTAGGTTTTAATCACAATTTACCCAGGATGTGTTTTGAACGGCATAGCAATTTGCTTCTATTCTTAAAATTACCACAGTTAATAATTTGATTTGTGTCCAGAACTCCAAGTATCAGACATTGTTTTGTTTGCTTACATTCCCTAAATTTATAACTCCTGTGTTCTTTTCTGGGGCCTTTGGTGCATGGAACTTGAGCAAGAGCAGAATCAGATGTCTATCTCCATCAGTCAAGGTTTATTTGAATAGTAATTTAAGAGAATGATGTATTCAGGAGCCCCTGCACTGATTATTGTCCTTTGACATGCTGGCTGTAGGTAGTTTCAGCAAACAACAAACAAAAAAAAAATACTGTTGTTCTCAGGGGGAAAAAAAAGCAAGCAAGGTATAAATAACCTAAAGTGTTCTTCCATCTTGTGGACCACATGCAGGGAACAAACAAATAGCAAATCCATAGTTGTACTAAAATAAAAAGGACTTGAGCTCAGTTATGTTTCCAGAGTCTCCTTTATTAACCATTTTTAGCAAGTAAACCTGCAGTTATTTCTCTCTATCCTCTGTAAGTAGAAATATTGCCAGCTTGGTTTTAATAGCTGTGTCTTCATTTTGTCTGGATGCTGTTTTACAGAAAGAATTGCTTCTGGAGGCAGATAAAAAGACTAAATCCTAAGTCAACAAGCATGTGTCAACTTAAGCAAATTCTGTAGCCCTCAATCTGCCTCTTGCACAGTCAAGAAGCTTTTTTTAGAAATTAAAATCTTGACTTTTAAAATGTCAGCTTGGTTTTTTTGGCAGACTATCACTTTGATTTTGATGTGATGATTATGTGCACACAGTTGGTTTAGCCCTAACCTTTGAAACAAAAGCATGTATTCTGTACTTCAAGTTTGAAACTGCTCCTGGGATATATGTATTTGTTTGGGACTTCAAGTAGGAGTCTAATTATGTAATCTTTGTCCAAATGATGCTTGTGAACATTCTTTATGGACTTTGGTTTGAGTTCTTTCATTCTTTGCCTGAAGTGTTTCCCTTCAGATCTCTCTTCCTTGTGACTTGTAGACATTCTGTTTCATGTCTCAAAGCTGTGGTTTTCAGTGTTTTTTTGGTATGGAGGTACTGTTTTTTGAAGTATTGCAACCTCAGCTGTTTTGCCTGTAGAAGTACTGTAGAGTTTTTATTCTTATTAGTTGACTTTAGATGGTGAGCCTGACAACAGGAAGATTTCAGCTAGGCGACTGTATTACCTGACATTGTTCTCTTAGCATTCTTTGCTAATCTGCTTATTGAAAGAACAAAAAAACTTAATGAACTTCTCTGCAGCTCAATTCTCTCCAGCTACAGAACAAAGAATGGAATGGAACAGATGTGCTTAGTTGCAATGATGGAAGATGAACATATCCCTTTATATTTTAATATTCGTTTGAGAAATCATTTATTATTTTATTTTAGCTTTTGGAAGTGTATATTTATGAGAATTTATCTCAATTGAAGCTTAAGGTTTATTTGCTCCTCTGCATATGTATTAAATCAGGATAGTAAATCATATTAATGAGACCCTACTTGTGTGTAGGGCCTTTACCTCTTTTAGGACCGGTAAATAGAAAATCACTTGTTCATTGATCACAGACCAGACTGCATGCACACGCATGTAGTCTGTTGATCTAAATGCAGCATTTGAGGAAGATGTGAATAAAGTGAAACACTGTCTTTTCTTCTGGAATGAATGGATTTCTATTTTCTTAATTTGGAAGTAGAATTCTTCTTATGTTTCACTGATTAGGGTAAGAAAGACTTTTTTTTTCCTTGTATTACAGTGCTTTTGTTCCTTTGGATATTCCCAACAAGAAGAACTCCACAGAGTGGGAGAAAGTGAAGCTCCTGTTTGAAGAATTTGGAAGTAGTCGTAAGTTTGAGATTTGTTCTGAGCTTTGCATGAGTTGATACTCTACTAAGCTCTGCCACTCATTCATTGACTGAACAAGATAATTAAATTCCTTGGTGGCAGTTTTCTAACTTTTCTCTGACTGCTTATGTACAGTGAGTTTTTACAATAAGACTGTTCTTCCTGTTCAGAGAAGAACCAAAACTAGAATATCTTGAAAGCAGACACTGCCAGCATCTCCTCTGTACTTTTAATTCAAGTTGCCATTTGACAGCAAGGACTCCAGTGTTGTGTTCGCTGATACTTATGGCAGGGAGAGGAAGAGAATTTCTTCCATAGTCTTCACTTAACTCAGCTCTTAAATGCTACTTGGATACTGAAGTTTCAGGTATGGTGAGTGTGTATCATGTGACAGTCTTCAGTCATTTACCTAATAAAATGCAGTACTACTGTTCACTGTAAAAAGGAGACTAATGGTTCCATCTATTTAGACAGTAAAGTCCTGTGGGTGTTACAACTTCTTCCCTTTGCTCTTACAGTACTGACCTCTTCTAAAATTTTTGTTTGCATTTGTAACTCTTCACACTAGGGCTGTAAAGAGCTGTTGACAAGGCCAAACTCCATGGAATAGTATTTAACACTTAGGTGATGCTGTTCATGTGCTTAGCCAGAATATGTTTTTAGGGTAAAGATGTGAAGGAGGTGTTTTATAGGTGAGCTAAGACAAACTTGATGTCACTTTTCAAATGTATTTAAAAAGGGTAACTAAAAGTTGTCTAACAAACATTCATCCCAATGCATAAGTATGCTATTATTTTGTGCTTCATTCTTGATGTGTGGAGTATTGGCTTCTGTATGAATGTTTTAGGATATAGTCATACAAGCCCTTGTCAAGTCATATTCTGCATTATTCTAGGAATTTTGTACTGACTAAAAGTTCCTGCAATGACACACACCAAGCACTGGCAAAGTTGGCTACTCCCCTTCAGGGCCCATCAACTTCATATGTACAGTTTGCTTAAGTATTCTCTAACCTGATCCTCTTCCGAGGGTAAATATTCCTTCCAGCTTTTCTCACTGAGCTCCCTGGCCTGGATTTCCTGAAGTCTGGTCTTGCTAGTAAAAGACTGAGGCAAAGAAGGCATTTGGTACCTCAGACCTGTCATGCAAAAGTCATGTCTCATCAGGTCCCCTGCCCCACTCAGCAGCAAGCCACTATTTTGCCTCTTCTTCCTCTTGCCACTTAAATACTCAAAGCCCTTCTTGTTTGCTTTGACATCCTTACAGAGTCTTTAATCATTGTATGCTCTGTGCTGTAATCTATGCTTGTAAGCATAGCAGATGGAGGGGACAAATCTATAGCTTATTGAATGTTTTGGCTGTCTGCTTGTTGGTGTTTCACTCTGCAAAGGTTATAACAGCACAGGAAAAGCTCCCTCTTAAACTGTTTATACAGGTTGTGATAACGGTTGAGCTGAGATGTAAGCTAATTTTTCCAGGTGACCTTGATATGACAGTAACAAAGTATTTGGCTCTGTCTTTGCTATAAAATACAGTATAGCCAATGTTTATTTCTAGAAAAGTAAAGTGATTAAGATGCTGGATTGGGATGTGAGAGTCTGATTTTGTTTTCTAGCAGCTTTCTCTTGTGACTTGTAATTTCATAGGATAATTCAGATTGAAGAGATCACAGGTTATGTATTCAAATCTGCACCAAGAAGGAAGCTGTAAGATCAGACTAGGTTGCTCAGGGCTTTATCACCTAGCTCTTGAAAACCCCCTGAGTTTGGAGGCTTAACTCATTGTGGAAAAATATCTTCTCACCTGTTGTGGGTATATTTGTTGTCACCCATTATCTCAGACTTGACAACTATGTACCACTGAAGAGCCTGGCCTCTACCTCTTTGCTAAGCAGACAGGCTGTATTGCCTGTCTCCAAACCTGTCTCTGTTCCATTCCTAACAAGCCTGACTCCCTCAGCTACTCTGTGCAGTGTGTGCTCCAACTTCCAACCAACATAGTTCTTCCCTTAACTTATTCAGATTTATCAGTCTTAAACTGTATCAGAACTGGTTGCATTACATGGTCCCTTCTTTCAATAGGTGGGCATGCTGCTGTTGATGCAGTTTGGAATGCCATGGAACTTTGATGCTGGCAGGGCATGCTGCTGCCTTATCTTTGGATTGCTGTCTCCCAAGATCCCACACAGTGGGGCCCTTGTATTTTCACAGAGCTACTGTGCAAATGGTTACTATGTCCTTTCCTAATTAATATAAGATCAGACAAAGTATCTTTGCATGGATGAGAAAGGGAATGCAAGAGAGGCTCTTTTACGTAGTTTATTCTTGGCGGTGATGTGGCTGGAAAAAGAGACAGAGCCCCTCTGGGAATCTGGTCTTCAGGGAACGGGGGATGGGGAGTGGTTTTGGCTGCCAGCCAATGGGGTAGGGACACGGGGGCTTGGGAATCAGGATACAGAACTTAATGTGCTTCAAGGTCACTTAGGGAAGGTCAGGGGATAGTAGGAATTCTGGGATAAACCGGAAGATGACAGGGTATGTGAATCCTTCCTTTTACCTCAGGTTATCAAATTACAACATCTCCCCGTTTTTTGTTTTTTTAAGTAGGGGGATGACTTTAAACTAATTCTAGTCCGAATTTTATTTTGACCACCATTTGAGATGAGTGGGAGAGTTAGACTGTTTTATATTTGCCAATTCTATATGATTGTCCCCTGAGGTAGAAGAAATGATTCCATTAATAGCCTTAAATATTAAATGACGTATGATCCCAAATGCCATAGCTACAAGGAAAAGAATAACGACAAGCAACATAATAGTTTTGACTATGGAAGTCCACCACCCAGAAAACCCCCAGCCTTTAAACAGTTCATTAATCCAGTAAAACATGTTATGAGTCCTTGTCTGCTTGAGGGTATTCCTTTATGAAGCTTTTGTTTCCTTTTCCTCTGCGGCGTCTTCTTTTCGAAGCAATGGTTACTTGCTTCTCATCTCCTTCTGCTGTAGCTGGAGTTTTAGGGACAAAAGGCTTTACCCATTTCTGTGGAATCCATCTAGGTCCTGAGGGAGTTGAAACACATGCATAACCCCTTCCCCAGGTTACAAGTTCATAGGGACCTTTGGTTTCCCAGGTTTCTGGGTCCCTAATCAAAACTGGTGGATGTTGAGACAATTTAAACTGTTTACTGCTGTTAAAATGACGAACCACAGGAGGACTCATGTTTTCAAATGAACAGTTTAAGAAATTGATTGTAAACAATGCTTTACAGAGCTTTTGCTGGGGAGACATCCACACAGTAGAACTGCTTTGTCTAGCTAGAACCTGTTTCAGTGTTTGATGTGTGCGTTCAATCACAGCTTGGCCTGTAGGGGAGTGTGGAATGCCTGTTTTATGCATAAGTCCCCACTGCTGGATGAATTCCAGGAACTCCTTGGAAGTATAAGCTGGGCCATTATCTGTTTTTATTTCTCTAGGGATCCCCAAAACTGAGAAGGCTTGTACTAGGTGTTGTTTTGCATGTACTGCCTTTTCCCCTGCATGAGCTGACGCATAAACTGCACCTGAATATGTATCTATGCTCACATGAACATATTTTAGGCGTCCAAAACTAGGAATGTGTGTGACATCTGTCTGCCACACCTCACAGCTGCCCTAGGCCCTGGGATTAACCCCCATACCCAGCGATGGCATGGCCTGGAGCTGACAGCTGGGACAGGTGGCGACGATGGCCCTGGCCTGACTCCGTGTTATCTGGAATTGACGGACCAAACCTGGTACATTCTGGTGGTATTGCTGATGGCTCAGCTTTGCCTGTTGGAAGATGTCAGGAAGGCATGCCTTTTCTGCTGGAGCTGCCAAGGTGTCTGCCATCTGATTTCCTTCTGCAATCTCACCTGGCAAATCTGTATGCGACCTCACATGCATCACATAGAAGGATGTTCTCTGTGAGAAACCAAATAGATTAGTTTTGATAACAGCCTAAAGAGCTGCTCATTATCAATGTCTTTGAGCACTGCCTGCTCTGCTCTGGACACCACCCCAGCGACATACGAAGAATCTGTTACCAGATTAAGAGGTTCAGAGAATTTCTCAAAGGCTCTTACCACAGCAGCTAGTTCTGCAATCTGGGGTGACCCCTCCACAAATTCAACATCAGCTTCCCAATGCTGTGTCTGTGGATTTCTCCAAGTCATCACCGACTTGTGGAGTTCCCTGATGCATCTGTGAACACTGTGAGTGCCCTGAGTGGTGTTCTGCTCCTCTTCTCACGAGGTATGAGGTGGAATTCCTCATTGAACAACTTATGAGCTGGGCTGTGAACAGATATCTGTCCCGTGTAGCTGTCCAGAGATATCTGGAGGCTGGCATTGCTCTGCAACAAATGCTCAAACATTTCTTTTGTTAGCTTTTCAGGAGAATTCTTTCCCTCCCCAGAAAGTTTAATTGGTAAATGTATGCATGTGAAATCGCATCCAGACAGTTCCCTCAGTCTCATCCTTGCTTTTGAATCAACTGAGCCATAAGTTCCTGTGGCTGTGTAATAGTTTTGGATCTCTGGTGGGAGAGGAAGACCCATTCTATGATTAAGAGTGAGTCTCTCTGCCCCTCTATCCACTGAAATATTAAACCATGTAAGTGTGGCAATTTCCCCAAAACAATGAATTTGAAAGGCAGTTCAGGTTGATAGCGGTGAGCTTGCCTTTCAGACAAAGCTTTCTGTACCTTTCCAATTGCAGCCTTTGCTTCTGGTGTCAGTTCCTAGGAGAAACCAGCTCTCTCTCCCCTTTCAATAATTTGAAAAGGGGTTGTAAGTCTTCATTAGTGAGGCCTAACCAAGGTCTTACCCAATTCAGCGACCCACACAGGGAATGGAGATCTGCAAGTTTTAGGATTACAATTAATTCTAATTTCTGTGGAACTATGGTCCTGGCAGTGATCTCTAGTCCCAGATACTTCCAAGGTGGCATCCTTTGAACTTTGTCATCCTGTAATTGAAATCCAGCAGAGTTAAAACTTTAACTACTAGGTCAAGCGTGTGTTGAAGAATGGAATTGTCAGGAGCACACACAGCACATCATCCATGTAGTGTAGTATTATGGCATCTCTTCTCTGTGGACGGACAGGAGACAACAATGAAGCTACATACCACTGACAGATAGCAGGACTACACTTCATGCCCTGTGGAAGCACTTTCCAGTGGTATCTCTTCATTGGAGCCTCTCTGTTCAGTGATGGCACTGAGAATGCAAACCTAAGAGCATCTTCAGGGTGAAGTGGTATTTGGAAGAAACAATCTTTGATATCTATTACTGCCAATTGCCAATCTCTAGGTAACATGGTTGGAGAAGGCATCCCAGGTTGAGGAGATCCCATGTCCTGAATTACTTTATTAATTTCTCTTAGATCATGTAATAATCTCCATTTGTCTGTCCCTGGTTTTTATTACAAAAATTGGGGAATTCCAGGGCTTGTTGTTTCCTCTATATGATTTTGGCCAATTGGTCCTCTACAAGTTTTTCAAGTGCCTGTAACTTTTCTTTCCTTAGCGGCCACTGTGTGGTCCAGACAGGTGTGTCACTTAGCCATGTCAGCTTCCGGACCCGGCACTGCACGGTGACGCCTCTAAAAATCCTTAGGAGTTTTTGGAATTATCATTTAACTCCCCATTGTGACATGGCATCTCTCCCCACAAGGGACACTTGTAATCTATTACAAATGGACGTACACTGGCCAATCTGCCGTCCGGTCCCTCAATTTGTACAATGCGTTTTGATATTTGTGCTAATCGAACTCCTCCAATACCCTGAATATGCCCTGCTACAGGTTGCAGTTCCCAATGTGAAGGCCACATATTTTCAGGTATTATGGTTACATCTGAGCCTGTATCCAAAACACCCTTCACATGTAGATGGTCTGAACCATGTGTCATGTTGCATGCCAGAGAAGGCTTTTCCTCTTTCACTGTCTCTGCCCAGTAAACCTCTGGTGATTTATCTTTTGCTGTGATATTTGCTGGAATAGGAAGAGCTTGGGCTAGAATTTGTCCCTCACTTAAATAGAAAGGTGCTTGTGAACAACGAGCTATTATGATAACATCAGATATTTTTCCCTTCCTAGTCATAGGAGCGATTTCAATTTCTAAAGGTGTGTGTGCAGTGTCTCCCACAACAAAATACTCACTCTCCATGTGGCAAATCGACATATCAATTAGGGAGCTCGAGATATCCACTGTAATGACCGTCCACTCAGCAGACCTGAAATGAAAGCCTTTGGTAGTCTGTAGTCTAATACGGCCACAGAACTGCCTGTCTTTGTTAAGAGAACATTCAACATTTACATTATCCATTACACCCACATTGTCCATCCCACCCTCCCCTTTGCTTTTAAGAGAGGCTTTTGCTACAGTATAGCCTGCAGAACTTATATCCTGGCGCTCTATGGTGTTTATAGCAGGCCTGCGCCTCAGTTCCAGTTTTTTTGTTTGTTGATCTTTTTCTGGTTCATTTTTTGAGGACAGTCCTTAGCCAAATGTCCTTGCTGCTGGCACTGGAAACAGGTGATCTTCTTCAGCTGCTCTGATGATAACTGCTGCTTCTTCATCTGTGGTTCAGGTGCTGGAAGCTTAGGAGGTGCTGGACTCGGAGTCCTCTCAGGAGCACTGTATAGCTCTGCTTTGCGGGTACAGGCTTCTATCATCTGTGCTAAGGTTGGTTCTGGATATAGTGGCAGGCTTAAGATGACCCTCCGGCAGGCTTGATTGGCGTTTTTTTCTGCTAATTCTTTGATTAATTCAGCCTGCATGGCTGGATTAAGGACCTGACGTTCCACCTGCGTCTTTAATCGATCTATAAAGCTTAAAAAATTCTCAGAAGGATATTGTTTAATATTAACATAACTAGTAGTTACTTCAACTGTTGGCAATTTAATAAAGGCCTGTTCAGCTATTTCACAAATTTTATCTAAAATAAATTTAGACAATAACCGAGTTTGCTTTTCAGGGCTATGTATGTCACCCTCCCCACATAAATGCTGTAATGTAATTTCATTATCATCAGCATCTTTAGCGTGTTCAGAATTTGTATGAATTTCTGTTAAAAAACTGCCCAAAGAACGTTTCCAAATATTAAACCATAATTCATATTCAGCTGGGGTAAGCAAACACCTGAAAAGGTCTTTTACATCATGTGGAACCAATTCATTTGATGTAAAAGTTGCTCTCATAATTCCCTTAAATATTTCACTTTGCCTCCCAAATTCCCTTTGTACCTTACAAATTTCTTTTTTATCTTGGTATGATAATGGTTGGTATATTCTTTTACCATTCTTCTTCCCAACGTATTGAATCGGTAATGCATCAAAAAGTATATTAGGTTCAGGGTTAATCGGTAAGTTAGGGGTTAACTGGTTTTGTGCCTGTGCATGCTGTAGCGGTAAGGTAGGGGTTAATTGGTTCTGTGCCTGTGCATGCTGTAGCGGTAAGGTAGGGGTTAATTGGTTCTGTGCCTGTGCAGGCTGTAGCGGTAAGGTAGGGGTTAACTGGTGCTGTGCCTGTGCAGGCTGTGGCTGTGTGCCTGCTACACGTGCTTCCCCTCCCCCACCCTCAGCTTCTGCACTCCCCGAGCTCTCCTCCCTCCCGGTATTTGTGAAAGAGTTACAGGTCTGAAAGAATGGATTAAAACCTGGAAAATATTGAGCAGGAACGGGAATTGGATGCAGGAAAGGATTATTGGGAGAAAAAGACATGTTACAGTTAGGATTTAGTAAAGGTTTTTCCCTTTGCACCGAGGAAAGATGAGATTCTAAATTACTTTGCTCACGTGAAATTTCAGAAAGCTGGGGATAGAGAGGTAAGTTTGTATCAGGTTGTACAGAGGCTGCTAATTCAGTGTATTTTGGAGGATCAATTGTTTTAGTAGTTTCTTGAGGTAATTCTGATTTCTCTTTTAATTCAGGGACAGGAGGTTCCGAATTAGGTAAAGAGGAGTTTAAAAGAATTTTCCTGTGGTCTATCTTGGTTTTCAATTGTGATAAGTGTTTGTGAACATTTAAAAATATAGGCAAAATAACGCAGCATTGGTGTCACCTTTCTGTATTTTAGAAGTTAATAAATCTCAACACTGTCCCAAAATAAAACCGATTTGATATTTTGCTTATCAAATTCTGTAATTTCTCGAGACAACCAAATAACAAACTTTGCAATCTGTTTCTTAGAAGTTACAAAATCTTGTACATCTAGCATTTCTTTAAGCTGGCTAACAATACTCTTTTGCTGTGCTGAAATATTCCCCCCCATTCTGATGTAATAAACACAAACAGCACTATTCCTGTCTTTGCAGAAACATTTACAATATAACAGCTGGCTGCAAAGCTCAGGTGTGTTATAAGTGCTGGGCTTTGTTATTCGCCACGTGGCTTAGCTATGACTACACAGGCGTTCCCGGGTATTCCTCCGCAGAGAACACACCGGCGTCTGTGCTTAGGGTCACAGCCTAGCGCACGCCAGGCAGCGCCGGCAAAACACGTGTGCTGGGGCCGGGATTGCGCAACACCGGCCACGTGTTGCCGGCTGCACGCCCGAGCTGGTACCGCTTGCCCACCCGCGGGTAAAAACCCCCCAGGAATTTCTGGCTATCCGTTTAAAAACCACCCCTCCCCTGTACCTCGGGGCTAATTCTGGGGTTCCCACCTCCCGAAGGGATATGTTACCTTACCAAACGGAGTGCGGTCTCGCTGTAAGTCTGCAAAAGTTCCGATCCAGAAACGGCTTCTCCGAAGATGCGAAGAAGTTCTCCGCTTCACCCTCCTGTGTTTAAAGCCGTGAAAAACAGCTGCAAGCACGGAGGAAGTTGTATCACCTGTCCGGCCTCTGTTGAAGTTCTAAAACTGCGAACTTCAGGCTAATTCGGGGTTCAAAACAGCTCCAAACGGCAGGCGCCAACTGCAAATGGTTACTGTGTCCTTTCCTAATTAATATAAGATCAGACAAAGTATCTTTGCATGGATGAGAAAGGAATGCAAGAGAGGCTCTTTTACGTAGTTTATTCTTGGCGGTGATGTGGCTGGAAAGAGGGAGAGCCCCTCAGGGATCAGGTATTCAGGGAACGGGGATGGGGAGTGGTTTTGGCTGCCAGCCAATGGGATAGGGACACGGGGGCTTGGGAATCAGGATACAGAACTTAATGTGCTTCAAGGTCACTTAGGGAAGGTCAGGGGATAGTAGGAATTCTGGGATAAACCGGAAGATATCAAGGTATGTACATCCTTCTTCCACCTCAGGTTATCAAATTACAACAAAGTCTCTCATCCTATGGTCTGTAAAATGAGGAACTAAGCATTCCTTATTTCAGCATTCTATCTCTGTGTTTGCTATTTACTATTATTTTTTCTTGTTTATGTGTGTTGCACCTGACAAGACTCCATTTTCTCATGTGTGCAGCAATGAGAAAGAATTGTCTCAGCTTCCTAAGGAATGGTTATATTTTCTTATTTAATGAAAACAACATCACATTATTAAAGCTAATTGTGTAAATATGAATGATGATGCTCAAATCTTTGCTGCAGATACAGGAAAAATTGCCAGCTATATAATCAACATAGTCTAAATATTTGCTACTGTGATGATACCCAATGTTATATGAAAGTTTTTTTTCCAAACCCTTAGCCAATAACTGTGTTTTCATGCCTAGTAGTATCTGCAAATTTTAGTAGAAATTATTGAATATTTTTTT